>CM031951.1:20616206-20671906 GCA_018749465.1 Paracanthobrama guichenoti
CTGAAACCAACAGCTCTATTGTAACTCCTGCTATATGCTCTGACTCAAAGGTAGGCCATCCCCTCTGCAATATGTGCAATATAGTTCTGAGTGATTTCTGATCTTCTTTATGATGATATATTTTCTCTTTCCAGCTGGGCGACCCACAGTCATGTGATCATGCTGTACTGCAACTGAATTGAGGAAGAACCAATCACAGACAAGGAACTATGAAGCACTAAGAGGTTGTTGGAGATGTGAGCATTGAGCGATTTAGCCAGCTTTTATTATTCAATGAGCTTCTGTTCTTCCTTTTTACTTATGAGAGGTGAGATTCCCTAAGGTTATGTTTATTTGTGAGTATTAGTAATTGTTGTTGTACAAAAGGGATATTGCATGTACCTGAATATGAACTATGCATTTGAAAAGATAAATCATACACTGTCTTTTTCATCATCGCTGATTTCTGGCTGGTTAACTGGTATTTGTATGTGGTCCTAAAAGTGTTTTATAGTAATTAATAGAGAAATATGCTATTTTATTGTTGGTGCTTATCTAGGTTTCTCCTGCAGTATGTGCTATGTGAGGGTTTGCTGACTAAAATGTCCTGTTAATATTCCACTTCATCTGTGTACCTTTTGTGTTCTGATGAGGAAGATAATTAAGGATAAATGCATAAAGAATTTATTTAAAATGGCATGGTTATTAAGCACTCGCTCAAGGAGATTATATATTGGTAGCATCTATTTTATGCATCTGAGCAATTTCTCTGCAGGGGAGAGCATGAATCTAAAACAAAAGTAAGCGTACTCAGTAATAATTGTAAATAAAAGTGCAACTACTATGACTTACCTGTGATTTACTTGACTAATCTCTGTTAATCAGATTTCTGCACCTAAGACTGTCTCTAAGTAACATTGACTCATTTCTTCATAGTGTTCATAACCTCATCACAGTTTTCATCCAATACCTTTTCCAATGGTTCATGTATTTTTATTATATTGTACTGCATTTCCCATGATAATATCTTTTCAGTGAGTGTGTATTTAATGACATTACAGTGACACACTGCCCAGATGTCAGTTGGGAATTTACTGCTGGTTCTCTAAAGAAATTGGATGTATCAGAGACTCAGGGGGCATTACGATGATAATTATGCAGCAAAACTTCTTATTTCTAGCGGAGAGCATCAGCTGATTCTCACTATCAGTGTATTTGCCAGATAAAATGCTTATCAATATAACCATTGTGAACATTTAAAAAAGTTTCCAGATTGCCTTAAGCCTAAGTCTCTCTAGAAGTCTCTCTAAATGTTTGATCACCTGAAGCTAAAAACTGAGTGGATTTTTTTTTTTTCTAGATATGGAGTTGACATGGAGATTGAGTTTCCTTCTAGCAGTTTTTCCACTCAGATTTTAGTCTTTATGGCTTTATCTACAAGTGATAGCCTTCTTCATCATCCATAGGAAACTCTAGTTGGCTACTTAGCCTTCTTAGCTACTTATTTATTAACTATACTTTTGTCTCTTTTTTTTTATTTTTATATTTGCTTAATAAACCTACGTATTTCTTGAGATGAGATTTTTCATTGATACTAAAAACATGAGTTCTGTGAACAAGTTGACAGACTTCGTTGGCCCCTGCTATCCATTTGCTTTAGTTTTAGTTTAACCCTCCATGGGATTAATTATGGAATCACAGCTAGAAAATAAATGACACCATATTTTTACATATATTTAAAAGGCTAAAATAATTTTTCCAAAATTTGTTTTTACACCTGACCTTTGACTTTGTCTTATTAGGGTAAATATTTTTGGTAAATGATCTGAAACCTCACAAACATTCAAATGCATTTTTACTTTCTGAAAAGTAGTGAAAAAAAAATCATCTTGTGCTACTATATTTAATTTGGAAGTCACAAATTCAGATGCAACCAACAGCTGCCTGGAAAGTAGTGAAACCACATCTTAAAATCTTTAACATTGTTTATGTCTGAATCAATTATTGGAAATGCAGTGAAAATCAACAAGTCTCTTCTTTTCAGTGTAATCACACTTTCCACACGTTACTCGATTTTGTTCAGTCATCATTTTGGAGCATCTCATGAGTCAGTGTATCAGGGATCAGGCAACAGGCATCCCCTAAAGGACTTTTGTCATTTATGTCATTTTTATCTTTTGAGTTATTGATTTTACAAAATGTGCATTAAAATGACCAAAAACTTTAGAAAACACGTTTGGATGTACAATAATGTTTTTATTATTATTTAATTATGTATTTCCTAGTCTAAAATGAACTCACAATGGCGCTTTGACAGCATTTCACTAACGTGCCAATATCTCCTTCACTTCCTTGTGGCCAAAAATGCTTAACACACACACACACACACACACACACACACACACACACACACACACACACACACACACACACACACACACACACACACACACACACACACACACACAAAAACACACACAAACACACACACACACAAAAAGTCAAGCGCATGGCACATATATTTGGCTGAAGGATATGTTATATGATAATACTAAAAAGTTTTTTTTTTTTTCATGGCTGATATGGTTGAATATTATTATATATTCAACTTTACGTCAATATTAACTTTGCGTCATTTATAAATGATGGTTAACCATGGGGAAAGCAAAACATTTTATTTTATTTTAGTTCAGTTTTTATCTTGCCTGCAGCTCTACGGCGATCCTTAGTCACATGCTTTTTAGCGCAGGTGATTGGCTCCAAAAAGCCTAAGCAAAAAAAAAAAAAAAAGAGATTTTATATTGCATACTGAATGGGATTTCTTCTGCACCCCAGGGGACGCTAACGTTTAGCTTTCTCAGGTATTATGAACTTCATTGGCTGTATAATTGATTTAAATCATTTTCTAACATTATATAAGTTAGGCCTACATCTTCTCACCAAAACTATCACTCCAAAGATGCTGTTTCTGGTTTCCCTCCAGTCAGTATCGTAACTGCGGTTTCTAATTTAAGCGTAACGTTAGTCAGCTCCAGGAGAGCGCTGTTAGCCTAGATTAACAGTTAACTGACCTGTGGACCATGCATAAAGAGATCTTTGAAATTCAGTTAAAGAGGCGCTACAGATGTCCGCTCTCATTGTATGCGTGTCTTTAGTTTGCTGGAGTGGAAGGTTTCCTCCACCCCAAGCGCTCCCCACCTGCTATCTGGACTGATGCTAATTTTTAGTCCGCATTATTGATGTAAGCCATGTCTAGTTGCCATGGTTTTATTTTCTCACTGAACATCACCTGCAAGGTGCTACACTTCTCTAATCTCACGCTTGCTGGGTAACATTGACAGAGTAAAGGAAAAAATCATTCATACCTGTACCACTCTAAAGATATCCTTATCTAAAAATGCTAATTAATGTAAGAAATTTACCTTTCCCCTTGTTTTTAGTCTTTCTTTTTTATTTAGTTTTAATTGTCTGCTGTGTTTGATAAAAGAATATAGTTTGATGTAGTTTTATTTATATACTATTATAGAATTTATTAATACAAATTTTGAAGAGAAAAAAAAGCATTTTATAGGCCTGTTTTTTTTTATTATTAGTTTTTGTTATAATAATTGTTTGTTTTTGTCACATATTTCAATGTAGCTTACTTTTGTTCAGTTCTAGTTTTATTCATTTTAGTAATTTTTTTTGTAACGTTTTACTTTTTAGTTAGTTGTCTTTTAAATTGACCTGTGCACTATTCTAGTCTGTTTTCTCAAAAATCATATTACCTATAAATAATTAGTCCAGAAAATAGCCTATACATTGTAGTAATTAAAAGGGTTTAAAGTCACAATTGTGATGCATAACTGAGTGAAACTTGAATTTGGATTTTGTCCATGGGGAACTGATGGTTGTGGTTTGCTATTGCTGTGTGATGTCATGTGAGTGACAGGTTGTCCCGCCCTCATGCCAGTAAACACGTCATCAGAGATAAGATGTGACAACAGAGATGTCACTGCAAGAGGAGGGGAAGTTATTTTGATTAAAGATTTTATTTTTAATAAAGGTGCACATACACTTTTTTTTTTTTTTTGCACATGATGTCAAACTTGTATGCTATCTCATCTCTGCTTTTTCAAGTTTAATGTGTTTTTAACACAGCTTTACTACTTATCAGTGATTTTTTTTTTTTCTGTGTCATGATAAGCAGAAGCTTATTCCAGCTTTGAAAAGGATTGTTCTAGGACCTTTTGATGAAGTGAAAGCTGGAAATCAAGTTAGATCCTGATGTGTCCCGGACTGTAGCTCTAGGCAATACTTTGGATAGATTAAGATTAATGTTCTCGTTTTGTTCTAGGCTAGCGCTGTAGGCAAATGTGCACTTGCTTTTTTTATGCAGCTCACATTTAGTTTTACAACACTGAGTTTCCTGAAAGTCTTCAATTAATGCAGAGGTCTGTTTGGATATTATAGTGGTCCTGTTTTGGTAAATTGTACAGGTATTTGAGTTTTATCCCCATTTTCTAGTGTTTTGTCATGACTTGTTATTATCAGCCTTTCTGTGCAGGAGGCTGCTGTTGTTTAAGCGGAGGTGGGTAATATGCTTTATTGACTAAAGTGGCCATTAAACCAGCACTTAGTAACCTGGCAGTGACATGCAGCGCAACCCTCAATCATAGTTTTCCAGATGCCACATCGTTTCTCCTCCGCATTTAAGAGCCAAACACACACATGAGAAGTGAGTGGCTACCTAACTGAAGTGCATGAGGAAAGGATTCTTGCAGGTGTGAGAATCAAAGGGATTTTTAAAGAGGGGCAGAGCACCCACTCTTCAGTCTTCAGTAAAATGGAGATTTGGTGTGGGGTAGAAAGTGATTCATTTTTATGTCAGGACCTAAATGAGTCCTATCACTGCAGGCACTGATTTCTAATTTCCTTGATGGCATACTTCAAAGATCCAATCCATACTTGTCTTCTATCTTACTGTACTGCTCTGTCTAATGCTTGGCCTCCAATGAAATGTGCTGGCCCTTCATTTTCAGTGACATGGAAAATGTTTCACTGCTCATGAATGCTAAGGCAGCCACAGCTGGAGGAAGCAGATAGGCTTGAAGTTATTATGGCAAGAGGTTGTTTTTTTAGCCCCTGTGATTTCAGCCGCCATTGTGCTGAGTTGGGCATGGAGGTGAATATTAAGTCACAAGTTCTTCTGTTTTCATGCTAAATGATTTTGATGATCTCAGGAGATCAAGAATGATGTGAAGTTTAGGCCGTTATTGGCAAATTACAGCTGCAGGCAGATTTTAATACAGATTTATATCACACTTTTAAAATCCTAAAAGGGCACATGTGCCCTTGATTAATCAATTATGTTTTTAGTCTTATAGATTCATACTTTAAGATTCATACTTTAAAACACTTATCGTCACACATCTTTTAGTGTATCACCCATATACCTGTAATTGTGTCATTTCAGGACTCATGTCACAGCTGGGTTTATGAAAAAGCTCATCCACATATTCCAGTCACCACATGCTATTTTCATCCACAATTTTTTGGAATTAATGATGAGAGCTCATTTTAAATTGTTCTTCTACATTCATTGGGCTTACCAGATTGTCGTTCGAGATGTATAAAATATACTAACTTTATTTTAGTGTTATAATAAACACTGAAAGGATGGAATGTCCCTCTTTTAAAATGTAGTGATACTTGGAAAGCCTTTTTTAGAATTTGTTAACAAATGATTTACAGGAATGTTTTGGATTAAGTAATACCTAACAATAAATTCATGGGCCTGTACCATGATGGTAGTTTAACAAACTCAGGGTTACAGGATTAGTTTTGAGTTGACAAAACCAAACCAATCTATTCAGGCTTTGTTGGGCCCATGATGCTGATCATCAGCTTTCTCTGTCAGCTCAGGCTTTGATGCGGAGTTTAGCTTTGACATCAGTAGTGAACAGCCAATCACATGCTCTGGATCAGTGAAACCGAGATTCACTTCTCAGCGGGATAAGCAGCGAGATTAATTTCTCCCTTCTGCAAAATATTACAGGATTGAAAAATAATTTGAATTTAAACAAATTTACACAGCAAGAAGAAAAGTGCTGTCTATGACAGAGGACAAATCTTACTATTTCAATGCAAGTAAAAGTTATGAAGTTAGTTTAGTTAATTTATAGAGACAATTGAACATTCAAGCTCACATGTAGAATTTTTATAGCTCTATTTATTGATTTTAAAGCTTATTTAATTAATGTAGCTTTAAGCTTTTATATCGGCTATTTATATTAATTTTAACAAAGAGCCTATTAATGATTGATTAACTAAAATGATACGTGTAATTGATTAAGGGTATAGTTACATAAATTATATTTAAATCATTCAAAATTATTATTATTATAATAAGCATTGTTAAAAGCAGACGCTTTAGTTTTAAAAACCCATTTTCTGTGTAGTGACTTTTAAGTTGGAGCAGAAACTCAAGGGATTTTATTGCATCAGAGGTGTGTCACTTTGCACACAGCTGATTGGTCCAATTTCAGTTTGAGATCTCTTATCCAGAACATAACCTGACCCAGAGCAGGTTAGCCGTGGAGCTTAAGTTACTATGGAGATGAACACTGCTAAAAGCCAAACCACTGTAATGGTACCTAAAACCCAGGATTGGCACAAACTAAGCTTAAACATATCTGGCTAGACAGCTAAACCAGCTTCATGGTATAGGCCCCAGGAGTCCGTTCTTCGTACGTCACTAACTCAGTTAGCTGGATTTGATTGTTGATGATTTGATATGATCTCAGATTATTTGGTTCTGCGAAGCTCATCCTGGACTTGCTGTCATAGCAACAGGTCCGTAAACTTAAACCTACTCAGGAGCAGTTTATTTCAAGTAAACAGGATTAGATTGCATCTTGAGGTGATACTTAAAATCGTGAATATAAATAATTGGGAATCATGTTAAAAAAACATTTCATTTATCTATTATAACTTTTATGTTGTTTTGGTTGCTAGGCTGTTTCCTTATAAAGGTCCAGAAATTCATTGTTCCCTTTCAGTCGGTCACGTTCGACGTACGTCGGAACTGACCGACGAATTGAATCTGTTTTCAGAGACCAATCTGCTTCGAGTGTTTCTAAACGAGCCAATATCGATTGGCATGCGGTCCACGCTCCGCCCGCTATGCGGGTATAAATACGGAAGTGGAATACCGCATCCTCGCTTTTCTACTCCGGGCGAATCCGGTTGTTGGTAAGATCAACGCTGGGTTTTCCTGCGAAGAGTGTTGACGAGACTTCGGGTGCGGGTGACGGCGCGATTCAGCGGGTGAGTCGCCGCGCGAGGAATCAGCTGTTCTCAGCCTGCCTGGCGTCCTCTGAGTGCTCACAGCAGGCTTGCACTATTGAACTGCTGTGAGCTGCGGCCATCTCCCCTGTGTGCTTCAGCACTATTAGAGCATTCTTTCCTTGCTAAAAGAGCAAAACACGGTTTGACCCTGCATCTCCAAGATGTCATTCAAACCGTGTGTTTCTGGATGCAGTCGCTTCCTGTCCCCAGTTGACGTCACGATCGTTGCCTCACGTGTTTGGGGGTTCAGCACGCTGAGGCAGCTTTTGTGAATGACTCATGTTCCCACTGCGGGAACATGACCATCGCAGTCCTACGGTCTAGGCTCGATTACCTCAAAAGGGGTGGAGTCCCATTGCGCATCCCCCGATCTAGTGGTCCTCCCGCTGCAAAGCAGAGGGCTGCTACTTTGGCTGATGCCTTTGGTGGAGACCTGAGGGTAAATGTGAGGGCACCCCCGACGGGACACCAAGCCCCTCGGGACCCTCCCCCCTCCGCTGCGCCAGTGGAGCTCCCAAAGGAGCGTCCTGGTCCTTCCCATGGGGGACCAGCCGTTACCTTTGGGGCTCCGGCTGAGGACATGATGTCGATTGCTGCATCGGGGGACGAGCTAATGGACTCTGGAGATGAAGACTCGGCTGCGTTGCCCCCTTCGGGTGTGGTAGCGTTGCCCGAGCCTGATCCAGAGCTCACGGCTATGCTTTCCCAGGCTGCCGCGAGCGTCGGGCTCGAGTGGAACCCTCCACCGTGTCTCAAACCCTCGCGGCTGGATGATTGGTTTCTCGGAGTGGCCCGTGCTGGTTCTCAGCACCCGGCCCCGGTACCATTCTTCCCGGAGGTGCATCAGGAACTCACAAGGTCGTGGCTGGCGCCCTTCCACGCCAGACATCGATCGACGGGTTCCTCCGTCCTCACTACCCTCGATGGCGGCGCGGCTAAGGGTTACGTGGGGATCCCCCCAGTCGAACGGTCGGTCGCGATGCAACTGTGTCCCAAGACCATCACCGACTGGCGTGGCAACCCACGTCTCCCCTCCCGGGGGAGTTCTCGTCCGCACTGACGGGCAAGGCTTACACAGCCTGCGGAGAGGCCGCGTTGGCTTTGCACGCCATGGCGCTCCTGCAGGTTTACCAAGCCAAAGCGCTCAAGGAACTGCACGAGGGTAGTTCTGACCCAGGCGTTATGCAGGAACTGCGCACGGCGACAGACCTCGCCCTCAGGGCGACGAAAGTCACCGCGCGCTCCTTGGGTCGGGCGATGTCCACCTTAGTGGTCCAGGAACGCCACCTGTGGCTGAACCTGGCAGACATGCGTGATACTGACAAGGTGCAGTTCCTCAACGCCCCTGTCTGCCAGGCCGGCCTCTTCGGCAATGCCATCGAGAACTTCGCCCAGCAGTTCTCGATGGCCCAGAAGCAGACGGAGGCGATCAAAAATATCCTGCCCCGACGACCAGCTGCTGCCTCCACCCAGTCGTCGGCCGCAGTGCCTCCGCCTGCTCGTCGCGAGGCGCCCCCTCGTCCGCCTCCGCCCCTGCTAAGCCCAAGCAGCAGCCTCCACCCGGGCAGCAGGGCGCCAGACGAAAGGGGGGCGCCCAACCCGCTCAGGGCTCCGCTAAACCTGCCGGCAAGCGTAGGAGCAAGCGGCCCTGAGACGGGCAGCCCAGGGATGAGAGGGACTGCTCGACGGGAGGTGGTGTCCGCACCCCCCCCCCCCACCCCCCCCCGGGGAGGAGGACCGGGGTCTACACACACACAACACCCCTGCCGCTGGCTCTTCGGAGACTAGCGGTACCCACATACTCACTAAGAGAGCAGTTTCCTCCCTCCCTGGGCTCCAGGAGGCCCAGGCGGGCAGTGTGCGACGCCCCCGGGCCTTGCCACTCCTCGCCTCCCCTCCTTTCGCCAGTGGGCAGCAGTGTGGGCACCGAGGACGCCACCAGGCCTTCTCACCCACACTCTGTCCAACCCAGGAATGCTCAGTCGATTTTCCGGGCCGCCTCCTGGCCTCCCAGGTCGAACTTGAGTACTCCTCCTCCTGCCTTCCCAGGCAGGGGCAGCAGGGTGGGCACCGAGGACGCAACCAAGCCTTCTCACCCACTCTGCCCCACCTGGGAGGCTCAGACAACACTCGGGCCGCCTCCGGGCCTCCCAAGTCAGGTCTGAGTCTCCCACCTCGCTGCCCCACCCCGGGTACGTCTGTGGTGCCGATGGTCCCGCTTGTCCGGTTCCTGGGGCCTGGCTCCCCAGGCCGTCTCGCTGGCTCATCCGCATTGCCATCAGACTCGCCTCGCGATTCAATTCGCTCGCCCGGCCTCCCAAGTTCAAGGGCATCCTCTTCACCTCTGTGCGGAGCTGCGATGCCCATGTCTTGCGGTTAGAGATCAAGCCCTACTGGCGAAGAGGCGCGATCGAGCCGGTTCCTCCAGCCGAGATGAAGTCAGGGTTCTACAGCCCTTACTTCATTGTACTCAAGAAAGGGGGTGGGTTGAGACCAATCTTGGACCTGCGTGTCCTGAATCGGGCCCTGCACAAGCTCCCGTTCAGAATGTTGATGCAGAAACGCATTTTCGAATGCATCCGTCCCCAAGATTGGTTCACAGCGATCGACCTGAAGGACGCGTACTTTCATGTCTCCATTCTCCCGAGACACAGACCGTTCCTACGCTTTGCGTTCGAGGAGAGGGCATATCAGTACAAAGTCCTGCCCTTCGGGCTGTCCCTGTCGCCCCGTGTCTTCACAAAAGTCACGGAGGCAGCCATTGTTCCGCTCAGAGAACGCGCCGTTCGGATTCTCAACTACCTCGACGACTGGCTCATACTCGCCCAGTCCAGAGAGCAGTTGTGCGAACACAGGGACCTGGTGCTCCGTCACCTCAGCCTGTTGGGCCTTCGGGTCAACCGAGAGAAGAGCAAACTCTGTCCCACACAGAGGATCTCTTATCTCGGTATGGAGCTGGATTCGGTCAATCGAACTGCGCGCCTCACAGAGGAGTTCAGTGCTGAACTGCTTGAATACGTTCAAAGGCAGGACAGCGGTCCCACTGAAGTTCTTTCAGAGGCTCCTGGGGCATATGGTATCTGCAGCCGCGGTAATGCCGCTCGGATTGCTACATATGAGACCGCTTCAGCACTGGCTTCACGGCCGAGTCCCGATGGGCGTGGCAGAGCGGCAAGTACCGGGTCTCAGTTAACCCTTACTGCCGCCAAACCTTCAGCCCGTGGGCGGACCCTTCGTTTCTACGGGCGGGAGTGCCCCTAGAACAGGTGTCCAGGCATGCTGTGGTCTTCACGGATGCCTCATCCACCGGCTGGGGGGCCACGTACAACGGGCATGCAGTTTCGGGTCTGTGGGCGGGGCCCCAACTGCATTGGCATATCAATTGCCTAGAGCTACTGGCAGTACGTCTTGCTCTGGGCGCCTAAAAAGCCGCTACAGGGCAAGCCGCGTACTGGTCCGCCACGGACAGCACTGCAGCCGTTGCGTACATCAACCGTCAGGGTGGTCTACGCTCCGTTGCATGCTCTGGCTCGCCCGCCATCTCCTCCTTTGGAGTCAGAAGCATCTGAGGTCGCCGCCGCCATTCACATCCCAGGTGCGCTCAACCGGATAGCCGACGAGCTCTCACGGCAGCCGACACCTCCGGGGGAGTGGCGACTCCATCCCCAGGTGGTCCAGCTGATATGGGGCCTCTTCGGAGCCGCACAGGTAGACCTGTTTGCCTCTCCAGAGTCGACCCATTGCCAGCTGTATTACTCCTGACCGGGGCACCTCGCACGGGATGCACTGGCACACAGCTGGCCCCGGGGCCTACGCAAGTATGCGTTCCCCCCAGTGAGCCTTCTCGCACAGACACTGTGCAAAGTCAGGGAGGACGAGGAGCAGGTCTTGCTAGTTGCGCCCTACTGGCCCAACCGGACCTGGTTCTCCGAACTAACTCTCCTCGCGACAGCACCTCCCTGGCCCATTCCTCTGAGGAAGGACCTACTTTCTCAGGGATGGGGCGCACTATGGCACCCGCGTCCAGACCTCTGGAAACTCCATGTCTGGTCCCTGGACGGGACGCAGAGGTTCTAGGTGGTCTACCACCATCACCATCACTTCCGCTAGAGCCCCCTCTCCGAGGCGCCTCTATGCATTGAAGTGGAACCTGTTCGTTGAGTGGTGTTCTTCTCGTCGCGAAGACTCCCGAAGGTGTTCGGTTAGCGCCGTGCTTTCCTTCCTGCAAGATGGGTTGGAGCGAAGGCTGTCTCCCTCCACCCTTAAAGTGTATGTCGCGGCAATAGCGGCATATCACGATGCAGTTGATGGTAAGTCCCAGGGAACCACGACCTGTCGTCAGGTTCCTCAGGGGTGCGAGAGGCTGAATCCTCCTCGTCCAAACCCGGTACCCTCTTGGGACTTAGCTCTGGTGCTGAGAGCACTCCAGAGCCCTCCCTTCGAGCCTCTGCAGTCCATTGAGCTGAATATCCTGTCCATGAAGACAGTACTCTTGGTTGCATTGGCCTCCATCAAGAGGGTAGGGGACCTGCACGCACTTTCGGTCAACGAATGGTGCCTAGAATTCGGGCCAGGTAACTCTCACGTTGTCCTGAGACCCGGCCGGATACGTGCCCAAGGTTCCCACCATTCCTTTCCGGGACCAGGTGGTGAACCTGCAAGCGCTGCCTTCGGAGGAGGCAGACCCAGCCCTGGCTTTGCTCTGTCCCGTCCGGCGCTCTCGGCGTCTCGTGGACCGAACTCGAAGCCTTAGGACCTCAGAACAGCTCTTCATCTGTTACGGAGGCCAGCAGAAGGGAAAGGCTGTCTCCAAGCAGAGGTTAGCCCACTGGATAGTGGATGCTATTGTCTTGGCGTACCAGTCCCAAGACGTGCCCTGCCCGTTCGGGTTGCGAGCGCACTCAACTAGGAGTGTAGCCTCCTCCTGGGCGCTGGCTCAGGGCACCTCGCTAACAGATATATGTAGGGCTGCGGGCTGGGCGACACCTAACACGTTCGCTAGATTCTATAGCCTCCGTGTAGAGCCGGTATCTTCCCGTGCAACCTGGGCCGGATGCGTGCGTTATTTATCTCCAGTCGTGTTCCCCGGAAAATGGTGAACCCTGTCGAGCTCCTCCGTCACCCCTTCGGTGTCAGACGTTGCGGCCGTCTGGCGCCAGGCCTGCACCCGTATGCTTGTGGAACGTGTGTGTAGGCTGGGTTCCATATGTAGCGGTTCCCTAACGGCAACCCCATATGTGTATTCTCCACGGTACCAGCTACCCTACTCGGCTAGCCCCGTGTCTTTCCCTTGACAGAGCTCGCTCTGTCGTCTCTGGCGGTGTTCTTCCCCCCTGGATCCACCCCAGAGACTGCCATATGTTGTACTACCCTGATAGGCTAGTCCTTATCGTAATTTGCCACCTCTCCCTCCGTTGAGGCACGTGGCCCCGCAGCGTTCCGTTCCCAAACGGGCACGCTTTCCCAGCGTTATCCAATAGTCACTCTGAGTGGGTCTTGCAGGAACAGCAGTGACTGTCCTTCCCTGCCTGGAGCCCTGACTTCCTCTCCAATGAAGGAGCGGTCCAGTGAGCTCAAGCAGGGCGCTGGAAGGGCCAGCATCCTGGCGTTTTGGTAGGGATCCCAATTGCCGGTCAGTTCCGGCGTCGTCGAACGCGTGACCGACTGAAAGGGAACGTCTCGGTTACGTATGTAACCCTCGTTCCCTGAAGGAGGGAACGGAGACGTACGTCCCGTCGCCAGGTGCTGTGCTTCAGCTGAAGGCCGAGCCACTGTTTCGGCTCCTCAGTTGAAAAGCGAGGATGCGGTATTCCACTTCCGTATTTATACCCGCATAGCGGGCGGAGCGTGGACCGCATGCCAATCGATATTGGCTCGTTTAGAAACACTCGAAGCAGATTGGTCTCTGAAAACAGATCCCAATTCGTCGGTCAGTTCTGACGTACGTCTCCGTTCCCTCCTTCAGGGAACGAGGGTTACATACGTAACCGAGACGTTTTTTTCATTTTTTTCATTTTATGTCAAGTTTTTTGCCAGGTGCCAAATTAGCCAGAGATCAGTTATCACAATTAAAAGATTTGGGATCTGTCAAATCATCTCGGACCCCTGGAAATCCGACTGGCAGAAAGCATTCCAGGAGTGGGTAACACTTTATTTTGATGGTCCCTTTTGAACATTCTGTTGACTATAAGTAACTTTGCAACTACATGTCAACTAACTCTCATTAGAGTATTAGTAGACTGTCAGCTTAATATCTGTTAACTCTTTATTGTGATGGTCCTCCAACAGACATTGTTTACTGACTATAAGTAACTTTGCAACTACATGTCAACTTATTCTAACCCTAACCCTACCAGTCTACTAATAATCTACTAACACTCTAATGAGAGGTGTAGGTGCAACGTTACTTATAGTCAACAGAATGTTTAAAAGGGACCATCAAAATAAAGCGTAACCCAGGAGGGTTGTTACAAAGTCCATAACAAAGCAAGTTAATCTCTTCTGCAGAAAACACCTAATTTGCAGTCCTGCTAGTGCTGCAGTGATGACGTATTTTTGTAGGCCAACCCTGAAGTTAGCATCACCCTGATTTTTCTGTTTGGTGTGATGACGTTTAATGTTCCCGACAACTTCTGTAGTCCTATCTAGCCACTTTTTCAAGACAAGTAAAAGCTTTAGAAATGGTCCCCATCACAGGTTTGAGAAGCACTGCTTTAAGAAGTTGACAAGTCACAACAGTTTGGGCCAGGTGA
The DNA here is from genome assembly GCA_018749465.1 of Paracanthobrama guichenoti. Taxonomy (NCBI): domain Eukaryota; kingdom Metazoa; phylum Chordata; class Actinopteri; order Cypriniformes; family Gobionidae; genus Paracanthobrama; species Paracanthobrama guichenoti. The sequence goes on from CM031951.1 coordinate 20,630,267, forward strand.
CCAATCAGAGCAGACTGGGCTTTTCAGAAAGCCGGGTTTTAAAGTGACAGGAACTAAAACATGTTTCAGTCTGAGCGTGAAAAGACCCTGCCAACATTTCCATGTGGATTTTTATGGGCTGTCACTTTGGCCTGCATGGGACCCACAAATGGCCCCATTATGTTTTTTTGGTTTGTTTGTTTTTAAGACCACAATGGGTGAAACAATGGGTGAAACAATGACCACAATTTACATTTCACTGCCGGTTGTATATTCTGTATATAACTGTGTATGTGACAAATAAAACTCTTGAATCTTGAAAATTGGGCCCCATTTATTAATTTCTTTAAAGATTCCAGTAGGACAAATAATGAGATAATATGCTAAATTCACTTTCAAATCACCTGCACCTGACCAAACAAAGAATTCCTAAAATAAGCTGATTTTATGTGGTGCTCTATATATTTAAAATTACATTATAAAATATTTCTACTGTAGAAAAATTACTTCAACTCGGAATGTCTAAATCATGTTTTTTTTTAACTGAAGGTCAAGATAAAACCTTGAATGCTTCAGGATGAAAAGCTTTTATTCCTGGGCCTGTACAGACCCCTCAGCTTCATACCATCAAGAGTAAAGAAAGAAAAGACATAGAATTAGTGATATCAAATATATATAGATATCAGATGATCAGATGTGCAAACAGCATAAAACATTTATTCTAATGCAGTGGTTCTTAATCCTGGTCCTGGTGTCCCCACACATTTTCTATGTCTCCCTTATTTAAAACACCTCATTCAGATCATCAGCTTGTTAGAAGAGAGCTTCATTAACTCGATTAAGTGTCAGATGTATGCAAAACTTGCTAGTTAACTGCCAATATTTTCATTTTCATTCTTTACTTAGCTGTGTAGCTGCGTTAGATTGGCTGGCTCTGTTAAATTCGTTAATTCTCGAGTCTGCTTTTACTAAATTCCAAAATCTTTCAAAATGAACCAATTATATAAAAGCAACAATGAAACTTGGTTAATATAAAATTGTATATAAATATATATACAAACCCGATTCCAAAAAGTTGGGACACTGTACAAACTGAATAAAATTTTATTCACAATAGAATATAGATAACATATCAAATGTTGAAAGTGAGACATTTTGAAATGTCATGCCAAATATTGGCTCATTTTGGATTTCATGAGATCTACACATTTCAAAAAAGTTGGTACAGGTAGCAATAAGAGGCCGGAAAAGTTAAATGTACATATAAGGAACAGCTGGAGGACCAATTTGCAACTTATTAGTTCAATTGGCAACATGATTGGGTATAAAAAGAGGGCAGAGGATCACCAATTCCCCAATGCATGCGGCCAAAAATAGTGGAGCGATATCAGAAAGGAGTTTCTCAGAGAAAAATTGCAAAGAGTTTGAAGTTATCATCATCTACAGTGCATAATATCATCCAAAGATTCAGAGAATCGGGAACAATCTCTGTGCGTAAGGGTCAAGGCCGGAAAACCATACCGGATGCCCGTGATCTTCGGGCCCTTAGACGGCACTGCATCACATACAGGAATGCTACTGTAATGGAAATCACAACATGGGCTCAGGAATACTTCCAGAAAACATTGTCGGTGAACACAATCCACCGTGCCATTCGCCGTTGCCGGCTAAAACTCTACAGGTCAAAAAAGAAGCCATATCTAAACATGATCCAGAAGCGCAGCTGTTTTCTCTGGGCCAAGGCTCATTTAAAATGGACTGGCAAATTGGAAAACTGTTCTGTGGTCAGACGAATCAAAATTTGAAGTTCTTTTTGGAAAACTGGGACGCCACGTCATCCAGACTAAAGCGCTCAGTTCAGAAGCCTACATCTCTGATGGGATGGGGTTGCATGAGTGTGTGTGGCATGGCCAGCTTACACATCTGGAAAGGCACCATCAATGCTGAAAGGTATATCCAAGTTCTAGAACAACATATGCTCCCATCCAGACGTCGTCTCTTTCAGGGAAGACCTTGCATTTTCCAACATGACAATGCCAGACCACATACTGCATCAATTACAACATCATGGCTGCGTAGAAGAAGGATCCGGGTACTGAAATGGCCAGCCTGCAGTCCAGATCTTTCACCCATAGAAAACATTTGGCTCATCATAAAGAGGAAGACGCGACAAAGAAGACCTAAGGCAGTTGAGCAACTAGAAGCCTGTATTAGACAAGAATGGGACCACATTCCTATTCCTAAACTTGAGCAACTTGTCTCCTCAGTCCCCAGACGTTGCAGACTGTTATAAAAAGAAGAGGGGATGCCACACAGTGGTAAACATGGTTTTGTCCCAACTTTTTTGAGATGTGTTGATGCCATGAAATTTTAAATCAACTTATTTTTCCCTTAAAATTATACATTTTCTCAGTTTAAACATTTGATATGTCATCTATGTTGTATTCTGAATAAAATATTGAAATTTGAAACTTCCACATCATTGCATTCTGTTTTTATTCACAATTTGTACAGTGTCCCAACTTTTTGGAATCGGGTTTGTATATATATATCTTATCTTGATGGAGAGTTTATATCCCTTGACATGCAGGTGATAGTATTTAAGCGAGTGAGAGACTTTTTCTTTCTTTCAAATGAGAACTCGGGATTCGCGGGAAGGCACACACGCCAATCATTTTTCCTCATTGGGAAGGTGATGCAAGTTCCTTTTTTGAGCACAATTTTTTGGAAATGTTTTACTTTTTGTTAAACTGTTGTCCTTTGTTACAAGATAAATTAGGCTCATATTTTTGTAAAAAAAAAAAAAAAAAAAAAAATTACTACAAAATTGCTGGTCAACAGCATTATTTGCGTGGGAAGTAGGATTTGGTGGATCAGCCACACCAGCTCAAATTTGTTTGAGAAAAGTATAACTATCCTGGTCCACCCGCTAGCAAGTCCATTCCTTTACCAGCTCACACCAGGATAAACTAACCTGGACCAACATGGAATTCATGCTGGTTTATGCTGGATTTTTCAGCAGGGTATGGAATCATTAATGTTCCTTGAGTGTTTATAAAAGAAGAAATGTGAATTTATGTATTTTTGTATTTTTATTAGACCTATATGAATTATTCTCTACAAAAGTTTTTATGTTCTCTATAGTTTTTCTAATCATTTTGTAGGTGAATAAATTCCTTGCTCTGCTTTGACATAATTCCTGTGGGTGGCATTTGCTCTATATGTAAACAGTAGTCTATTTTTGCAGATAGTTACAGTACATCATGTTCCTTTCTGTATGCTTGTATGTATCATGGGTGAGTTACCAGGTGTGAATAGTTTGACTTTAGTTGGAGGTTCTGCTGGACTTTACTCAGATAGGGTTACATATTGAGATTCAATCATACTAACGCAACCACAGAGTGGTGCACTCCATGACTTAAACTAGACAGATGTTAACAGCTTTGTGAGAAGGGCAATGTAGGTGTGCATGACCTCGCATCAGATGTTTTTGGCATTGTGCCTGAATGACATCTAATATGGAGCAGGGAACAGCCAGGACAAATGTAAGCTATAGAGAGTCAGAGCCATATTCCATGAATTAACAAGTCAGTCTAAGCTGAAGCAATACTACAACATGATCCCAGGGACAAATGCAAGCACCAACACAAGGCCAAACCTGCATTTTTATGACTAGAATAAACCATATGGCCTTCATGAGATGCCAGGTGGAGAGTTTTTCAGTTTGTTAAAAGATTGCGGAATACGACGTAAGATCAAGATTGGACATCAAGTCTTTCGTATTATTTCACCATAATGTGCTGCCAAAATCCCATTATAATCGCATTATGAGGGTGCATGTAAACGTGCTCAATGACATAATATAAGACCAACAACATCCCGACTGCTGGATTGTTTATATGTTGGACTTGACAGCTTCTGTAACTGAATCACTTTGATTGAGAAACTCAGTACATACATTGGAATGTTTATTTTTACCCAAGCTTTAAGTAGTGACCTCAGATCTTCTAAAGATGGCAGTACGTTGATCAAGTGTTCTCTGGGGTCGGTGACGCAGCTGTTGTCATAGAAACAAATGCCTGGGCTTAGAATGGAGGTGAGCCAAGGTATTATTTGTAACTGGATTAAAAGACAGAGGCTTCCCGTGCTCCGTAAACCGCTGTGGAATTACGGAAACGATTGAAGCCCAAATCAAAACTCAAAGTGTGGTATTATTCTTCTTTGCAGTGTTTTACACTTTTTTTTGTTCAACTTTGGAGAACACGCCTTACACGTTCTTACACCTCTGATTAGAACAGGGAATCCATGAATACTGATTTGCCCAATGGATTTAAATGTATGAATTTTACATAGTTTCCTTGTATTTGAACACTGCTACAGCTGCAAGCTGGGAAGACGGGCAACAGTGCGGCACAAATCCTCCTCCTCAGGTGGTTCATCCTTATTCAGTGCTGTGAATATGTCAAGCTACTTTTAATTACCTGAATGCTGCATACCATTTGTGCTACATGAACCGTGTCTTATGGTAAATGGTGCTAATTTAGACCACCATATTGTAGTGTTCCCTTCCTTAAGATGTTAACAGTTTTATGATATAAAAATGGTTTTATTTCTTTCATATATAGCTGTAAGATCAAAGCCCTTGTCAAACAAACACTTGTCAGAGTATTAGATAGAACCTCAGGTGTTTTACTGTACATTTATATTATGGAATTCCAAAGCTTACATACTTATAAATAAATCAATACATACATAAATATACAAAGAAATGTAAAAAAAGCAAAAAATAAATGAGTATTTATACTTTTATTTACTTATAATTGTATTTTCCATTTATTTCCATTGTATTTCCACATTTATTTATTATTTCCACATTTATTTATGCACTGTAAAAAATATATTGTTGGTTTAACTTAAAATATTAAGTAGGTTGCCTTAAAATGCTGAGTTCATTGAAATTAAAAATTTGAGTTAATACAATGAAGGAAATGGGTTTAATAAATAGAAACTCAAAATATTATTGTATCTGAACCACATAAATAAATAATTTTTTTGATAAATCATGAAAATAGCACAATTTGGCATGTTTCACTGCATTATAACAAATAAAACACAATTACACAATATGCTTACAAAATCTTTTAATACTATTCGAATAAAGGGTGATGTCAATTCTCAAAAATGTTCATTGTATTAACTCAAATTTTTAATTTCAATGAACTCAAAATTAAGGCAACCAGATAACTTTTAAATATTTTTTTACAGTGTGTATATATGTCTACATATATTTATTTCCACATGTATTTATGTATATATTTCCACGTTTATTTATTTTCACATTTATTTACGTATATATTTCTACATTTGTTTATTTCCATATTTATTTATGTCTACATTTCTTTGTCTGTATGCTAATGAGGGGGGCGTGTTTTACCTCAGACATAGCAATCAAGCTCAGAGTGGCAGTGCTGAAGCTTTGAGGCAACAGTAACACCTTGTGGTGTGACCAAAATGAAACGCATAAAGAAGTCGCACAGGGAATAAATGACTTAGAGATGGGCAATATATCCAAAATCTTATATCACAGTTTAAGTCATTTAATATCACCTTAACTGTATGTATAGGGTTACCACACATAGCTACTCTTTATTCTGAACATGGCCATAAAACAACGTCTGGTTGGGATTTCTAAAATGTCTTTGCACACATGAACAGAAACCACATCTTCAACAGGTCTGATAACAGATACTTTTACATGGAAGCAATTATACATAAATAATAATTTATTTTTGTATTTTTACATTTCTTTTGTATATTTATTTATGTATTTTTGCTTTTTACATTTCTTTGTATATTTATTTATTTATGCATTTATTTATTTATAATTTAGTCAGCTTTGGAATTCCATATTATATAATATATACCATAAAAATTATTAGCTTTTACAGTTCAAGGTCTCAGAGACCTCAGGGCAATTTTAATACCGTAAAAATATATACTTTACATTTAATTAACATTTAAGTAAAGATATCTAATGAATGTTCCCTATAGTGTAAGAACAAAAGACTTACTCATCCTCAAGTTGTTCCACCTGTATAAATGTCTCAATTCTGCTGTACACAAAGGAAGATATTTTTAAGAATTGTTGTAACCAAACAGTTGTAGGGCACCATTGACTTCCATAGTATGGAAAATAAAATATACAATGGAAGTCAATGGTGCCCTACAACTGTTTGAAACAACTTGAGTGTGAGTAAATGATTACAGAATTTAAATTTTTGGGTGAACCATCCCTTTAATTTCAATAACAAATTTTCACTGTTACATTACTTACTTATTTGATTCCAGACCAGAATATTATGCGAATCTGAAGTTAAAATAAGAAGATAATTTTAAAATTGCTATTATTATTATTATTATATACATCAAGGAGGTCTCAGGGAGCCAAAACATATGTCAATCTCAACAGAATGTGAGGGGTTAAAGGGCAGTTCACCCAAAAATGAAAATTCTGTCATTAATTTCTCACCCTCGTGTTGTTCCAAACCCATAAGACCTTCGTTCATCTTTGGAACACAAATTAAGGTATTTTTGGTGAAATCAGAGAGCAGCTTTCTAGGTCCAGAAAGGTAGTAAAGACTTTTAAAATATTCCATGTGACTACAGTGGTTCAACCTTAATGTTATAAAGCGACAAGAATACTTTTTTGACGTTAAAGAGAAGAGATTGTTGAATAAATTTGTTATTATTTTTATTTTATTTGCACAAAAAGTATCTTCATAACATTAAGGTTGAACCACTGGAGACACATGGACTATTTTAACAATGTCTTTACTACCTTTCTGGACCTTGAAAGTTGCAATGACGTTGCTGCCTATGGGTGGCTCAGAAACCTCTTGGATTTCATCAAAAATATCTTCATTTGTGTTCCAAAGATTCAAGATTCAAGAGTTTTATTTGTCACATACACAGTTATATACAGAATATACAACCGGCAGTGAAATGTAAACAGGTCCGCTCCATGGACAGTGCAAATTCACAGTTAAAAACACAAGGAAGAAATTATAATAGAAATAGGATATAAAAAAAGTACTCTCTATATATATATATATATGTCTATATCTGTAGAATTATAAATAATCAAGTCAAGAGAAAAAAAGGTAACAAATAAGGATAAAGTGGAATAAAATAATTGAAGTAGACTTTGCAGTGAGTAAACTGTAGACTTATAAATATGTGGTTAACAAATGTATAAAGAGTATAATGTGCAAACAGGTTTATGACAGGTTGTTACACAGTAACAACGAGAACAGAAAGTGCAGTGCAATGTCAGTGTATCGATGTTTATCCTGAAGTGAAGTCACGTGATGTTAAGTGACTGAGTTCAGGAGTCTGATGGCCTGGGGAAGAAGCTCCTCCTGAGTCTCTCAGTTTTGGCCATCAGGCTTGGAAGCGCTTACAGATGGTAGCAGCGTGAAATGAGGGTTTGCAGGGTGATTAGAGTCCTTGATGATCTTGGTAGCTCTACCTTTGCAGCGTTTGGTGTAGGCGTCCTGCAGAGACGGGAGAGCTGACCCTGAGATACGCTCGGATAAGCGCACTACTCTTTGCAGGGCTTTGCGGTCATGACTGGTGCTGTTCCCATACCACGCTGTGATGCACTGAGTTAAAACACTTTCTATCGCCCCTAAATAGAAAGTTTTCAGGATAGCTGGTGAAACCCTGAATTTCCTCAGCTGGCGCAGGTGGTACAGTCTTTGCCTGGCTTTTTCACCTGTGTCTGAATGTGAGCAGTCCAGGTCAGGTCCTCGGAGATGTTTACTCCCAGGTACTTGAAGCTGCTCACTCTCTCTACTGGTGACCCGCTGATCATGAGGGGGAGTATGTCCGTTGCTGTCTCTTCCTGAAGTCCACAATCATTTCTTTGGTCTTGCCAACATTCAGAGAGAGACAGTTGTCCTGGCACCATGATGTTAGATGCTCCACCTCGTCCAAGTATGCCGTCTCATTGTTGTTGGAAATGAGGCCCAGGACAACAGTATCATCAGCAAATTTGATGATAGAGGTGGAGCTGTGTGTGGACAAACAGTCATGCGTGTAGAGAGAGTAGAGCAGGGGCTCAGGACACAGCCCTGTGGAGCTCCCACACTCAGGGTGATGGAGGTGGAGGTGGACTGGCCTATTCTCACCACCTGAGGCCTGCCAGTGAGGAAGTCCTCAATCCAGTGGCAGAGAGAAGGATTCAGGCCGAGATCCAGGAGTTTGGAGGTTAGCTTGGTGGGAACTATGGTGTTAAAGGCTGAGCTATAGTCAATAAATAGCAGTCTTACGTAGTTCCCACTTTTGCTGTCGATGTGAGTGAGGAGGAGTGGAGGACATGAGAGATGGCATCTTCAGTCGATCTATTGGGACGATAGGCAAACTGAAGAGGGTCCAAAGTGTCAGGAATGAAGGCGCAAATGGTGTTTTTAATGAGTCTCTCAAAGACCTTCATGACTATAGACGTGAGAGCCACTGGACGATAGTCATTTAGGCAAGAGGGTTTACTGTTCTTAGGGACAGGGATGATGGTGGATTTTTTGAAGGAGGTGGGGACCACAGATGTAGCGAGGACTCATTAAAGATAGATGTAAACAACCCGGTGAGCTGATCAGCACAGGACCGCAGAACACGACCTGAAATACCATCCGGCCCAGCAGCTTTCCTGGCGTCCACACGCGGCAGTGCTCTCCGAACTTCATCCTCCGAGACAGAGATCACGTGATTGTTGCTGCTCTGAGTAATTTCCTCTAACGCGCCACTTGGCGGAGTCGCGTTGCGCGGTTACAGTCAAAGCGAGCATAGAAAGAGTTTAACTCGTTCACGAGCAACGGATCAGCGTTCACCTCTGCAGAGGATTTAGATCCAAAGGAGCAGATGGACCTCAGACCTTGCCACATGCGCGCGCGAGTCGTTGAGTTGGAAATGAGACTCCACTCGGTCTTTATAACGGAGTTTTGCGGCTTTAACTGCTCGTCTGAGAGCATAGCAGGACGATCTGTATTCATTCATATTCCCTGAATGGAGACCGGCGTTGTAAGCAGCAGTGCGTGCGTTCACTGCCGCAGCGGATTGAATTGTCCACCCACGGTTTCTGATTTGAGAAGGACGTTATTGTTATTGTTTGCGTGGCTTGCTCTGTAAGCGTGTTGATGAAGCAAAGCGCCACGTCTGTGAACTCGCTTACGTCAGCTGAACTCGCTCGAACATGTCCCAATCCACATCGCCCAGAGCTGCCTGTAGCGCGGTCTCTGAGTGGGGTGACCAACGCTTAACTTCCCGCCTCACCGGGGTTCCTGGAGGAGCTTTTGTTTGTATTCGGGAGTGAGGAAAATGGCGGCATGATCCGATTTGCCAAACGCTGGAAGTGACCGCGCTTTATAGGCGTTCTTAAGCGGAGAGTAGCAGTGATCCAGTGTGTTTGCTCCTCGTGTGGGGCAGGAGGCGTGCTGGTGAAAGTTTGGCAGGACTTTCTTTAGGTTTGCTTTGTTAAAATCGCCAGCGACAATGAATGCCGCGTCGGGATGTTGGTTTATGGCGCCGCTGGCAACATCATGAAGGCCAGATAAAGCCAGCGCTGTGTCTGCCTGCGGTGGGATGTAAACGGCGGTCGCGACAACCGCAGAAAACTCCTAGGCAGATAGAATGGGCGGCAGATGATTGTTAAATGTTCCAGATGAGGTGAGCAGGACCGCGAGAGAATGGTGATGTTCCTGGGATCGCACCATTTCTTGTTGATCATGAAACACACTCCACCGCCTTTGGATTTACCGGCCTCGGCTGTTCTGTCCATCCGAAAAACAGAGAAGTTCTCCGACGGCGTCACAGCTGTGTCCGGGACCGCGGGCGTGAGCCATGTTTCAGACAAACAATAGATATTACAGTCTCTCATGTCCCGTTGAAAACTTATCCTGGCTCTAAGATCGTCCATCTTATTATCCAAGGATTGAACATTTGCTAGAAGAATGCTCGGGAGAGGAGGTCTGAATGCCCTTTTCCTCAGTCTGTTACGGATACCAGCGCGTTTCCCACTGTGTTTCTTTGTTCTACGCCGCTGGCTCTGTCCATTGTTCAACTCGGCGTTGCGAAGAATCTCAGATGGCCACAGAGGATCGGCGAAAGTGTCCTGAAACAGTCCAGTGTAGAGGTAACCAATGTCCAAAAGAGTTTTGCTGTCGTAGTAGATCAATGCAGATGATAAGTTTGTAAAAACTGAGAGTAAAAGAAAGTAAAATAGTAAATAAAAGCACAGTCTTCGCGGAGCGACCTGAACGGCGACCAAACACAGCGGCGCCATTTTGTATTTAGAGATGACCAAAGATGAACGAAGGTCTTACGGGTTTGGAACGACATGAGGGTGAGTACTTAATGACAGAATTTTCATTTTTGGGTGAACAAACCCTTTAATGACATCCATGCGCCTCTTCTGTGTACATTCACTCTATTTGTTTCTCATTGATTGATCTGATTTCTCCTCACAGCAGTACACCGATTCCTCTCTGATCTCTTTCCAGTCAAGCAGTATGCAGTATCAACTTTTCATCAACATTTTCATAACCTTCTTCCTCATTCATGTGACTCGTCCCACACGAAAATGTACTTGTAATGGTTTTACTTTTTAAAAACGTTATTATAGTCATTGTAAGAGTGAATGTGCCATTTTCCCTCGGCAGAGCTTCTATTCTAATCTGTAGACACTCTTTATGTGAAGCCTAGCTATCCAATTTCATATCCCTTTATGTAGCATTTGAGTAATTACGACAAATAACCCTGTAATCTAAAAATGTATTCACAATGTGCAGATCCATGAAGGTGATGCATTGCCAGCAGCAGACTGATTTTATACAAGGTTTTCATGAATAGACATGTATAATACAGTGCTGTCTTCAAGACAAAGTAAACAGAAATACATTAACTGTTTGAAATAATATTTAAATACTAGTTATAGTAATGAAATGTACAATCTTGGATACAATGAATGCTTTAATTTGATAATATTTGGAGATTTACTGAGACGTAGAAAACATTTTTGAAGAGTATCTTGTTGGTCCTCGGGATAAGCTGTTATCTTCCTCTTGCCTCCTTGAATGATGAGCTTGAGGAAATCGAGCAGTATCTGCACCAGAAAAAGACCCCAGAGAGGGAATAACTCTTTGCACAGCTTAGCTTGTTTGTTTAGGAAGAATTCTCATTATCTTCAAATGGACTCAAAGGCTGTCAAATAGGTATTAACCTTTTCTTTTGTTTTTAAGTGATATTGCATTGTGCTGATGATCTGATATACACTGTTTAGACTGACTGGAGGTACAAATTAAGTTAAAAGGATTACTTAAATCTCATGAATAATTAGTTTATTGCTGCTGTTCTCTTTTTTTAAAGACATTAAAGGTGTCATGAACTGGCTTTTTAATTTTTTTATACTGTTGTCTGAGGTCAACTTATGACGTTTGCGTGGTTTTTACATTCAAAAGCATCATAATGAATAAGTAATAGGCTATTTTCTACCCTGGTTTTGAGGCTCTCTCCTGCACACTCAGATTTTATGGGTGTGCCGCACTGAAGACTTGGAAGTAAATGCTCATGGCTAGGATTGGATAAGATTTGCATATTTAATGAGCTTCAGCTCCCCTGTCAGTACATGTGGGAATTGTTTTGAAAGCGTGTGGGGAAACGGCAACCGAAATGATTCGTCCCACAGGGCTCGCAAAACGTCTTTATCAAACAAACACAATGATTTATCTCTCATCCACTCGCGATTGATTGGAATGTTATTTTTTTATTACTTGTCCCACCCGAGTGCGAACCGTGCATCACACACACACACACACACACACACACACACACACACACACCAAGTACGTTGCAGACTGCTTGATCAAAACTTCCGTGATTGTATTTTTCCTTCAAATATCAAGTCAAGCAAGCGAACAACGCACATCAAGAAAGGAATGTTATTTCACTATTTAAGATAGCCCGTCGGCAGGCCGGCTTACATTTTGGTAGCCTGTCTGGAAAACACATAGGCCCGGGACATTGGGCTTTACGAGCCCTGGCCCATACATGTCCGAGTCTGATCCCAAATTGCAATGAACCAACATCACAAATAAATGATTCTCCAGCCTTTGACAGCGTTCTAAGTTATGTTCAGTTAGACACGTACACATAATCAATAGATATCAAACGATCTTTAACAATGCAATACTATCACATATGAAAAAATGTTTTACTCACATTAGTGTGTTGCTTCATTCATTCATTCATTCATGTAATCTCATCCTGTCTGCAAATCCAGTCTCTTGTTTACAAACGAATCCATGATGAAATGAAGGAACAGACGCGCAATGGCTTCCCCACATGAGCTGGATATTCATTAAAAATAAAGTTCATCCATGCATTCATAATATTGGAATCCGAATTAAGCTTATGCTGTATGTTTATTGCTTAGAAGTTTGATCCAGTTTAGCTCTATGTAGGCCTATGTCAGGTCAGGCATGAGTCGGTGGGCAGGGCTACAGAATCGGGCGTTGTTCTTCTGCAGAGGCATTTATTGCCTCTAGCATTTATTTAGTTGCATTTAGTTTCACCACACTCTGACGTCACAGCCTGGCACATTCTGAGATCGATTGTTTGCTGGGTCTGGTGTCAATGAAAGCTTATCTTACTAACAAGGAAGTTTTCAGCTCTGAAACTTACAGGATATTCTTATATTACCATGACCTTTTATATATCAAAAGCTCAAGGGAAAGTGGATTTCTCAATTCATGACCCCTTTAATACTTTTATTTAGCAAGGATGCATTAAATTGATCAGACTTTTACATTGTGAATGATTTCTATTTCAAATAAACAGTATTCTTTAAACTTTATATTCATCAAAAATGTGTAAATTATCACGATCACAGAAAAATATTAAGCAGCACAACTGTTTTCAACATTAATAATAATAAAAAAAATGGAATTACATTTTAAAATGTATTAAATTAGAAAAGTTATTTTAAATGAAAGTAGTATTAAATAAAATTCCTGTTTTTAATGTATTTTTAACCAAATACATCTTACTAACTTCAAACTTTTCAACAGTAGTGTGCAATATAAATGCATAATCCATACTGTATAATTCTGTTTCATTTAAACTTAAGTCAAACAGCAATTAAAACTGGTTGCTGATCAGACTCCCTGAAACCAGGGAGTCTACCATTGCTCTTTAATAAAATCAACGGATTACACTAATAAACATTAAAAGACTGAATTTTCCTTAGAAAGAAATCTACAGTGACCCATTCATTGTATGTTTGTGTATAAGCGTCTCTTAGTTACTGAAAGGCCCACACCAATAATAGCATTTATTTAGTTGCATCCTTTTCTGATGATGAAAGCTAGAGGCAGGTAGACGTTTAAGGGATGAATCGGACAGCTGCAGTGGAAGAGTCTTTTGATTACACAATGCTTGATGAATTTCATTTTTATTGATTGTTCACATAAAATCAACTTGCATTTGCTTTACTCTGAACTCTGTTTCATACTGTTATATGAAGCATTTGCTAGCCTAATTGGGGGAGGGTAGCCTAATTGATTTGTATTTATTTTTTTTTGTTGTATTTGCTGTTCTCAATTTTGGGTGGCAGATTTAAAATTGCACACTTCTGAGGGGTCCATCACCAGCTGAGCAACAGCCATTGGGATGAATGGGAGTATAGCTTTAGAATTATAGGCCTCCTTCGAGATCACTGGTGCTAGTGACAGATGTTACTGTCTGTTATAAATATAAATCTCTCATGATGCATTTCCAATGAGGAGGATAGGTCATCAGCATGCAATCCTCAATTAAATGGCTACCAACTGCTTCCACAGCTGTACAGGTTGCACCTTATTGACAATACCACCCCCTACCAAGTCCGGTGGCCAAACCAGATCAATAAACTTGCCTGAGCTGGTCCAGGAACACTGCACTCGTACTGCCATTTACAGACCCCAGCATGGGGAAACCCATGCTGCTTAAGCAAGATAAGCTGATGAGATAGAGGATGATGGGGCACTTGGCAGGTCCATCCTGTGGAAGTGTGTCTTGTGAGCATGTTTACTGATTAAACCAGACTTCCTTTTGAGAAACTAACAGAAGAAACGATTGCTTTCCTCACTTGTTAAATATGCTGGAAAGATACTGGAACACATCTTTGCCATTTTTTAAAATTCCCTTTATGGTAGAGTAAGATCACAAGACATGGATAAAGAACATATGATGTGGAATATATTTGCGTATTATAGCCTATATATTTAGAGAAATCATTACCGGTACTGTTAACTAAACTGTTACCTAATTTTCCGGTTCTTTAATCTGATTAAATTTTTTGTTTTTTTAAATAACAGTCTAACATTGCTGTTTGTTTGTTTCAGACTGAATCCTCCACTAATCTGTGACTCTTTCTGCAAGTTTTGCAATTAGGTGGCAACAAGTGACTGTGATTCACTTTATGAGTGAATCTTTGAATTATTTAATGATTTGTTCAAAAACATGGGCAAAATGAACAAAACGGGTGTGTCGTTGAATTGTTCACACTGGTTCATTCGGTAGAAACTAAGCTTTTCCAAACTCCAAATCAGCTCCACACGCTGACGGCACCTGCAGGTAAAACGCTGTAAATGCATTGCAAACTCAACCCAAACAAGCATAAAACACCATTTGTTACGTGACAGCAGTCACGATCAAGGTATCTGCATCTCCTTCGCTGTATCAAGCCACTCCCATAATCTCTGTCAGTAATTATTATTTACAAATAAATCTCTCAATCAAGTGGTTGTGTCTATAGTATTATAGACTACACAACATTATAATATTATTTTCTAATTCATTTTTATATTATTATTATTTAAAATTATCATTGCCCCTGGTTCAGTAAGGAACTCAGTGCAGTGGCTGGGAAAGATTTTAAGTATCAACGGCATTTAAAAAGATGCAATCTAATCCTGTTTACATGAAATAAGATGCCCAGATTGAAGTTTACGGACCTGTTGCTATGACAGCAAGTCCAGGGGTCCGTTCTTCGTACGTCGCTAACTCAGCTGGATTTGATTGTTGATGATTTGATATGATCTCAGATTATTTGGTTCTGCAACGCTCATCCTGGACTTGCTGTCATAGAAACAGGTCCGGAAACTTAAACCTGCTCAGGAGCAGTTTATTTCACATAAACAGGAGTAAATTGTATCTTTTTAAGCGGCATTGATACTTAAAATGTGTCCCAGCCACTGCTACTTTATTACAATAGTTCCTTACGGAACTTGAGGCAATAATAATAATATTAATATAAAAATAAATTTGAAATTATAAAAATAATGTTATATAGACACAGACACTTGATTGAGAGATTTATTTGTAATGGAATAATTATTTTATAATTTTATTGAGTCTTACACACATGCTGTACAGTGACTCTGAGCTGTGCATTAATTTGAGTGATGAGATTCAAGATTCAAGAGTTTTATTTGTCACATACACAGTTATATACAGAATATACAACCGGCAGTGAAATGTAAACAGGTCCGCTCCATGGACAGTGCAAATTCACAGTTAAAAACACAAGGAAGAAATTATAATAGAAATAGGATATAAAAAAAGTACTCTCTATATATATATATATATATGTCTATATCTGTAGAATTATAAATAATCAAGTCAAGAGAAAAAAAGGTAACAAATAAGGATAAAGTGGAATAAAATAATTGAAGTAGACTTTGCAGTGAGTAAACTGTAGACTTATAAATATGTGGTTAACAAATGTATAAAGAGTATAATGTGCAAACAGGTTTATGACAGGTTGTTACACAGTAACAACGAGAACAGAAAGTGCAGTGCAATGTCAGTGTATCGATGTTTATCCTGAAGTGAAGTCACGTGATGTTAAGTGACTGAGTTCAGGAGTCTGATGGCCTGGGGAAGAAGCTCCTCCTGAGTCTCTCAGTTTTGGCCATCAGGCTTGGAAGCGCTTACCAGATGGTAGCAGCGTGAAATGAGGGTTTGCAGGGTGATTAGAGTCCTTGATGATCTTGGTAGCTCTACCTTTGCAGCGTTTGGTGTAGACGTCCTGCAGAGACGGGAGAGCTGACCCTGAGATACGCTCGGATAAGCGCACTACTCTTTGCAGGGCTTTGCGGTCATGACTGGTGCTGTTCCCATACCACGCTGTGATGCACTGAGTTAAAACACTTTCTATCGCCCCTAAATAGAAAGTTTTCAGGATAGCTGGTGAAACCCTGAATTTCCTCAGCTGGCGCAGGTGCTTTTGAGACTGTGCTTTTATTTACTATTTTACTTTCTTTTACTCTCAGTTTTTACAAACTTATCATCTGCATTGATCTACTACGACAGCAAAACTCTTTTGGACATTGGTTACCTCTACACTGGACTGTTTCAGGACACTTTCGCCGATCCTGAATACAAAATGGCGCCGCTGTGTTTGGTCGCCGTTCAGGTCGCTCCGCGAAGACTGTGCTTATTGATGATGGATATTATGGGAGTGGCTTGATACGGCACAGGAGATGCAGATAACTTGATCTTGACCCTTAAGAAACTTTAATTAATACTGTCACGAAACAAATCTGCTTCAAAAAGAAAACTTTATGAATTGCTAATTACAACATTGAAATAAAAATGTAAAGACTGTACAAATACTAGAAATCCTCAATATAAATAATTGGGAATCATATAAAAAAAAAAAAAAAAACAGTGCACATTTCATTTATCTATTATAATTTTTTATGATGTTTTGGTCGTTTGGATGTTTCTTTTATAAAGGTCCAGAAATTCGTCAAGTTTTTCTTTTTTCATCAAGTTTTTTTACGCCAGGTGGTTTTAATTATATGATGTCATTACGTTGCTGTCTTGACGCCAGCCAATCGCTGCACTGCTGATCGTGGTTTCTGCCCTCTTCAGGAAACACGAGAACATGCAGTAATCTCAGATAACTTAATCCAGATATTTTAATCAAATCCGCAAAATCATTTGAAGAACCAAATTAGCCGGAAATCAGTTATAACGATTCGAAGATCTGTCAAATCATCTCAGATGTATTAAGAGACGTATGAAAAACGGTGAAGAACCAAACAATCCAAGATCATGCCAAATCGTCAACAATCAAATCCAGCTAAGTGAATTAGAGGCATATACGAAGAATGGACCCCAGGACAATAACAGACAATTATCACTAATTTTCCTTTTTATTATAGTATAAAAATGTGTCATTTAAAAGCTTCATGAAGCCGAGACACTAGGTTTGACTACGCCTGGGAGCACAAATAGACAAAGGAATTGGCAATATTATGAAATGTGAGTTACCCAAGCTATTATATAACAGTATTCACTACTCAATTGACTGTGATATCATTGCAGCTTCAGCATGGAGGATAATAACAGTAGCTACTCTAGCATAATTATGGCAAGCTAAATTAATTTGAAATGAACAGTTACTCGTCGTAATTGCATTTTTACTAGTAACAATTGAATTAAAGAGCTCTAATTGTAATTGTCACTAGTAAGAAATAAATTAGAGAGCCTCCTAATTCAAGTAAAAATTTAATTATGATGAGTAAATGTAGAAGATTTTATTATTGAATATAAGCTGTATTTGTGAACACTATTATAAACTGTGCTGACTCTGTGAGTGAACTTTCTAAACTTTCTGAAGAGTCTGTACAAAAGACTTGGAATGTGTTGACTTGGTATCACATCATGTAAAATGAGCTATAGGAAAAACAACAGGTTGTTACCATTTTGGGAAAGCAGCTATGGTATATATTTGTGAATGGACAAGAAATCTGGAGTTGTCTCCTGCAGGAGAGACTCAGCTTTGTTGAGTTGAATAAAGCCTTTCTGAAATCAAACGATCTTTGAGAAGTGATTTTTTACAAGAGAGAATTTCCAACATAACGCTGAGAACATCAAAAGCTAATTCGGTTTGCCATACGTGATCCTATATCCTAAAATAGCTATGAGTGAATGAAGAAACCTCTGAGCTTCTATATGTCATCGTTTAAAATACTTCATAACTCAGACCCTTCTGGAGCAAACTTGGGCTTGGTGTAATTAGGAACCCGAAATGCTCAGCCTCTAAAATAAATGTGAATTATTGCATTTCAAAGAGAAGCTGAGTCACCTGTTCTCAGACTACAATCAATAGGCATGGGGATTTCATGCTTAAATGTGATCAGATCTTTTTCAGATTGCTATCATTTGCCAAGATTCTGTCAAAAAAGATTATCCATTTGAATGAAATTTTGTCATCACACAATAGATGTCAAATACAATTAAACCCAATGTGAAGAGACATACTATGTTCCAGCAGTGGCACAATAAAATGTATGAACATCTGTGGAGTTTATAGATTTGCTTCCATCTAAACAGATAATCTGACAGTCTGTTAATCAGCTAATAATCAGTGTGTGCAGTAAACTAATAGTATAATATCAAGCATTAGGCCAAGTTTTCAATTTACATAAAGAGGAGTAACATTTTTGCAAGAAATATATAATCACTGTAAGATAAATGTTATAATAATGTTATTTTTACTGGCCATTACAGGATCATGACACCACATATATTGCATTACATTCATTTGACCATAATGCAAGATCACTGAACACTGTCCTTTTCTCTCAAATAGAATTACCAAGAGTAATACTACTTAAAAAAGGAAGGATTATACTGCTCAACACAACAGGAACCAGTAATTGTCTTTTTTCCAAATTCAATTGACTCTGATTCAGACAAATGAGCATTTGTTTAAAACAATGGCAAAAGCAAACATCAATCAACATGCTAGGAATAATGAATATGAATCAAAATGATCAAAATCTTGTCTGTATCTATATAAACAATAGCTTTATCTCTTAGTGAGCTACTGACATTGAGGTGATGGATAACAGCAATACTTTACAGTCACAGAGCCCTGCTAAATCCAGCACGCACTCACGCACACCTATAAATCCATATGCACATTTACAAACAAACACAAATGCATAACTCTAGCCAGGTTGTCTTACATATGATGAAATTATTTAAGTTAATACTCTTTTATAT
Source organism: Paracanthobrama guichenoti (assembly GCA_018749465.1). NCBI lineage: Eukaryota > Metazoa > Chordata > Actinopteri > Cypriniformes > Gobionidae > Paracanthobrama > Paracanthobrama guichenoti. The sequence continues at coordinate 20,649,356 of CM031951.1, forward strand.
TTGAAAATATAAAGATATTTATTTGAGCTGAAAAGGCCACTTTTTCAGTCTTGGTTGAGCTTTTGTGTTTGTTGGGTCAGAAGTGGCTGATCTTTGTTTCTGATGATCTTGCAAGGACAGTTATTTTCTGATGAACACAGGCAGGCCCATTTTAAATGCATTGAACTGTAGAACGTTGAAGGTTTGTAGCATGCACCAAACCATATCCAAGGATACTATGAAGGATCTTTTCTAGAATGGCAATATGTATTGGAAATCCATTCTTGGCTGGTTTTATGCTCAGCTCAGAAACATGCACTGAATTTCATTAGATGTGAAAAGGCATGATCTTTTACAGGGAGCATTTATAGGAACAGATGGTGAATATGTCCATGTACCTTGAGAAAGCTGCTATAAGTTTAGATTGCCTTGCATTAAATTAGCCCTCTTTTACTCTTTTCATTGCCTTTCTGAAAACCTCAGAGAGCTGTTGATTATTGACAGAAAAAAGCAACATTTCTTATTAGGTAAATAGAATGCAGTTAGTTATGAAACAAGCTCCTTTCCTCTTAGGAAACGGTCTATCGACTACTTCTTAATGAAGATAAACAGATTTGTGGGTACAATGATCACAGGGTTGTTTGATGCTGTGCTTGTGCTGTTTCCTTTTCCACTTAGTTGCTTATGGGCTTTTTAAGACTGTATTGATTATAGTGGTCCATGTATTTCTTTACCAATGGCTAGTAATTCTAGAAGTATATAAGTAACAGTGAATATTATAATTTTAAAGATAGGCAGAAACATGGACACCACAGGTGAATAGGGTAAAGATTTATCTAAAAGATATTGCTAAACTTCCCCCGTTGATTAATTAAGACAATTGTTTGTATTACAAGTTTTCTAAAGTTATGGTTATGCCAATGAGGCATTGTGTAATTAAATATGCACACATTTGCATACACTTCCAGAACAGAAAACATCGCCCAGAAACAGACTTACACGATCAAGCACATCCTGCCCCAGCGTGAAACCTCTGCCACCAGGCTGCCCCGGGCTGCCCCCCAGTCTGCTCGTTGCCGAGGGCATCCCTCTGTGGCATCCCCCTGCAGCATCTACATCTGCTCCGGGGCAACCGGAGACAACACCCTGGCTGCCCCATCAAGCTTCCTGCAGGACGACAACACAGCCTGTCTCTCAGGCCGCTAGATCTTCCGAATGCTGAACGAAGCAGCCCTGATACAGGCAACCCATAGATGTGGGGAGCTGCTCTCGACCAGGAGGTCCAGGATGACCCTCCGAATGCTGAATGAAGCAGCCCTGATACGGGCGACCCATAGATGTGGGGAGCTGCTCTCGACCAGGAGGTCCAGGATGACCCTCCGAATGCTGAATGAAGCAGCCCTGATACGGGCAACCCATAGATGTGGGGAGCTGCTCTCGACCAGGAGGTCCAGGATGACCCTCCGAATGCTGAATGAAGCAGTCCTGATACGAGCAACCCATTGATGTGGGTTCTATGGGTACCGCCTCCCCACCCCCAACATTCGCCAACCTTTTACAGACCTTACTTAGACCTTTCATATAATTATTGTATATCCCAAAAACAACAAGAGTTCTTCATCACATGCTTTCTCATATGATGGTAGCACAAATTGTCTGCAGTTCATCTTATATGAGCACACACACAGTTGATAGTAGAATTATAATAGTAGAATAACTTGTTAAAGTAAATGGCTATTCATATTGATTATGTGTTTAATTTATATTCTGATCATAGAAATCTTCCACAGTGGCCACAAAAAATGCAGCACTCTTGCTGTTTCACTGAATTTTATCACATTAAATAGGGACTTTGGAGTGATTTTTATATTTTTGGAGCAAGCCAACCAGGAAATCACAGTCCAGGTCACTGCTGTGAAATATTTCACGCTCCAAAGACAGATTGTGCTAGCATAAAACAGCTGAACTGTTTTTTTGTTTTTTTGTTTTATATGGAAGCAATCTTTTTACTCTTCTGATATACTGAAGCTGTTCCTTCTTAATAACATGAGAAGGCAGAAGCAGCCATCTGGTGATAGTACAATAATGAACAGATGTGTCTTCACCAAGATCACATTGCCTTTGTGACTGCACATTTTGTAGTGCTTGTTATCCAATGAGTAACCCAACAAATATATAAAAACAAATATTCACTACCATTCAAAGGTTTGGGGTTGGAAAGATTTTTTAAATGTTCTTGAAAGAAGTCTCTTATGTTCACCAAGGCTGCATATATTTGATCAAAAATACAATAAATACAGTAATATTGTGAAATATTATTAGCCTACAATGTTTTCTATTTTAATATATTTTATATAGGGTAAATGTACGTATTAAACAAAAGTAATCAGACTAATTAGACCATTGTACACTGAGATATGGGTATCCATGTGTTCACACTGTCTGGTGGCCATTTTGAAAACTTTCACCAGAAGAGGATGTTTTTTAAGATGTTTAAGCCTTTATTTTCGACAAGTATAACTTCTTACTGCAAAATTAAGAGATTCATGTTTAGACTTTTGCATATTAACTTGGAACCTGGATGTGGGAAATAATTACAGTTAGATCCAAAAGATCTTACTTGTAGGTCACCACACAGACTCCCACAGAATTCATGTATAATACCAGGGCCAGACTGAACAGGTACCCTAAATAGAACAAGGACACTATCACTAGTGCAAAACAGAACAATCAAACTCATAACAGTCCCTATAAGAGTCAACGTGTAGTGGGGGTGGACCAGGCGGCCATACCGGCTGCGCTTAACAGGAGAGGGGCAGGGCAGGGGCATGGCCCTCACCATGGGGGCTGGGCCAGCTGAAGCGGTTCGCCAATATCCACATAAGCAGGCTTGAGACGGTCTATAGCCACCCGCTCAGGCCTGCCCCCCATATCCACAACAAAGTTCTTAGGCCCGCCGACCAAGACACGGAAAGGCCCAACGTAGGGGGGCCGCAGTGGGGTACGATGGCCATCGTGGCAGATGAAGACTTGGCTGATGGTAAATCCTTGGGCATGTAGGACTGGGGGAGGCCATGGTGAGACACTGGAATGGGAACAAAGTGTCTGCAATATCACAGCACGATGGGAGGCAACTGACCACGGGTCCGTGGCATCTGGAAGAAACTGCCCAGGACATGCAGAGGCTGGTCGTACACAGACTCGGCCGATGAGGCTTGATGAGGCTCGGCCCCCATCTTCCTTCCCAAAGTCCGTTGCTCTGTTGGTTATAAGCTGTGGTGCGGTGGACCTTTACCCCCAGAACCTTGGCGACTGCCGTCCAAAGCTCCGATGTGAACTGCGGACCTCGGTCCGAGGAGAGGTCGGATGATGTGCCAAAACGGGCCACCCAAGCCTTAATGAATGCCCGGACCACTTCAGCTGATGTAGTGGAGGACATGGGAACCACTTCTGGCCACCTGGTGGTCCTGTCCACCATGGTGAGGAGGTAGGTATAACCACGGGAGGGCCCACCAGGTCCACATTCACATGATCAAAATGTCTCTCTGGCACTTTGAAGGGTGCCAAAGGGGCCTTGGTATGACGAATCACCTTTGCGCCACACAGGCAGCAGCCCAGGCCCTGACATCCCTACGCAGGCCTGGCTAGACAACCCACCAGCTTGGTAGAGGCCTTCAACCCCGGATGGGAAAGGTCTTAGATGTCAAAAACCTTATACCTCCAACCAGCAAGTACCATGGGGCATGGTTGGCCAGTGGAGACATTGCAGAGGAGTGTAGCATTGGCTGTGTCAAACACCACATCTTCCATGAGCAGCGTCGTGGGGGCCGTCCTATAGGCTTGCACCTCGGTGATGAAATTGTCTTTGCCGGCCACGTGCTGAATGTCAGTGTTGTACTCAGAGATGGCAGAGAGCGGTCGCTGCTGTCGACCAGACCATGGCTCTGAAGACTTGGCCATGGCAAACGTCAGCGGCTTGTGGTCAACGAAAGCCATGAACCGCCGGACCTCCAACAGAAAACGGAAATGACGGGTGGCGAGGAAAAGACCCAGGAGCTCCCTGTCTAAGGCGCTGTATTTCCTCTCGTTGTCACAGAGCTTCCTGCTGAAAAAGGCTAGCGGCTGACAGGCTCCTCACACCCACTGTTCACACACAGCCCCCATGGCATAATCAGAGGTGTCCGTAGTAAGAGCAACTGGGGCGGTCGGAGACGGGTGCACCAGCAGAGCACTGTTGGCCAGCGCGGTTTTGGCAGCATGGGGAAGGAAACAGTTGTAGAAGTTCACCATGCCCAGAAACTCCTGCAGGGACTTGCGTGGGTGTGGGAAACTGGCTACGGCGTCCACCTTGGCAGGGAGGGGTGCGGCTCCCTGTGGGGTGACATGGTGGCAGAGGAAAGTAATGGACGACCGGCCAAACTTGCACTTGCCACTGCTGTCTATGATGTACATCTTAATTGAAATGCTTTTGTCATTTAAATTAAAATTGAATATTATTGTGTGAGAGATTCATATTTTATTTTAACGTAACTTCTTGTACTGAAACCAATACCCTGTGCACTTAAATGTCTCAATGTAGACTTTGCTTAGAGCTTAATAGGTACATTTACCTATTTTTTTCTGTGGCCAAGCTGAAATAGTCATTTTAATATACTTATTAGGGCTCATAAAACATTTCTTCTTATTACTAATGTTGAAATATTTAACATTAATTTAACTGCTTAATATTTTACCACATTTTTCTTTCTTTTTCCCCTTTTTTAAGGATTCTTTGATGAATAGAAATTCAAAAGAAAATTATTTTAAATATAAATCTTTTGTAACATTATAAATGTCTTTACATCACTTTTGATCAATTTAATATGTCCTTGCTGAATAAAAGTATTAATATCTTTCAAAAGAATTTGACTCAAAACTGTTGAACAGTAGTAGATAAAATATATATTATGTATCTATTTGGGAGAGTGTGACTTTATTTGATGCTCATGCACAAGTCTTTGAAGATGGACCATCTGTTGTGTAATTTGTACTGTTTGTCTGTTACTTGGCCATACTGACTCATACATACAGATTCACTGAATGATATTGTTGTTCATACAGACCTTTATGTCACCCGTTTAGTCAGAAAATTATTCATTGGATTTGGCAGGGCTTATGGCCAACAGACTCCAATTGCCTATTAATGTTTCAGGCCAAACAGCCTCCAACTGTTTTGCATAACCTGTGTGAAGTGTTTATTTTAAGGAGTTGATTAAAGATGACATAGGGTCATTTCAACCCAATGTTTTTAGAAGAGGCTGTGGATGTGGAAGGAAAGCAGATGACTAGAAAAGTGACATTCAAAGCTTTTAATATTAAATTAGTGTCCTTCCATAAAATACATTTCAGTTAGCTACTACACATCAAGGATGTATTCTGTGAGGCCAGTCAAACTAAAATAGCATATTCTTATACTTGTAAAGGTCACTGCACTGTACGTTGTTTGGGATTTTCATTTCTAAAGTGCAGACCTCTTTTTTTGGTGAACTCAACACAATAGTTTTCAGTATGCATTTTTACAAAACAATAAACCTAATTTTCATCAAAATCTATTTTTAATTTTGGTAATTGTTGTTTCCTTTGATTTAACTTCCTTTGAGCTTACTTCAATGAGATAACATTGCAGTTGCATTAGATTTCGTCACTGCATAATTGCAAAGGCTTTTATCATTGCAGCTTTAGCATGACCCACTCTCATTTAAACACAGTCCTAACATGACACATCTGTGTCACGTTTTATTCTATTTTATTGAATTATGTAAAATTATTACTAATTTAAGACACTATAATGTGGTTCAATATTTAACCATTGCAAAATGTCATGTAAAGGACACATTAGTTTGTGTCTAGTAGCTGAAAACACTTGTCTGGCTATCACCAAGATTGACCATTGGTCTGGGAGTCTGCTCTGTATTTTCTACTGCACAAGAAGTGTGATCATCAACAGGCATAGTTCAAATGACTCTGTACGCAACTGGATAGTCCTTCAACCAATCAGACCAATGATTCATCGCTTCTCTACACACCATTGTGTTAAACCCGCCAATAGCGCAGTTGTTTGTGATTGGTCCCGCAAATTTGTAACAGAAGCAGGGTATGTACAGGTTTCCAGCTGAGCTGCAGGGCGAAATCAAATCACTGGCAGATCAGGCTGGGTTTACTTATGCAGATGAACAAAAATGAATACATAAGTGAAAAAAACGTTGTGTGTGCCTGGCTGAGTTTCTAGAAAGTATCTAAGAAAGCCAATGACCACTATTTTGAAATTACCAGCCTTGACAACTAAAGTCCCTGGTTTAAATAAGTGAAATGAATCATGAAGCTGACATCTATTCTAAAGGCAGGAACTGCATTTATGCTTAAAGGGTTAGTTCACCCAAAATATTCTGTCATTAATTACTCACCCTCATGTCGTTCCCAACCTGTAAGACCTTCATTCATCTTCGAACACAAATGAAGATATTTTTGATGAAATCCAAGAGCTCTCTGACCTCTCCATAGACAGCTATTTAATTAACACTTTCAAGGCCCAGAAAGGTAGTAAAAACTTGTCGTTGTTAAAATAGTCCACAGGACTCCAGTGGTTCAACCTTAATGTTATGAAGTGACAAGAATACTTTTTGTGCGCAAAAACAAACAAAAATAACGACTTTATTCAACAATTTCGTTCTAGGCTGTGCCAGTACCCTTCTCCACTGTTTACATTGTAAAAACAGTGCAGCTCCTGCATCATCATCACACGCATGCACGTGAACAGCATCGGCTGCCGTACAACTCAAAAGCGCTGCACTATTTACAATCATCAAAAATATCTTAATTTGTGTTCCGAAGATGAACGAAGGTCTTACAGGTTTGGAACGACATGAGAGTGAGTAATTAATGACAGAATTTTTGGGTGAACTAGCCCTTTAATTGTTGGACTTGGAACTTTTTGTTTGCATGTTTGCATTAGAGAATGCTAATGTAATATTCATACATTTAATTGCATACATACACATTATATAATATCATGACATGATTTTTCTTTCATGGCATGAGCTAATTTATATATTTGTGTAATAGTTTTGAGAAATCATTCAAGTGCTTTCGAAAATAAGTAATATAACATTATTAAAAATAATCATTGTGATATTTGCTCTATAATAAACATCTGTTTTCCCATCCCAACCACACCATCTCATCTTATTATTTATCCATATACCAGGATGATAACACTGATTTTAATGCTTTTTCTCTTGTAAACATTTGTAGAATCTCTCATGTGCTTTCAGTTTAAGAACATTTTAGACCTACATAATTTCTGCTTATTGAAAAGATTCTGTCAAGACTACAATAAATAAAAATCCTTTATGTTAGATCTTTTTAAAAGTTGGATAGACATTCCACAACACATTGTAGTGACATCAAAAAAAAAAAGAAAAAGTAACATCAATATCTTCACTATACGCACTTTCTACATTACACATTGTTATAACTGTTGTGTTCTATTCATATGTATTTTAGGATATTTTCCAACAATATATTGTGTTGTAGGGGTAGAATAAATTTAACAATAAAAATGGTTACTGCTCAACTCAGTTTACTGATAAAACAGCGAAATCTACTTCTGCTAAAAGAACTACATCATAAACCAGTTTTCATGCCTCATGAGGTGACTGAGTGTTCAAGGCGATGAACTGCTAAACGTTTGTCCGCTAATGTCTGTTCCCATGGGACTGCATTCCGTAGTTGTTAGGTAATGGAGTTGTCAGAGGTTTATTTCAAAATGCTTTCAAAGATGTCAAAATTTCACTGTCTTCCCTCCCAGACTAATGAGTTTATATAATAAATCACTTGCATTTAGCGGTTACTAAATTGCTCTGGTTGCAGATTATACACCGAGCCATTATGATGGGCTAAAATCCATTCCAAAAAGAAGAAGAAAAAATACACTGCACATCATGCAAGTACTACACAATCATGCCTGCAAACAGTGATGCTGATTAAAAATGCAGTTTTTGTAGAATAAGAAATGAACACCTATCTTAATTTGTTCAGTCAGCTTGAAGAACAAAATGAGTCTAGGTTTTTAAACATATAGAATTTCAGATGTAAGAAATTATGCCACAGCATTTCCACGGGTAAAATATAAATGCCTCATAGGCAGACTGTTAGCACCAGCTCAGGGAATGTTGAACATGCTCTCAAATTAAATTCTTTTGGGACAATGAGTGGCACGTGATGGTAGCCTCATTAGCCCTTTTATGTACACACATGGATTGGAAAACATTATGAATGCAACTAAGACTGAGTGTGTGAATGTGTGCGCAATGGTTGATAAGGATGTTGCACTTAAATTCTACCTTGATTAATATGGAATCGTATTAAAGTATAGGCTACCATTTTTGAAGATTGTATAAACCTAGCCAAATATATGAAATTTGCACTTCACTTAACACTCTCCTTGAGAAAGAACCTAGTTGTGCAATAGACCATTAATACATTTCTCAGCTGAGAGTATTGGTTATTTTTAGCTAAGAATTTAACTTGAATAATCACGGTGAAGTCAGCCTTGTGGTATGTTGTTACACAATGGCTTGATCTGATTTTCTCCGAAAATAAAGATTATCTAGGAGAACAAAGAGTATGCCGGAAGTTGGAACAGAAAGAAATTTTCCAATATTCCGAAATGGTCATCTATCTGCTGCAATGCATGACTCTGATTCTGAGCTGATGTATATTAACTGAATACATCATCTTTTCTTCTAGCTATCCCAACTATCATCATCCACAGCTTCTCCAGACTTTAAGGTTTTATATAACTTTATGTACCTGTCTGCTATCTTTGAGACAGTGAACCACCATATTCTCCCTTGACCTGAGCCTCACAACAACTGTAATTTGTTTCGAGTCTTACCTCAGAGGCAACATTATAACTTCCCCAGAGAGGAAGGGTGCCCAAATAACATCAAATAACCATGGTTCGGTTCTTGGTCCCTTGGCTTTTAAGTCCCTTGGACTTGGCACATGGCTTTTACAGCCAGTGCGATGCAAAACATATGTTGCTTGATACTGCAAACTGGTATTTGTTATATTCTTTTTTTCGTAAACACAAACTCTCTGGTTTCTAGCACAGTTTAACAACTTAATACACTTTGTTATTCTTCTAGTTATTTACCTATAGTGGCTAATGAATCATGATTCATCCAAATCATGATTCATTATCCTCATCCATCCTCCTCCAAAATGGCACCGCCGTGTTGATCGCCCGTTCAGGTCGCTCCACGAAGTTTTATTCTATTTCTATTATAATTTCCTCCTTGTGTTTTTAACTGTGAATTTGCACTGTCCATGGAGCGGACCTGTTTACATTTCACTGCCGGTTGTATATTCTGTATATAACTGTGTATGTGACAAATAAAACTCTCGAATCTCTTGAATCTTGAATCTCTTGAATGAATTTTACACATTCACAGAAAATAGCTTACTTCTGCATTGAAAAATAAGGTGGCTACTTATGTCCAGAAGTGTAATGATCATACTGTGTCCACCCCACTTTTCAGATCATTCTCATTTATATATAAGGAACAGATTTTTGTGTGTTTGTGTATATTTTTGTTGAATGCAAATAGAAATGAGGTCTTTCATTGCATGCTAACAGAGAGACCTGTCCTGTAACCCTAACCTTGCAGCTGGATCCTTTCATTATTTACACTTGAAATGATAATGCCACCTATATTTGTGCACAGCTGCACCATCTACATTTCAACAACATTTGTCACAAAAACGGAAGGGAACTATTGTACATTGGTACAATTATTGTATTCATTAAATTGGCAATGAGCCATGATCAGGCCACTGAAATAATCTGGCTGACCCCAAACCTCTTGAGAGCACAGTTAATAATACTCCACCCAAAAAGCAAGCTCAAGGACCGATTTATTCATCCCAGTTATTTCCATGTAATTTGTTTACTCCCTGAATCTCTATCATTGCTTGAAAGTTTAGATAGTTCTGCAAAAAAAAAAAAAAAAAAAAAAAAAAAAAAAAAATGAATGAATGATTCATGTTTTGTTATTGCTAAAACATTTTTAACATTTATCCTATTTAAATTCAACCATGTATTTTTTCAGTGATCCCATTTCGATTTCCAGAATGCACTTAAAGCATGGGATGCATTTGCACCAAAAAGAAGAGTAAATCTGGGTTGTTCAGCAGCTGCTTAAACATGCTCTTGTTTACAGCCTTTAGCTGCACAAGACGCACTGGAAACAAACAAAAATCTGACTTAGTCTGAAAGATTGACAGATTATAATAATTTATTAAATGACTGAATCTTTGAACAGACAACAGTAGAGGATGTTTACAATGTTGGAATAAAGGGAACGCTCTGTAGTAATATAGACATAGACACCTTATACTTTAGACATAAAAAACTGATTCCCACTCTTCGGCCAAACAAAAAAGGTGTGCAAAATTTAATACAATACAGTTGTATGCTATCAAATTTTAAGCCTCATTTTTAAGAAAATTTTGTAACATATTTGTTTCCATTCGTCCATTTCTTCTTCTTCTTCTTTTTAAAGGTTACACTCGATTTTTTTTTAAACTGTAACAGAAATTTAAACAAAAGTGCAATGAATCACTGCAGGTAACTTTGGCACCACTTTAATTTTACAACAACAACAACAACAACAACAACAACAAAAATTAAGGCAGCAATTAAACTTTTCCGTTTTAATAGGTTATTTATTCACAGTGAAAATATAAAGCTGAACGTATTAAGGGAAAGTGTTACTGAGATCTACCAGTCTGATCAACACAAAGGAAGCTGCCAGTCTTTCCAGATTGTTGCTTAATGATTGCTTGATGACGAACTGTCCGTTAAATCATTGACCCAGGAAGAATAATACCACCATTATGAACATTCATCAAAATATAACTTACAAATGTGGTCTCTGTCCCATGTTGAATGAAGCAATATTTTACGTGTTCATTTAAAATACATGCATAAAGAATAGCAAGTACAAAACACATCCGGGACTTTTTACAAACATGCCCTCAAATCTGGATATATATATATATATATATATATATATATATATATATATATATATATATATATATATATATATATATATATATGCAAATATGCAAACAAAATTAAGCTACGAAGGAAGTGTAATGATAGCTGGTTGTTCTGCGTTCGTTAATTCTAGCGATACATGTAATAGGCTTTAAAAGACCCGGAGTAAACAGCCAACACTACAATGACGCAAACAACTAGACAAATGCCTGGTGTGAACTCCTACTGTACACCTCTGAAAGACGGGTGAAACTTTACTCTTGTAGTGGAATGCCTATAACGCACAATTAAATGCAACAGATTTTGGCTCATTCTCTACAGAAAACATACTCTGTGTAGCTTGTCCAGATTTTGTCCTCGTTTGGGTCAGTGCTGGAATAAGCGCACGTGCCAGTGGAGCTGCACGCAACCATATGGAAGCCAGACTCCGATAGTTTGTCAAACGCCTGCTCGAGAAAATTGTATTTCAGATAATAGCGTGATGTGTACCTCTCCGGAGGTCGGTCCGGGTCTCTGCTCTCATTCAAAGTGTCTCCGAACACCTCCTTAGCCAGAGAAGTTTTCCCGCACACCGTGATCCTCGCGACCCGCCTGAATTTGGCATCTGTTTGTATATCTCTTCCGATCGTATACGAGCCCCGGTAACCGACTGTGATGAAGCCCGACTTTTTGGACTCCAGGGAAGGAGAATGAGCGGCGCTGGCGACGGATAGCATGCGCGAGGTGTCGGGTCCGACCAACGGGGTCGCGCTCGCGCTCAACTCCTCCGAGTCACTCTGGCAGATCTCATCGGTGATGGAGTTGTCTTTACTCATTTTGGGATTTAGGAGCTTGGACAGGTCCCGCAGCTGAAAAAACTCAGCCTCTCGCTGTAATCTGCTCTTTTCTGGAAAAAAGTCAGGCAAAACCAGATGTAGATCCCGAAGGTAGTCTAAAATGTAGCGAAAAAAAGCCGTCCCTGTCCAGAAAAAACGACCTTTGCTGTCCCGTGCCAGTTCTGTCGGTGTTTTCTTACTAAACATGCTCCACAGGAGAGAATCCGGTACGGCTATTAAAGTCGTATGCCGTGTCACATACACTTGTCCTCCTACATTTAGTTCAATAATGTCAGAAAATGGGGACGCGGGATCCGCGCCGTTTGATATTCCACACTCAGGTTCTGCCAAAGCCATCACGTCTCTTCAACTGAAGGTGCCAGTTATTTGCGATTGTGTGAAACGGGTTTCCCAAAGACTCAAGATAACGGCAGATGTTTGTTTAAATAGGTTGTGGGAGGGGAGAGAAGACGGCTGATTTTAACGCTTTATTGGCAAAATGGGACCAACTGGTGTCGTGCCTCCTGCTGATGGAGATGCTACACTGACCCTTGATGTCTCTTATCAAAAGACAACTAACTTAAATGTTTAAGAGATATAAACTTACACTTAAATGTAGATAATAAAATGGGGAAAGCAAAGGAATATGGCTAAACGAATCTTCTCACAACAGGTAAAATGGTATTATAATAAATTAGTGTAACTTACATTTTCTTCAATGTCCCTCCAGACAAAGGAGTGGTAGTGGCATCTAGTGGTAGAAAGTCGAAGTTATGGAACTCAATCTTCTCCACAGTTGATGCTATAATTGTAGAAGAAAATGGACAAGATAATGTGAGTCAGCCATTATGTTTCCACTTAAAAACTATTAAATCTTACCCTGTGATCTAATCAAATACAACATATGATGTTTCATTAACAAAGTTTGGGAGGAGCACGTTCAAATAATCAAACCAATCAACTCGTCATCAACAATTACCACGTCTATCCTATCAGCAGAGAGGAAGCCATATACTCAGTCGATTGGCCTACATTCCTCTACAGTTTTCAGCATTCCTCCACCCGACTCCTCACGCTTTGCTTGTTCCTACCACAGCCAGGAATACGGGAGGAGTACTCTGGGTTCGGGCCAAATACCGAGCTCGGGCCTTCTCCTCGGACAACACGCCAAATACCATTTATTCTATTTGACTTATTTGTAAGTGTATACACCAATGAGCCAAAACAATATGCCTAATATGCTGTTTGTCCTCCGCCTGTATGGACTACACAAGACCCCTGAAGGTGCCCTGTGGAATCTGGCACAAAGCCGTTAGCAGTAGATCCTTTAAGTCCTGTAGGTTGAGAGGAGCCGTGGATCAAACCTTTTGGTCCAGCGCATCCTACAGATGCTCAGTTAGATTAAGATCTGAAAAATTTTGAGGCCAGGACAATACATTAAAAGAAAGCGGGACTCATCAAACCAGGCAACCTTCTTCCACTGCTCCAAGGTCCAATTTGTGGACAAGTGTCATCATAGGCACTCTGATTGGTCTGTGGCTATGCAGCCTCATACTCAGCAGTGCAATGCACGCCCACGTAGGAGGGGACGATCTCACGACCTTGTGCAACGTTCCATAAAAGTTCTTAAGAGGTGATGAAAATCCAGAATCTTTATAAAACATTTTGGTTATGAAAGTGCTGCAGTTCAAGGTTCCTTATATGACTCTAGTGGGATGTTCTATTTTGGTTATTTTATGGTCACATAGCAACATTACAAAGAGGACATTTGGGATGTTAATAGAACATTCCCACATGGCCCTTTGTTGGTCATGTAATAACGTTTCTTATATGACTTTAGGGGATGTTCCATTTTGGTTATTCTATGGTCACATAGCAATGTTACAAAGAGAACATTTAGGACAGAACATTCCCACATGGCCCTGACAGTCCTAAAGTTACCATTGCCTCTGACTGTATTCACAGAGATCAGAGGTATTTCATTAGTTTTATTTTTAAGAAGTTATACAAGTGCACTTCTAAATTGTACTGGCGGTGAGGATTTTCAGGCTAAAAATAACAAGCTCTGGTCTCTGTGAATACAGTAAGAAAAAATGGCAGCTTTAGCTACATTAGCATATTTAGAAAGGCAATTTGCAAACACATTATAAAGTGCATTACTTGCGTGTTGCATGAGAAGCAACTTTTTGCAAATCCTGCGTTTTACTGACCCTCATTTGCAAAGCAACACAGTGTACATGGATTCACACAAACATATTCTGTAAACATGATAGAAGGACCTAAATAGGGCCAAAAAATAACATTCTAGGTTGGTCCCTAAAGGTCCTGCAAATGTTATGGGAATGTAGTGTAGAGGGCGTCCTATAGTAATGGTCTGTTGAAGTGTTTATTGCATTAATAATAAGTATTTTATTACAATTCAGCTGTATGATTATACACTATTATTTACATCTATATGATGATATTCAGCTGAGGGAGTGCAGGGGTCTGCAGGAGACTGGAAGACCACCCCTCACAGTGTTGGGTGTTAAGTCCATATATGGAGATAGTGCTGGACTCAAGCCAAGTTAAGACATGTGGGGGAAAGATAAACAATGACGTAGTATGTTTGGAATGTGTAGGAACTGCCTATATAATAGAGGATTTCCCTGAGTCATGAGGAGCTCTGCAGATCGACTCGGTTTTGTTTGAAAGAATAAAACCTATATTCTGGCATCAAAGACTGAGTGAAGTGTTATTTCCAAAGAAGAGGAAAAACGGCATCATTTTAAACCACAACATTTGGCACCCCAGATGGGACTTGAAAGGAGCTGAGGTGGGCGACCCATGACTGGGCTTAACTGTGTAGCCAACACAAATACAACTGGCCAGGTAAGCAGATTTTGCTTAATTTTGTGTTGGTGGCACAGTTTGCCTGGAAATGGTGAGACACTTTAAAAAGCTTCTCAAAATTAAAGAACTAATTAGGAAGAGGTCTTTGATTCCAGAATAATTGTATGAGTGAGGCCTTGTCGATATCGTATGTGTTTGTTAGTCAGGTCTGTGTTTGTGCACAGATGACGTCAGGGTTAGTTACCACTTTGTGTAACTTAGGGGTTAGTCTGCGAAGGTTTGCTCGATAGCTGACTAAATGTTCTATGTCTGTGTTTCGATCTTGATACCGCTCAAGCTATAGATTGAGGGCTGCCATGGAAGATGAAACTAAAATAGGTGATTAAGTTATATCAGCGATACAGCTATATTACGACCAGAGACTTGTGAGGAATAGAAATAGTATTTCATTCTCATCACTACTCTGACGACGGATATAGGTCTGTCATGGGCGATTTATAGAAAAATTCTCTTGCGTGGATACCGCTTTGTGGCGTGCGCATGAAGGGCTGAACGGACGGAGAGAATTAAATTAAACTTCCTTTTGTTGTTACTGTTCTATTTCGATAGAAGCTGTTCAGACAAAGGGCATTTAATCGGGAATCTAAACATTACGTTAAATTGAAAATTCCTGTGATACCGTCTCAATTAATATAGTTGAGAGTCTGCATGGACAGGTGTTGTGTTGTTTGGTTAAATTGGCAATTATCGGAATTAAATCCTACGTTTTGTGGGTAAAAGTCTTATGGTTACCACTCAGCACGCTGATCACGTGGCTGGGGTTTGCTCAGATAAGCAAAATTTGGGCGTGTGTATTTTTATTTATTTTAAGCAAACTGTGTGATAAAAGAAAAGAGTTTTAGACTTGGTAAGGAGTAGAGAGCTGTATGTGTGTGTGTGTGTGTGTGTCTGTGTCTGTGTGTGTGTACGTGAGTATGTGTATGTGTGTGTGTGGGCTCTAAGTGTGTGTGAGTGGTAAAACCCATAAATTCTTCTCGCTTGACCTGTGACCCCCTCTCCTTGGACAGAGGTGGGGGTTCTGCTGGACATCCGAGGAGAGTTAGAGAATGCATGTATGAGCTCCTTGGGACAGAATATGAGCCCTAGAGGCGTGTGTGAAAGCAAATAAAAGATTTTTATAAATGTGGTGAATGTTTGAGAGAGAAAGAAGTTTGTTCAAGAAACAGCCTTGTAAATTAGACTAAAATAAAGCATAGGACTAATTTAGGTCTGATGGTAAAATAATTATTGACTATATTAAGTATAAAATAAAACAAATAATAAAGTGAAAATAAATCTGTTAGTTTATTAAGATAAGAGTTTAATACAAAAAGAAATAAAATAAGAGGAATAAATAGATAAATAAAGAGATCTTTCGTGCAAAGTAATATTTGAAAATATATAAGAAATAGTGTCATTAAAAAATAAAAGAAAGGGATAAAAGAGAAATGATTACCCCAGTTGAATCATTAGGGAAAAAGTACCCATTATGTAGTGAAATAATAGGAAAAATGTCAAACAAATGGCAAAAAGAACTGAACAGATGATGACAAAATGGCCAAAGAAGGGACATTTGATGTATCATTAATGTGAAGAAATGGAAACTTTGATAAAAAACCACAAAATGAAGAGTAAAAGTTTAAAGAAACAACAAAGAGAAGCTAAAAGAGAAAAAGAACAGGCAATACTGGCATTGTTTAAAAAGAAGGAGAAGAAATGCTAAAGAATATAAAACAAGCAAGAAAAGAATTGAAAGAGACAGAAAAAGAAACATTGAAAAAGAAGAGATGTTTTCAAAACTACTGACAAATTCAGAAGGTCAGTATCCAATGCTGAAGGGGCTTTTGGGAAAATAGAAGAGGAAATAGATAAAAAAATTAAAGAAACACAAAAATTAGTAAAAGACACAGACAAATTGGTGAAAAGTAGAAATGAGCTTTGGGAAAATTTGCATGAGGAAAGTGAGGAGAGTCATCTGATGCAGGAAACTGGTCACAGGGAAGAGAAAAGGGGAGGCTTAGATCTAGAGTAAAACAGCTTCCTATTTGAATCAAGGGGTGAACAGGGGGCAATATGTGCCCTGGGCCACACAGGACCTCGAGGGGTTAGTCGCTCGTCTGCCGGAAATCCAAGATGGGGCTGGAAAGTGGATTAAAGCATTTGAGGAAGAGACAATGGGAAAATATTATCTGTTGGGGACATTAAAGCTCTTCTAGCAAGAATCATAGGAGGCCCAAAGATGGGAGAAATTCTTGAAGCATCTGATTTAGACAGAGCTGTTGACTCCTATTATATGGATGGGACTGTTCTGGATGCACATCGTCCAGCAGTATGGCAAGCTCTGAGGATGAATTTCCAACAAAGATTGATCCTAAAGCGTTAAAAGGAGAACAACTGGAGAACAAATGTCTGTAATGGCTCCTGTGAATGCTCCACCACAAACTGTGCAAATGCCTCAGCCTGTAGCAGCCTCTTCAAACGCAAACCAGATGCCTGCACCAACTGTTAATGTATATGCTCAACAACAGGGGCCAATGGAGGTGGAAGGCCAATCCATCACAAGGGGGAGGAAGAGGTCAAGGCTGGACTAATAATACTCTTTGGGAGAATGCTGGACATGTGGTCAGTTTGGACACAACAGAAGAGACTGCCCTAATAATCCATAGCAACAGTCACATGTGGGTAGAAGGGGGAAGAGTTGGCAACGCCCCCTCTAGGGGTCCATGTTATGGTCCAGTAAACCCTTGGGAGGTCCAAATCAGGGGATATTAGGTGCCCAGAGAATTCTATGAGGAGAATCAAATGCCAATTTTAACAACCACTGCCAATCAAGAACCAATGCTAAAAGTTAAAATAGAAGGTAAAACAACACCAATGCTAATAGATACAGGAGCAGTTTATACATGTGTAAATTCAAATTATGCTTCTCATCTCCTCTGTCTGGCAAATTTGCAAAGACAATAGGATTCTCGGGAAAAAACAGTTAATTCCTATGACAGCTCCTGTGTGTTTAGAAGCTAAAAACAAAAAGTGTGACCATTCCTGTCCTCTCGTATCAGATCAAACTCCTGTTAATCTATTAGGAAGAGATGCATTATATGTAAATTAGGACTTCAAATTTGGTGCTCTCTGATGGAGTGTACATAGACTTCCAAGGGATAGGAACTCAAATGATAATGGCAGAGCCAAAAGCAAATGTATTTTGGCTAGGACAAATTGAAAATGATGTAAGACAAATAATTGACACATGGGGAAAGTTTATTGAGCACAGATTTCTGAAGCAAAGTTGCCAAAGTCAGAGTTTCACTGTACTATGATATATGATCCTGACAGGGATGCAAAAAATAGAACAAAGATGGCAAAAGAAACTGAAAATCAAAAAAGGTTGAACTTATCTTGAAGAACATCATAATAGGTAAGCAGGGAGCAGCAGTAGTATAACTGAGAATGAATTCATAAAGAAGTGGTTCAGTGTACCAGAATCTGTTCCACATGTGTCTTTATATCAAATCAAATCAAATCAAATCACCTTTATTTATATAGCGCTTTTTAACAAGTCAATTGTTTCAAAGCAGCTTCACATTATTAAAAGTAAAATAATGCAACAGAATTTGTACAGCGTTCTGGTGAAGCGGTGATGTTATCAACTAATTTCAAGTATCATATAGCATCAATGCGGTGGGCAGATTTGACATGTTCTCTGCAGACACTTCGGGGATGCGTTGGTGCATGTCCAGGCGCTCGTCCACCATCTGATCTGGATCTGGCCTGGATCCCCAGCTGACTGCAGTAAACCTCGGTATAAACAGAGAGACTAACATTAGCGTAGATGCCATTCTTCTTATGATGTAACAAGTACATCAGGTGTTATAGGAAGTGTTCCCTGGTTCCGGCTGACCTAGTTAATGCAGCCTGACAATCATTTACTGATTTGAGTAATAGAAATTGATAATGTTTTATGTGTAAGCCATAGTAAAGAGAGATGCGTTTTTAGTCTAGATTTAAACTGACAGAGTGTGTCTGCTTCCCGAACAATGCTAGGAAGACTGTTTCCAAAGTTTAGGCGCTAAATAGGAAAAGGATCGGCCGCCTGCAGTTGATTTTGATATTCTAGGTATTATCAACTGGCCAGAGTTTTTTGAGACCGCAATGAGCGTGATGGAGTATAATCGTTAAGAGTTAGCTCAAATACTGGGGAGCTAAACCATTTAGTGCTTTGTAAAGTAATAAGCAAGATTTTAAAATTTATTCGATGTTTAATAGGGAGCCAATGAAGTGTTGACAGAACCGGGCTAATATGGTCATACTTCCTTGTTCTAGTAAGGCTTCGAGCTGCTGCGTTTTGGACCAGCTGGAGTTTGTTTTATTAAGTGAGCAGGGCAACCGCAGTAAAAAGCATTACAGTAATCTAGCCTTGAGGTCATGAGCATGAATTAACTGTTCAGCATTTTTGCATCGAAAGGATGTGCCGTAATTTAGATATATTTTTAAGATGGTAGAATGCAGTTTTACAGATGTTAGAAAGCGTGGCTTTCAAATGAAAGATTGGTATCAAAGAGCACGCAGGTTCCTAACTGACGCGGAGGACTTGACAGAGCAGCCATCAGTGTTAGACAGTATTCTAGGTTACTACTTGCAGAGTTTTTGTCCAATAATTAAAAATTCATTTTTTTCTGAATTAAGTTGCAGGAAATTACTAGACATCAATGTTTTATATCAGCTATGCATTCCGTTAATCTTGTGAATTGGTAAGTTTCATCAGGGCGTGAAGAAATATAGAGCTGAGTATCGTCAGCATAACAGTGAAAACTAATGCCATGCTTCCTAATGATATCCCAGTGGTAGCATGTACAGGGTGAAGAACAGCGGTCCTAGCACGAAACCCTGCGGTACTCCATACTGAACTTGTGATCGGTGTGACATCTTCATTTACTGCTACAAACTGATAGCGGTCAGATAAGTATGATTTAAGCCATGCCAATGCAGTTCCACTAATGCCAACATAATTTTGAGTCTATTCAAAGAATGTTGTGTAGTCGATAGTATCGAATGCAGCGCTAAGATCGAGTAACACTAATAGAGAAATACAACCACGATCGGATGATAAGAGTAAATCATTTGTAACTCTGATGAGAGCAGTCTCAGTACTATGATATGGTCTAAATCCTGACTGGAAATCCTCACAGATACCATTTCTTTCTAAAAGGAACATAATTGTAGAGACACTGCCTTTTCCAGTATTTTTTGACAGGAAGGGTGGATTTGAGATCGGCCTATAATTGACTAATTCTGCTGAGGATCAAGTTGAGGTTTTTAATAAGTGGTTTGATAATAGCCAACTTAAACGTTTTCGGTACATATCCTAATAACAAAGATGAGTTAATGATATTAAGAAGAGGATCTATGACCTCTGGTAGCATCTCTTTTAATAGCCTAGTGAGTGCATAAATTCGAGCATACATGTTGTTGATTTAGATGATTTAACGGAGGTTTAGCCAATTCTTCCTCTCCTATAGCAGTGAATGAATGTAATTTTTCTCAGTGACACAACAATGCTCTGTCTAGATATGTAGGAGGAAAGAATTGGGAAACAAAAGACTTGAGGGCCAATGATGAAAAAAAAGCTGAACAATGCCAGTGGGGAGCCAACCATAAATCAGTTCATTTTTTCATTCAAATGACAAAATTTCATTAAAATTTTGTGTGCAACACAAGTGATAAGGACTCCTCAGGAAATAGTCATTGATGAAAAAATGCAAAAACAGATGACAATAGCACCTAAAACAATGGAGACTATTGATGTTGAACTTTTAATGAAACAGAGCAACAAGTGCCTACTGAATTATGGTCTCAACATGATACAGATGTAGGATTGGTAAAGTCAGCTAGCCCTATAATCATCCAGCTAAAACCAGGTGCATGTTTGCCTAGAAAATCTCAGTATCCTTTAAAGAGCCTGGAAGCTGAGGCAGGCATTAAGAATACTATTGAAGGTCTCCTAAAAGCAGGAGTATTGATAGAAACAAATAGCTATTGTAACACTCCAATTCTTCCTGTAAATAAAAGCGAACAAAACTAAATGGCGTCTTGTGCATGATTTGAGAGCAATTAATGACATGCAGAAGACCTGGCCAGCTGATGTGCCAAATCCATGTCGCTGCTAACGAATGTACCCCGGATGCTAAATATTTCTGATAATTGATCTCTGCAATGCCTTTTTTTAGCATTCCTGTAGAAAGAAAAAGTAGACATTTGTTTTCAAGTTTACTTATGCTGAAAAACAGTACACATATACTCGAATGCCACAGGATTTACAGCATTCGCCGCATATTTTTAATCAGGTTCTCAAGGCTGATTTAGAAGACATATATGATGGAAAGTACTCTGTTGCAATATGTAGATGATTTGATGATCTGTTCAACAACACACATGAACAGTGTCACAAAGATTCTATTAAAGTACCCACAAAGTTAGCAGAAGGAGGACACAAGCTTTCTAAAAGTAAACTGCAGTACTGGGTTGAGTCAGCCGCAGGTTGAGTATTTAGAAGAAATTTGATATCACATGGCTGTAACAGCTATAGCTCAGCTCAGTTGGAGGGTATAAGTAAAAGCACCTTTGCCACAGACTGTAAAACAAATGACTGGCTTTTAGGAATGACAGGGATTCAGTGTACTGATTGGATGAGGACTATGCAATAAAAACAGCTCCATTGAGAGAAATAATGAAACAAGCAGGACTGCAGAAATTGAGTAATTGAGCTAAAAATGGAATACAGATGCTTTAATAGCATTTGAATCTATAAAGAAGAAATTACAGAGAGCACCAGCACTTGAAATCACTGATTACACAAGAAAGTTTTATTTTGTATGTGGCAACAGAGAAGATGGATATGCATCAGCTGTTCTGATGCAGGGAGACTTGTAAGCAGCAGGAAAAGCAACCTATTGCATATTATAGTACTAAACTTACGACAATGTAGCTCAGGGTTATCCACCCATACTACCAGGGTCTTGCAGCAGTGCACTTCATGCATATGAGAAAGCATCTACAATTACTATAAGGATATCCAGTGACTGTTGTGCACATCATAAAATTATGAAACTGATAGAATAAGGAAAATTTGTTTGACCTTAGGCGCGTATTTTTAGCATATTCATCATTAAGGACATATCCAGATGTTACCATTAAAAGATGTAATACCTGTTAATCCAGCTGAACTGATTCCCTATGCAGCATGAAGGAGAGAGCTGCATGATTGGCCTTGGCCAGTTCCCTGGGCATTCACTAGATTACGTCCAGATCTTGAATCTTAAGTACCAATTGCTGGAAGCAGAAGTGATCTACTTTGTAGATGGTTCAAGTTATAAAGATCATTTGGGAAACTGGGTGCAGGATAGGTCTAGCAGTAAGAAAAGAAGGGGGAGAACCCTTGAGCCTGTTATTCCTCAATACTGTGTACAGCCATGCTCTGCTCAGTTAGCAGAACTGAAAGCTCTATGGCTGTACAAGTCAGGCAGCAAAAGGACAAAGCCAGCGAATATCTTTGCATTCAGCTATGCTCATGGTGTGTGTCATCGTGGTTCTAAGCAGTGTGGGAAGCAAGAGGGTTCAAAAGAGTGATGGAACCCCATCCAGCATGCTGAACAGGATATGTGGTTGATTTCTGCCATGATGCTACTACAAAACGATTAGCCATCATTAAATGTCAGGTCTATAAAAAGGAAATGACTTGCTGGCAAAGGGAACACACAGACGGAAGCTAAAAAAGGCATCGGGATG
>CM031951.1:20709424-20741924 GCA_018749465.1 Paracanthobrama guichenoti
TACTGACATTGAGGTGATGGATAACAGCAATACTTACAGTCACAGAGCCCTGCTAAATCCAGCAACGCACTCAGCACACCTATAAATCCGCCTGCACATTTACCAAGCAAACACAAATGCATAACTCTGGCAGGTTGTCTTACATGAAGTGAAATTATTTAAGTTAATACTCTTTTATATTTGAAAATATAGATATTTATTTGAGCTGAAAAGGCCACCTTTTTTCCAGTCTTGGTTGAGCTTTGTGTTTGTTGGGTCAGAAAGTGGCTGATCTTTGTTTCTGATGATCTTGCAAGGACAGTTATTTTCTGAGTGAACACAGGCAGAGCCCATTTTAAATGCATTGAACTGTAGAGCGTTGAAGGTTTGTAGCACTGCAAACCATATCCAGGATACTATGAAGGATCTTTTCTAGAATGGCAATATGCTTATTGAAATCCATTCTTGGCTGGTTTTATGCTCAGCTCAGAAACATGCACTGAATTTCATTAGATGTGAAAAGGCATGATCTTTTACAGGGAGCATTTATAGGAACAGATGGTGAATATGTCCATGTACCTTGAGAAAGCTGCTATAAGTTTAGATTGCCTTGCATTAAATTAGCCCTCTTTTACTCTTTTTTCATTGCCTTTCTGAAAACCTCAGAGAGCTGTTTGATTATTGACAGAAAAAAGCAACATTTCTTATTAGGTAAATAGAATGCAGTTAGTTATGAAACAAGCTCCTTTCCTCTTAGGAAAGCGGTCTATCGACTACTTCTTAATGAAGATAAACAGATTTGTGGGTACAATGATCAGGGGTTGTTTGATGCTGTGCTTGTGCTGTTTCCTTTTCCACTTAGTTGCTTATGGGCTTTTTAAGACTGTATTGATTATAGTGGTCCATGTATTTCTTCTACCAATGGCTAATAATTCTAGAAGTATATAAGTAACAGTGAATATTATAATTTTAAAGATAGGCAGAAACATGGACACCACAGGTGAATAGGGTAAAAGATTTATCTAAAAGATATTGCTAAACTTCCCCGTTGATTAATTAAGACAATTGTTTGTATTACAAGTTTTCTAAAGTTATGGAGTTATGCCAATGAGGCATTGTGTAATTAAATATGCACACATTTGCATACACTTCAGAACAGAAAACATCGCCCAGAAACAGACTTACGATCAAGCACATCCTGCCCCAGCGTGAAACCTCTGCCACCAGGCTGCCCGGGCTGCCCCCCAGTCTGCTCACGTTGCCGAGGCATCACTCTGTGGCATCCCCCTGCAGCATCTACATCTGCTCCGGGGCAACCGGAGACAACACCCTAGCTGCCCCATCAAGCTTCCTGCAGGGCGACAACACAGCCTGTCTCTCAGGCGCTAGATCTTCGAATGCTGAGCAAGCAGCCCTGATACAGGCAACCCATAGATGTGGGGAGCTGCTCTCGACCAGGAGGTCCAGGATGACCCTCCGAATGCTGAATGAAGCAGCCCACAATCTGAGGCGACCCACATAGATGTGGGGAGCTGCTCTGCGACTCAGGAGGTCAGGATGACCCTCCGAATGCTGAATAGAAGCAGCCCTGATCCCGGGCAACCCATAGATGTGGGAGCTGCTCTCGACCAGGAGGTCAGGATGACCCTCCGAATGCTGAATGAAGCAGTCTGATCACGAGCAACCCATTGATGTGGGTTCTATGGAGTACGCCTCCCCACACCCCCCAACATTCGCCAACCTTTTACAGACCTTACTTGACCTTTCATATAATTATTGTATATCCCAAAAACAACAAGAGTTCTTCATCACATGCTTTCTCATATGATGGTAGCACAAATTGTCTGCAGTTCATCTTATATGAGCACACACACAGTTGATAGTAGAATTATAATAGTAGAATAGCTTGTTAAAGTAAATGGCTATTCATATTGATTATGTGTTTAATTTATATTCTGATCATAGAAATCTTCCACAGTGGCCACAAAAAATGCAGCACTCTTGCTGTTTCACTGAATTTTATCACATTAAATAGGGACTTTGGAGTGATTTTTATATTTTAGAGCAAGCCAACCAGGAAATCACAGTCCAGGTCACTGCTGTGAAATATTTCACGCTCAAAGACAGATTGTGCTAGCATAAAACAGCTGAACTGTTTTTGTTTTTTTGTTTTATATGGAAGCAATCTTTTTACTCTTCTGATATACTGAAGCTGTTCCTTCTTAATAACATGAAGGCAGAAGCAGCCATCTGGTGATAGTACAATAATGAACAGATGTGTCTTCACCAAGATCACATTGCCTTTGTGACTGCACATTTTGTAGTGCTTGTTATCCAATGAGTAACCCAACAAATATATAAAAACAAATATTCACTACCATTCAAAGGTTTGGGGTTGGAAAGATTTTTAAATGTTCTTGAAAGAAGTCTCTTATGTTCACCAAGGCTGCATATATTTGATCAAAAATACAATAAATACAGTAATATTGTGAAATATTATTAGCCTACAATGTTTTCTATTTTAATATATTTTATATAGGGTAAATAATGTACGTATTAAACAAAAGTAATCAGACTAATTAGACCATTGTACACTGAGATATGGGTATCCATGTGTTCACACTGTCTGGTGGCCATTTTGAAAACTTTCACCAGAAGAGGATGTTTTTAAGATGTTTAAGCCTTTATTTTCGACAAGTATAACTTCTTACTGCAAAATTAAGAGATTCATGTTTAGACTTTTGCATATTAACTTGGAACCTGGATGTGGGAAATAATTACAGTTAGATCCAAAAGATCTTACTTGTAGGTCACCACACAGACTCCCACAGAATTCATGTATAATACCAGGGCCAGACTGAACAGGTACCTAAATAGAACAAGGACACTATCACTAGTGCAAAACAGAACAATCAAACTCATAACAGTCCCTATAAGAGTCAGCGTGTAGTGGGGGTGGACCAGGCGGCCATACCGGCTGCGCTTAACAGGAGAGGGGCAGGGCAGGGGCATGGCCCTCACCATGGGGCTGGGCCAGCTGAAGCGGTTCGCCAATATCCACATAAGCAGGCTTGAGACGGTCTATAGCCACCCGCTCAGGCCTGCCCCCATATCCACAACAAAGTTCTTAGGCCCGCCGACCAAGACACGGAAGGCCCAACGTAGGGGGCGCGGTGAGAATCTGATGGCCATCGTGGCAGATGAAGACTTGGCTGATGGTAAATCCTTGGGCATGTAGGACTGGGGAGGCCATGGTGAGACACTGGAATGGGAACAAAGTGTCTGCAATATCACAGCACGATGGGAGGCAACTGACCACGGGTCCGTGGCATCTGGAAGAAACTGCCCAGGACATGCAGAGGCTGGTCGTACACAGACTCGGCCGATGAGGCTTGATGAGGCTCGGCCCCCATCTTCCTTCCCAAAGTCCGTTGCTCTGTTGGTTATAAGCTGTGGTGCGGTGGACCTTTACCCCAGAACCTTGGCGACTGCCGGTCAAAGCTCGATGTGAACTGCGGACCTCGGTCCGAGGAGAGGTCGGATGATGTGCCAAAACGGGCCACCCAAGCCTTAATGAATGCCCGGACCACTTCAGCTGATGTAGTGGAGGACATGGGAACCACTTCTGGCCACCTGGTGGTCCTGTCCACCATGGTGAGGAGGTAGGTATAACCACGGGAGGGCCCACCAGGTCCACATTCACATGATCAAAATGTCTCTCTGGCACTTTGAAGGGTGCCAAAGGGCCTTGGTATGACGAATCACCTTTGCGCCACACAGGCAGCAGCCCAGGCCCTGACATCCCTACGCAGGCCTGGCTAGACAACCCACCAGCTTGGTAGAGGCCTTCAACCCCGGATGGGAAAGGTCTTAGATGTCAAAAACCTTATACCTCCAACCAGCAAGTACCATGGGGCATGGTTGGCCAGTGGAGACATTGCAGAGGAGTGTAGCATTGGCTGTGTCAAACACCACATCTTCCATGAGCAGCGTCGTGGGGGCCGTCCTATAGGCTTGCACCTCGGTGATGAAATTGTCTTTGCCGGCCACGTGCTGAATGTCAGTGTTGTACTCAGAGATGGCAGAGAGCGGTCGCTGCTGTCGACCAGACCATGGCTCTGAAGACTTGGCCATGGCAAACGTCAGCGGCTTGTGGTCAACGAAAGCCATGAACCGCCGGACCTCCAACAGAAAACGGAAATGACGGGTGGCGAGGAAAAGACCCAGGAGCTCCCTGTCTAAGGCGCTGTATTTCCTCTCGTTGTCACAGAGCTTCCTGCTGAAAAAGGCTAGCGGCTGACAGGCTCCTCACACCCACTGTTCACACACAGCCCCCATGGCATAATCAGAGGTGTCCGTAGTAAGAGCAACTGGGGCGGTCGGAGACGGGTGCACCAGCAGAGCACTGTTGGCCAGCGCGGTTTTGGCAGCATGGGGGAGGAAACAGTTGTAGAAGTTCACCATGCCCAGAAACTCCTGCAGGGACTTGCGTGGGTGTGGGAAACTGGCTACGGCGTCCACCTTGGCAGGGAGGGGTGCGGCTCCCTGTGGGGTGACATGGTGGCAGAGGAAAGTAATGGACGACCGGCCAAACTTGCACTTGCCACTGCTGTCTATGATGTACATCTTAATTGAAATGCTTTTGTCATTTAAATTAAAATTGAATATTATTGTGTGAGAGATTCATATTTTATTTTAACGTAACTTCTTGTACTGAAACCAATACCCTGTGCACTTAAATGTCTCAATGTAGACTTTGCTTAGAGCTTAATAGGTACATTTACCCTATTTTTTTCTGTGGCCAAGCTGAAATAGTCATTTTAATATACTTATTAGGGCTCATAAAACATTTCTTCTTATTACTAATGTTGAAATATTTAACATTAATTTAACTGCTTAATATTTTACCACATTTTTCTTTCTTTTTCCCCTTTTTTTAAGGATTCTTTGATGAATAGAAATTCAAAAGAAAATTATTTTAAATATAAATCTTTTGTAACATTATAAATGTCTTTACATCACTTTTGATCAATTTAATATGTCCTTGCTGAATAAAAGTATTAATATCTTTCAAAAGAATTTGACTCAAAACTGTTGAACAGTAGTAGATAAAATATATATTATGTATCTATTTGGGAGAGTGTGACTTTATTTGATGCTCATGCACAAGTCTTTGAAGATGGACCATCTGTTGTGTAATTTGTACTGTTTGTCTGTTACTTGGCCATACTGACTCATACAGATTCACTGAATGATATTGTTGTTCATACAGACCTTTATGTCACCCGTTTCGTCAGAAAATTATTCATTGGATTTGGCAGGGCTTATGGCCAACAGACTCCAATTGCCTATTAATGTTTCAGGCCAAACAGCCTCCAACTGTTTTGCATAACCTGTGTGAAGTGTTTATTTTAAGGAGTTGATTAAAGATGACATAGGGTCATTTCAACCCAATGTTTTTTAGAAGAGGCTGTGGATGTGGAAGGAAAGCAGATGACTAGAAAAGTGACATTCAAAGCTTTTTAATATTAAATTAGTGTCCTTCCATAAAATACATTTCAGTTAGCTACTACACATCAAGGATGTATTCTGTGAGGCCAGTCAAACTAAAATAGCATATTCTTATACTTGTAAAGGTCACTGCACTGTACGTTGTTTGGGATTTTCATTTCTAAAGTGCAGACCTCTTTTTTTGGTGAACTCAACACAATAGTTTTCAGTATGCATTTTTTACAAAACAATAAACCCTAATTTTCATCAAAATCTATTTTTAATTTTGGTAATTGTTGTTTCCTTTGATTTAACTTCCTTTGAGCTTACTTCAATGAGATAACATTGCAGTTGCATTAGATTTCGTCACTGCATAATTGCAAAGGCTTTTATCATTGCAGCTTTAGCATGACCCACTCTCATTTAAACACAGTCCTAACATGACACATCTGTGTCACGTTTTATTTCTATTTTATTGAATTATGTAAAATTATTACTAATTTAAGACACTATAATGTGGTTCAATATTTAACCATTGCAAAATGTCATGTAAAGGACACATTAGTTTGTGTCTAGTAGCTGAAAACACTTGTCTGGCTATCACCAAGATTGACCATTGGTCTGGGGAGTCTGCTCTGTATTTTCTACTGCACAAGAAGTGTGATCATCAACAGGCATAGTTCAAATGACTCTGTACGCAACTGGATAGTCCTTCAACCAATCAGACCAATGATTCATCGCTTCTCTACACACCATTGTGTTAAACCCGCCAATAGCGCAGTTGTTTGTGATTGGTCCCGGCAAATTTGTAACAGAAGCAGGGTATGTACAGGTTTCCAGCTGAGCTGCAGGGCGAAATCAAATCACTGGCAGATCAGGCTGGGTTTACTTATGCAGATGAACAAAAATGAATACATAAGTGAAAAAAACGTTGTGTGTGCCTGGCTGAGTTTCTAGAAAGTATCTAAGAAAGCCAATGACCACTATTTTGAAATTACCAGCCTTGACAACTAAAGTCCCTGGTTTAAATAAGTGAAATGAATCATGAAGCTGACATCTATTCTAAAGGCAGGAACTGCATTTATGCTTAAAGGGTTAGTTCACCCAAAATATTCTGTCATTAATTACTCACCCTCATGTCGTTCCCAACCTGTAAGACCTTCATTCATCTTCGGAACACAAATGAAGATATTTTTTGATGAAATCCAAGAGCTCTCTGACCTCTCCATAGACAGCTATTTAATTAACACTTTCAAGGCCCAGAAAGGTAGTAAAAACTTGTCGTTGTTAAAATAGTCCACAGGACTCCAGTGGTTCAACCTTAATGTTATGAAGTGACAAGAATACTTTTTGTGCGCAAAAACAAACAAAAATAACGACTTTATTCAACAATTTCGTTCTAGGCTGTGCCAGTACCCTTCTCCACTGTTTACATTGTAAAAACAGTGCAGCTCCTGCATCATCATCACACGCATGCACGTGAACAGCATCGGCTGCCGTACAACTCAAAAGCGCTGCACTATTTACAATCATCAAAAATATCTTAATTTGTGTTCCGAAGATGAACGAAGGTCTTACAGGTTTGGAACGACATGAGAGTGAGTAATTAATGACAGAATTTTTGGGTGAACTAGCCCTTTAATTGTTGGACTTGGAACTTTTTGTTTGCATGTTTGCATTAGAGAATGCTAATGTAATATTCATACATTTAATTGCATACATACACATTATATAATATCATGACATGATTTTTCTTTCATGGCATGAGCTAATTTATATATTTGTGTAATAGTTTTGAGAAATCATTCGAAGTGCTTTCGAAAATAAGTAATATAACATTATTAAAAATAATCATTGTGATATTTGCTCTATAATAAACATCTGTTTTCCCATCCCAACCACACCATCTCATCTTATTATTTATCCATATACCAGGATGATAACACTGATTTTAATGCTTTTTCTCTTGTAAACATTTGTAGAATCTCTCATGTGCTTTCAGTTTAAGAACATTTTAGACCTACATAATTTCTGCTTATTGAAAAGATTCTGTCAAGACTACAATAAATAAAAATCCTTTATGTTAGATCTTTTAAAAGTTGGATAGACATTCCACAACACATTGTAGTGACATCAAAAAAAAAAAAGAAAAAGTAACATCAATATCTTCACTATACGCACTTTCTACATTACACATTGTTATAACTGTTGTGTTCTATTCATATGTATTTTAGGATATTTTCCAACAATATATTGTGTTGTAGGGGTAGAATAAATTTAACAATAAAAATGGTTACTGCTCAACTCAGTTTACTGATAAAACAGCGAAATCTACTTCTGCTAAAAGAACTACATCATAAACCAGTTTTCATGCCTCATGAGGTGACTGAGTGTTCAAGGCGATGAACTGCTAAACGTTTGTCCGCTAATGTCTGTTCCCATGGGACTGCATTCCGTAGTTGTTAGGTAATGGAGTTGTCAGAGGTTTATTTCAAAATGCTTTCAAAGATGTCAAAATTTCACTGTCTTCCCTCCCAGACTAATGAGTTTATATAATAAATCACTTGCATTTAGCGGTTACTAAATTGCTCTGGTTGCAGATTATACACCGAGCCATTATGATGGGCTAAAATCCATTCCAAAAAGAAGAAGAAAAATACACTGCACATCATGCAAGTACTACACAATCATGCCTGCAAACAGTGATGCTGATTAAAAATGCAGTTTTTGTAGAATAAGAAATGAACACCTATCTTAATTTGTTCAGTCAGCTTGAAGAACAAAATGAGTCTAGGTTTTTAAACATATAGAATTTCAGATGTAAGAAATTATGCCACAGCATTTCCACGGGTAAAATATAAATGCCTCATAGGCAGACTGTTAGCACCAGCTCAGGAATGTTGAACATGCTCTCAAATTAAATTCTTTTGGGACAATGAGTGGCACGTGATGGTAGCCTCATTAGCCCTTTTATGTACACACATGGATTGGAAAACATTATGAATGCAACTAAGACTGAGTGTGTGAATGTGTGCGCAATGGTTGATAAGGATGTTGCACTTAAATTCTACCTTGATTAATATGGAATCGTATTAAAGTATAGGCTACCATTTTTGAAGATTGTATAAACCTAGCCAAATATATGAAATTTGCACTTCACTTAACACTCTCCTTGAGAAAGAACCTAGTTGTGCAATAGACCATTAATACATTTCTCAGCTGAGAGTATTGGTTATTTTTAGCTAAGAATTTAACTTGAATAATCACGGTGAAGTCAGCCTTGTGGTATGTTGTTACACAATGGCTTGATCTGATTTTTCTCGAAAATAAAGATTATCTAGGAGAACAAAGAGTATGCCGGAAGTTGGAACAGAAAGAAATTTTCCAATATTCCGAAATGGTCATCTATCTGCTGCAATGCATGACTCTGATTCTGAGCTGATGTATATTAACTGAATACATCATCTTTTCTTCTAGCTATCCCAACTATCATCATCCACAGCTTCTCCAGACTTTAAGGTTTTATATAACTTTATGTACCTGTCTGCTATCTTTGAGACGGTGAACCACCATATTCTCCCTTGACCTGAGCCTCACAACAACTGTAATTTGTTTCGAGTCTTACCTCAGAGGCAACATTATAACTTCCCCAGAGAGGAAGGGTGCCCAAATAACATCAAATAACCATGGTTCGGTTCTTGGTCCCTTGGCTTTTAAGTCCCTTGGACTTGGCACATGGCTTTT
This sequence comes from Paracanthobrama guichenoti, assembly GCA_018749465.1. Lineage (NCBI taxonomy): Eukaryota > Metazoa > Chordata > Actinopteri > Cypriniformes > Gobionidae > Paracanthobrama > Paracanthobrama guichenoti. Next base: position 20,718,638 of record CM031951.1, read on the forward strand.
ACAGCCAGTGCGATGCAAAACATATGTTGCTTGATACTGCAAACTGGTATTTGTTATATTCTTTTTTTTTTTCGTAAACACAAACTCTCTGGTTTCTAGCACAGTTTAACAACTTAATACACTTTGTTATTCTTCTAGTTATTTACCTATAGTGGCTAATGAATCATGATTCATCCAAATCATGATTCATTATCCTCATCCATCCTCCTCCAAAATGGCACCGCCGTGTTCGGTCGCCGTTCAGGTCGCTCCACGAAGTTTTATTCTATTTCTATTATAATTTCCTCCTTGTGTTTTTAACTGTGAATTTGCACTGTCCATGGAGCGGACCTGTTTACATTTCACTGCCGGTTGTATATTCTGTATATAACTGTGTATGTGACAAATAAAACTCTCGAATCTCTTGAATCTTGAATCTCTTGAATGAATTTTACACATTCACAGAAAATAGCTTACTTCTGCATTGAAAAATAAGGTGGCTACTTATGTCCAGAAGTGTAATGATCATACTGTGTCCACCCCACTTTTCAGATCATTCTCATTTATATATAAGGAACAGATTTTTTGTGTGTTTGTGTATATTTTGTTGAATGCAAATAGAAATGAGGTCTTTCATTGCATGCTAACAGAGAGACCTGTCCTGTAACCCTAACCTTGCAGCTGGATCCTTTCATTATTTACACTTGAAATGATAATGCCACCTATATTTGTGCACAGCTGCACCATCTACATTTCAACAACATTTGTCACAAAAACGGAAAGGGAACTATTGTACATTGGTACAATTATTGTATTCATTAGAATTGGCAATGAGCCATGATCAGGCCACTGAAATAATCTGGCTGACCCCAAACCTCTTGAGAGCACAGTTAATAATACTCCACCCAAAAAGCAAGCTCAAGGACCGATTTATTCATCCCAGTTATTTCCATGTAATTTGTTTACTCCCTGAATCTCTATCATTGCTTGAAAGTTTAGATAGTTCTGCAAAAAAAAAAAAAAAAAAAAAAAAAAAAAAATGAATGAATGATTCATGTTTTGTTATTGCTAAAACATTTTTAACATTTATCCTATTTAAATTCAACCATGTATTTTTTTCAGTGATCCCATTTCGATTTCCAGAATGCACTTAAAGCATGGGATGCATTTGCACCAAAAAGAAGAGTAAATCTGGGTTGTTCAGCAGCTGCTTAAACATGCTCTTGTTTACAGCCTTTAGCTGCACAAGACGCACTGAAACAAACAAAAATCTGACTTAGTCTGAAAGATTGACAGATTATAATAATTTATTAAATGACTGAATCTTTGAACAGACAACAGTAGAGGATGTTTACAATGTTGGAATAAAAGGAACGCTCTGTAGTAATATAGACATAGACACCTTATACTTTAGACATAAAAACTGATTCCCACTCTTCGCCAAACAAAAAGGTGTGCAAAATTTAATACAATACAGTTGTATGCTATCAAATTTTAAGCCTCATTTTTAAGAAAATTTTGTAACATATTTGTTTCCATTCGTCCATTTCTTCTTCTTCTTCTTTTTTAAAGGTTACACTCGATTTTTTTAAACTGTAACGAAATTTAAACAAAAGTGCAATGAATCACTGCAGGTAACTTTGGCACCACTTTAATTTTACAACAACAACAACAACAACAACAACAAAAATTAAGGCAGCAATTAAACTTTTCCGTTTTAATAGGTTATTTATTCACAGTGAAAATATAAAGCTGAACGTATTAAGGGAAAGTGTTACTGAGATCTACCAGTCTGATCAACACAAAGGAAGCTGCCAGTCTTTCCAGATTGTTGCTTAATGATTGCTTGATGACGAACTGTCCGTTAAATCATTGACCCAGGAAGAATAATACCACCATTATGAACATTCATCAAAATATAACTTACAAATGTGGTCTCTGTCCCATGTTGAATGAAGCAATATTTTACGTGTTCATTTAAAATACATGCATAAAGAATAGCAAGTACAAAACACATCCGGGACTTTTTACAAACATGCCCTCAAATCTGGATATATATATATATATATATATATATATATATATATATATATATATATATATATATATATATATATATATATATATGCAAACAAAATTAAGCTACGAAGGGAAGTGTAATGATAGCTGGTTGTTCTGCGTTCGTTAATTCTAGCGATACATGTAATAGGCTTTAAAAGACCCGGAGTAAACAGCCAACACTACAATGACGCAAACAACTAGACAAATGCCTGGTGTGAACTCCTACTGTACACCTCTGAAAGACGGGTGAAACTTTACTCTTGTAGTGGAATGCCTATAACGCACAATTAAATGCAACAGATTTTGGCTCATTCTCTACAGAAAACATACTCTGTGTAGCTTGTCCAGATTTTGTCCTCGTTTGGGTCAGTGCTGGAATAAGCGCACGTGCCAGTGGAGCTGCACGCAACCATATGGAAGCCAGACTCCGATAGTTTGTCAAACGCCTGCTCGAGAAAATTGTATTTCAGATAATAGCGTGATGTGTACCTCTCCGGAGGTCGGTCCGGTCTCTGCTCTCATTCAAAGTGTCTCCGAACACCTCCTTAGCCAGAGAAGTTTTCCCGCACACCGTGATCCTCGCGACCCGCCTGAATTTGGCATCTGTTTGTATATCTCTTCCGATCGTATACGAGCCCCGGTAACCGACTGTGATGAAGCCCGACTTTTTGGACTCCAGGGAAGGAGAATGAGCGGCGCTGGCGACGGATAGCATGCGCGAGGTGTCGGGTCCGACCAACGGGGTCGCGCTCGCGCTCAACTCCTCCGAGTCACTCTGGCAGATCTCATCGGTGATGGAGTTGTCTTTACTCATTTTGGGATTTAGGAGCTTGGACAGGTCCCGCAGCTGAAAAAACTCAGCCTCTCGCTGTAATCTGCTCTTTTCTGGAAAAAAGTCAGGCAAAACCAGATGTAGATCCCGAAGGTAGTCTAAAATGTAGCGAAAAAGAAAGCCGTCCCTGTCCAGAAAAAAACGACCTTTGCTGTCCCGTGCCAGTTCTGTCGGTGTTTTCTTACTAAACATGCTCCACAGGAGAGAATCCGGTACGGCTATTAAAGTCGTATGCCGTGTCACATACACTTGTCCTCCTACATTTAGTTCAATAATGTCAGAAAATGGGGACGCGGGATCCGCGCCGTTTGATATTCCACACTCGGGTTCTGCCAAAGCCATCACGTCTCTTCAACTGAAGGTGCCAGTTATTTGCGATTGTGTGAAACGGGTTTCCCAAAGACTCAAGATAACGGCAGATGTTTGTTTAAATAGGTTGTGGGAGGGGAGAGAAGACGGCTGATTTTAACGCTTTATTGGCAAAATGGGACCAACTGGTGTCGTGCCTCCTGCTGATGGAGATGCTACACTGACCCTTGATGTCTCTTATCAAAAGACAACTAACTTAAATGTTTAAGAGATATAAACTTACACTTAAATGTAGATAATAAAATGGGGAAAGCAAAGGAATATGGCTAAACGAATCTTCTCACAACGGGTAAAATGGTATTATAATAAATTAGTGTAACTTACATTTTCTTCAATGTCCCTCCAGACAAAGGAGTGGTAGTGGCATCTAGTGGTAGAAAGTCGAAGTTATGGAACTCAATCTTCTCCACAGTTGATGCTATAATTGTAGAAGAAAATGGACAAGATAATGTGGAGTCAGCCATTATGTTTCCACTTAAAAACTATTAAATCTTACCCTGTGATCTAATCAAATACAACATATGATGTTTCATTAACAAAGTTTGGGAGGAGCACGTTCAAATAATCAAACCAATCAACTCGTCATCAACAATTACCACGTCTATCCTATCAGCAGAGAGGAAGCCATATACTCAGTCGATTGGCCTACATTCCTCTACAGTTTTCAGCATTCCTCCACCCCGACTCCTCACGCTTTGCTTGTTCCTACCACAGCCAGGAATACGGGAGGAGTACTCTGGGTTCGGGCCAAATACCGAGCTCGGAGCCTTCTCCTCGGACAGCACGCCAAATACCATTTATTCTATTTGACTTATTTGTAAGTGTATACACCAATGAGCCAAAACAATATGCCTAATATGCTGTTTGTCCTCCGCCTGTATGGACTACACAAGACCCCTGAAGGTGCCCTGTGGAATCTGGCACAAAGCCGTTAGCAGTAGATCCTTTAAGTCCTGTAGGTTGAGAGGAGCCGTGGATCAAACCTTTTGGTCCAGCGCATCCTACAGATGCTCAGTTAGATTAAGATCTGAAAAATTTTGAGGCCAGGACAATACATTAAAAGAAAGCGGGACTCATCAAACCAGGCAACCTTCTTCCACTGCTCCAAGGTCCAATTTGTGGACAAGTGTCATCATAGGCACTCTGATTGGTCTGTGGCTATGCAGCCTCATACTCAGCAGTGCAATGCACGCCCACGTAGGAGGGGACGATCTCACGACCTTGTGCAACGTTCCATAAAAGTTCTTAAGAGGTGATGAAAATCCAGAATCTTTATAAAACATTTTGGTTATGAAAGTGCTGCAGTTCAAGGTTCCTTATATGACTCTAGTGGGATGTTCTATTTTGGTTATTTTATGGTCACATAGCAACATTACAAAGAGGACATTTGGGATGTTAATAGAACATTCCCACATGGCCCTTTGTTGGTCATGTAATAACGTTTCTTATATGACTTTAGGGGATGTTCCATTTTGGTTATTCTATGGTCACATAGCAATGTTACAAAGAGAACATTTAGGACAGAGCATTCCCACATGGCCCTGACAGTCCTAAAGTTACCATTGCCTCTGACTGTATTCACAGAGATCAGAGGTATTTCATTAGTTTTATTTTTAAGAAGTTATACAAGTGCACTTCTAAATTGTACTGGCGGTGAGGATTTTCAGGCTAAAAATAACAAGCTCTGGTCTCTGTGAATACAGTAAGAAAAAAATGGCAGCTTTAGCTACATTAGCATATTTAGAAAGGCAATTTGCAAACACATTATAAAGTGCATTACTTGCGTGTTGCATGAGAAGCAACTTTTTTGCAAATCCTGCGTTTTACTGACCCTCATTTGCAAAGCAACACAGTGTACATGGATTCACACAAACATATTCTGTAAACATGATAGAAGGACCTAAATAGGGCCAAAAAAATAACATTCTAGGTTGGTCCCCTAAAGGTCCTGCAAATGTTATGGGAATGTAGTGTAGAGGGAGCGTCCTATAGTAATGGTCTGTTGAAGTGTTTATTGCATTAATAATAAGTATTTTATTACAATTCAGCTGTATGATTATACACTATTATTTACATCTATATGATGATATTCAGCTGAGGGAGTGCAGGGGTCTGCAGGAGACTGGAAGACCACCCCTCACAGTGTTGGGTGTTAAGTCCATATATGGAGATAGTGCTGGACTCAAGCCAAGTTAAGACATGTGGGGGAAAGATAAACAATGACGTAGTATGTTTGGAATGTGTAGGAACTGCCTATATAATAGAGGATTTCCTGAGTCATGAGGAGCTCTGCAGATCGACTCGGTTTTGTTTGAAAGAATAAAACCTATATTCTGGCATCAAAGACTGAGTGAAGTGTTATTTCCAAAGAAGAGGAAAAACGGCATCATTTTAAACCACAACATTTGGCACCCCAGATGGGACTTGAAAGGAGCTGAGGTGGACGACCCATGACTGGGCTTAACTGTGTGGCCAACACAAATACAACTGGCCAGGTAAGCAGATTTTGCTTAATTTTGTGTTGGTGGCACAGTTTGCCTGGAAATGGTGAGACACTTTAAAAAGCTTCTCAAAATTAAAGAACTAATTAGGAAGAGGGTCTTTGATTCCAGAATAATTGTATGAGTGAGGCCTTGTCGATATCGTATGTGTTTGTTAGTCAGGTCTGTGTTTGTGCACAGATGACGTCAGGGTTGGTTACCACTTTGTGTAACTTAAGGGTTAGTGCGAAGGTTTGCTCGATAGCTGACTAAATGTTCTATGTCTGTGTTTCGATCTTGATACCGCTCAAGCTATAGATTGAGGGCTGCCATGGAAGATGAAACTAAAATAGGTGATTAAGTTATATCAGCGATACCGCTATATTACGACCAGAGACTTGTGAGGAATAGAAATAGTATTTCATTCTCATCACTACTCTGACGACGGATATAGGTCTGTCATGGGCGATTTATAGAAAAATTCTCTTGCGTGGATACGCTTTGTGACGCACGCATGAAGGGCTGAACGGACGGAGAGAATTAAATTAAACTTCCTTTTGTTGTTACTGTTCTATTTCGATAGAAGCTGTTCAGACAAAGGGTGCATTTAATCGGGAATCTAAACATTACGTTAAATTGAAAATTCCTGTGATACCGTCTCAATTAATATAGTTGAGAGTCTGCATGGACAGGTGTTGTGTTGTTTGGTTAAATTGGCAATTATCGGAATTAAATCCTACGTTTTGTGGGTAAAAGTCTTATGGTTACCACTCAGCACGCTGATCACGTGGCTGGGGTTTGCTCGGGTAAGCAAAAATTTGGCGTGTGTATTTTTATTTATTTTAAGCAAACTGTGTGATAAAAGAAAAGAGTTTTAGACTTGGTAAGGAGTAGAGAGCTGTATGTGTGTGTGTGTGTGTCTGTGTCTGTGTGTGTGTACGTGAGTATGTGTATGTGTGTGTGTGGGCTCTAAGTGTGTGTGAGTGGTAAAACCCATAAATTCTTCTCGCTTGACCTGTGACCCCCTCTCCTTGGACAGAGGTGGGGGGTTCTGCTGGACATCCGAGGAGAGTTAGAGAATGCATGTATGAGCTCCTTGGGACAGAATATGAGCCCTAGAGACGTGTGTGAAAGCAAATAAAAGATTTTTATAAATGTGGTGAATGTTTGAGAGAGAAAGAAGTTTGTTCAAGAAACAGCCTTGTAAATTAGACTAAAATAAAGCATAGGACTAATTTAGGTCTGATGGTAAAATAATTATTGACTATATTCGTATAAAATAAAACAAATAATAAAGTGAAAATAAATCTGTTAGTTTATTAAGATAAGAGTTTAATACAAAAAGAAATAAAATAAGAGGAATAAATAGATAAATAAAGAGATCTTTCGTGCAAAGTAATATTTGAAAATATATAAGAAATAGTGTCATTAAAAAATAAAAGAAAGGGATAAAAGAGAAATGATTACCCCAGTTGAATCATTAGGAAAAAGTACCCATTATGTAGTGAAATAATAGGAAAAATGTCAAACAAATGGCAAAAAGAACTGAACAGATGATGACAAAATGGCCAAAAGAAGGGACATTTGATGTATCATTGTGTGAAGAAATGGAAACTTTGATAAAAACCACAAAATGAAGAGTAAAAGTTTAAAGAAACAACAAAGAGAAGCTAAAAGAGAAAAAAGAACAGGCAATACTGGCATTGTTTAAAAAAGAAGGAGAAGAAATGCTAAAGAATATAAAACAAGCAAGAAAAGAATTGAAAGAGACAGAAAAAGAAACATTGAAAAAGAAGAGATGTTTTCAAAACTACTGACAAATTCAGAAGGTCAGTATCCAATGCTGAAGGGCTTTTGGGAAAATAGAAGAGGAAATAGATAAAAAAAATTAAAGAAACACAAAAATTAGTAAAAGACACAGACAAATTGGTGAAAAGTAGAAATGAGCTTTGGGAAAATTTGCATGAGGAAAGTGAGGAGGAGTCATCTGATGCAGGAAACTGGTCACAGGGAAGAGAAAAGGGGAGGCTTAGATCTAGAGTAAAACAGCTTCCTATTTGAATCAAGGGTGAACAGGGGCAATATGTGCCCTGGGCCACACAGGACCTCGAGGGGTTAGTCGCTCGTCTGCCGGAAATCCAAGATGGGGCTGGAAAGTGGATTAAAGCATTTGAGGAAGAGACAATGGGGAAAATATTATCTGTTGGGGACATTAAAGCTCTTCTAGCAAGAATCATAGGAGGCCCAAAGATGGGAGAAATTCTTGAAGCATCTGATTTAGACAGAGCTGTTGACTCTATTATATGGATGGGACTGTTCTGGATGCACATCGTCCAGCAGTATGGCAAGCTCTGAGGGATGAATTTCCAACAAAGATTGATCCTAAAGCGTTAAAAGGAGAACAACTGGAGAACAAATGTCTGTAATGGCTCCTGTGAATGCTCCACCACAAACTGTGCAAATGCCTCAGCCTGTAGCAGCCTCTTCAAACGCAAACCAGATGCCTGCACCAACTGTTAATGTATATGCTCAACAACAGGGGCCAATGAGGTGGAAGGCCAATCCATCACAAGGGGGAGGAAGAGGTCAAGGCTGGACTAATAATACTCCTTTGGGAGAATGCTGGACATGTGGTCAGTTTGGACACAACAGAAGAGACTGCCCTAATAATCCATGGCAACAGTCACATGTGGGTAGAAGGGGGAAGAGTTGGCAACGCCCCTCTAGGGGTCCATGTTATGGTCCAGTAAACCCTTGGGAGGTCCAAATCAGGGATATTAGGGGTGCCCAGAGAATTCTATGAGGGAGAATCAAATGCCAATTTTAACAACCACTGCCAATCAAGAACCAATGCTAAAAGTTAAAATAGAAGGTAAAACAACACCAATGCTAATAGATACAGGAGCAGTTTATACATGTGTAAATTCAAATTATGCTTCTCATCTCCTCTGTCTGGCAAATTTGCAAAGACAATAGGATTCTCGGGACAAAAACAGTTAATTCCTATGACAGCTCCTGTGTGTTTAGAAGCTAAAAACAAAAGTGTGACCATTCCTGTCCTCGTATCAGATCAAACTCCTGTTAATCTATTAGGAAGAGAGATGCATTATGTAAATTAGGACTTCAAATTTGGTGCTCTCCTGATGGAGTGTACATAGACTTCCAAGGGATAGGAACTCAAATGACAATGGCAGAGCCAAAAGCAAATGTATTTTGGCTAGGACAAATTGAAAATGATGTAAGACAAATAATTGACACATGGGGAAAGTTTATTGAAGCACAGATTTCTGAAGCAAAGTTGCCAAAGTCAGAGTTTCACTGTACTATGATATATGATCCTGACAGGGATGCAAAAATAGAACAAAGATGGCAAAAAGAAACTGAAAATCAAAAGGTTGAACTTATCTTGAAGAACATCATAATAGGTAAGCAGGGAGCAGCAGTGAGTATAACTGAGAATGAATTCATAAAGAAGTGGTTCAGTGTACCAGAATCTGTTCCACATGTGTCTTTATATCAAATCAAATCAAATCAAATCACCTTTATTTATATAGCGCTTTTAACAAGTCCAATTGTTTCAAAGCAGCTTCACATTGTTAAAAGTAAAATAATGCAACAGAATTTGTACAGCCGTTCTGGTGAAACGGTGATGTTATCCAGCTAATTTCAAGTATCATATAGCATCAATGCGGGCAGATTTGACATGTTCTCTGCAGACACTTCAGGGATGCGTTGGTCATGTCCAGGCGCTGGTCCACCATCTGATCTGGATACGGCCTGGATCTGGCTGACTGCAGTAAACCTCGGTATAAACAGAGAGACTAACATTAGCGTAGATGCCATTCTTCTTATGATGTAACAAGTACATCAGGTGTTATGGGAAGTGTTCCCGGTTCCGGCTGACCTAGTTAATGCAGCCTGACAATCATTTACTGATTTGAGTAATAGAAATTGATAATGTTTTATGTGTAAGCCATAGTAAAGAGATGCGTTTTTAGTCTAGATTTAAACTGACAGAGTGTGTCTGCTTCCCGAACAATGCTAGGAAGACTGTTCCAAAGTTTAGGCGCTAAATAGGAAAAGGATCGACCGCCTGCAGTTGATTTTGATATTCTAGGTATTATCAACTGGCCAGAGTTTTGAGACCGCAATAGACGTGATGGAGTATAATGCGTTAAGAGTTCGCTCAAATACTGGGGAGCTAAACCATTTAGTGCTTTGTAAGTAATAAGCAAGATTTTAAAATTTATTCGATGTTTAATAGGAGCCAATGAAGTGTTGACAGAACCGGGCTAATATGGTCATACTTCCTTGTTCTAGTAAGAGCTCGAGCTGCTGCGTTTTGGACCAGCTGGAGTTTGTTTATTAAGTGAGCAGGGCAACCACCCAGTAAAGCATTACAGTAATCTAGCCTTGAGGTCATGAACGCATGAATTAACTGTTCAGCATTTTGCATCGAAAGGATGTGCCGTAATTTAGATATATTTTTAAGATGGTAGAATGCAGTTTTACAGATGTTAGAAACGTGGCTTTCAAATGAAAGATTGGTATCAAAGAGCACACCCAGGTTCCTAACTGACGACGAGGACTTGACAGAGCAGCCATCGAAAGTGTTAGACAGTATTCTAGGTTACTACTTGCAGAGTTTTTTGTCCAATAATTAAAAATTCATTTTTTCTGAATTAAGTTGCAGGAAATTACTAGACATCCAATGTTTTATATCAGCTATGCATTCCGTTAATCTTGTGAATTGGTAAGTTTCATCAGGGCGTGAAGAAATATAGAGCTGAGTATCGTCAGCATAACAGTGAAAACTAATGCCATGCTTCCTAATGATATCTCCCAGTGGTAGCATGTACAGGGTGAAGAGCAACGGTCCTAGCACCGAGCCCTGCGGTACTCCATACTGAACTTGTGATCGGTGTGACATCTCTTCATTTACTGCTACAAACTGATAACGGTCAGATAAGTATGATTTAAGCCATGCCAATGCAGTTCCACTAATGCCAACATAATTTTCGAGTCTATTCAAAAGAATGTTGTGGTCGATAGTATCGAATGCAGCGCTAAGATCGAGTAACACTAATAGAGAAATACAACCACGATCGGATGATAAGAGTAAATCATTTGTAACTCTGATGAGAGCAGTCTCAGTACTATGATATGGTCTAAATCCTGACTGGAAATCCTCACAGATACCATTTCTTTCTAAAAAGGAACATAATTGTGAAGACACTGCCTTTTCCAGTATTTTTGACAGGAAGGGTAGATTTGAGATCGGCCTATAATTGACTAATTCTGTAGGATCAAGTTGAGGTTTTTTAATAAGTGGTTTGATAATAGCCAACTTAAACGTTTTCGGTACATATCCTAATAACAAAGATGAGTTAATGATATTAAGAAGAGGATCTATGACCTCTGGTAGCATCTCTTTAATAGCCTAGTCGGTATAGGGTCGAGCATACATGTTGTTGATTTAGATGATTTAACGAGTTTAGCCAATTCTTCCTCTCCTATAGCAGTGAATGAATGTAATTTTTTCTCAGTGACACAACAATGCTCTGTCTAGATATGTAGGAAAGAATTGGGAAACAAAAGACTTAGGGCCAATGATGAAAAAAGCTGAACAATGCCAGTGGGAGCCAACCATAAATCAGTTCATTTTTCATTCAAATGACAAAAATTTCATTAAAATTTTGTGTGCAACACAAGTGATAGGACTCCTCAGGAAATAGTCATTGATGAAAAAATACAAAAACAGATGACAATAGCACCTAAAACAATGGAGACTATTGATGTTGAACTTTTTAATGAAGCAGAGCAACAAGTGCCTACTGAATTATGGTCTCAACATGATACAGATGTAGGATTGGTAAAGTCAGCTAGCCCTATAATCATCCAGCTAAAACCAGGTGCATGTTTGCCTAGAAAATCTCAGTATCCTTTAAAGCCTGAAGCTGAGGCAGGCATTAAGAATACTATTGAAGGTCTCCTAAAAGCAGGAGTATTGATAGAAACAAATAGCTATTGTAACACTCCAATTCTTCCTGTAATTAAAGCGAACAAAACTAAATGGCGTCTTGTGCATGATTTGAGAGCAATTAATGACATAGCAGAAGACTGGCCAGCTGATGTGCCAAATCCACATACGCTGCTAACGAATGTACCCCCGGATGCTAAATATTTCACGGTAATTGATCTCTGCAATGCCTTTTTTAGCATTCCTGTAGAAGAAAAAAGTAGACATTTGTTTTCGTTTACTTATGCTGAAAAACAGTACACATATACTCGAATGCCACAGGGATTTAAGCATTCGCCGCATATTTTTAATCAGGTTCTCAAGGCTGATTTAGAAGACCTTATGATGGAAAGTACTCTGTTGCAATATGTAGATGATTTGATGATCTGTTCAACAACACGCGAACAGTGTCACAAAGATTCTATTAAAGTACTTACAAAGTTAGCAGAAGGAGGACACAAGGCTTTCTAAAAGTAAACTGCAGTACTGTCAGCCGCAGGTTGAGTATTTGGGAAAATTGATATCACATGGCACAACAGCTATAGCTCCAGCTCAGTTGGAGGGTATAAGTAAAGCACCTTTGCCACAGACTGTAAAACAAATGATGACTTTTTTAGGAATGACAGGATTCAGTGCTGATTGGATAGAGGACTATGCAATAAAAACAGCTCCATTGAGAGAAATAATGAAACAAGCAGGACTGCAGAAATTGAGTAATCAGCTAAAATGGAATACAGATGCTTTAATAGCATTTGAATCTATAAAGAAGGAATTACAGAGAGCACCAGCACTTGGAAATCCTGATTACACAAGAGAGTTTTATTTATATGTGGCAAACAGAGAAGATGGATATGCATCAGCTGTTCTGATGCAGGAGACTTGTAGTGGCAGGAAAAAGCAACCTATTGCATATTATAGTACTAAACTTGACAATGTAGCTCAGGGTTATCCACCATGCTACCAGGGTCTTGCAGCAGTGCACTATGCATATGAGAAAGCATCTACAATTACTATGGGATATCCAGTGACTGTTGTTGCACATCATAAAATTGTGGAATTGATAGAACAAGGAAAATTTGTTTTGACTCAGGCGCGTATTTTAGCATATTCATCATTGTTGACATATCCAGATGTTACCATTAAAAGATGTAATACAGTGAATCCAGCTGAACTGATTCCTTTGCAGCATGAAGGAGAGCCGCATGATTGTGTGGCCAGTTCCCTGGCATTCACTAGATTACGCCCAGATCTTGAATCTACACCAATTGCTGAAGCAGAAGTGATCTACTTTGTAGATGGTTCAAGTTATAAAGATCATTTGGGAAATCATGCAGGATATTCAGTAGTAAGAAAAGAAGGGGAGAACTTTGAGCCTGTAATATCTCAATACTGTGCACAGCCATGCTCTGCTCAGTTAGCAGAACTGAAAGCTCTTATGGCTGCATGTCAGGTAGCAAAAGGACAAATAGCGAATATCTTTACAGATTCAGCTTATGCTCATGGTGTGTGTCATTTGTTTGGAGCAGTGTGGAAGCAAAGAGGGTTCAAAAAGAGTGATGGAACTCCCATCCAGCATGCTGAACAGATATGTGGGTTGATTTCTGCTATGATGCTACCAAAACGATTAGCCATCATTAAATGTCAGGCTCATAAAAAAGGAAATGACTTTGTCAGTAAAGGGAACAACATGGCAGACTTGGAAGCTAAAAAGGCATCGGGATGTCAAGTAGCAATATTAACACCAGTAGTTCTCATAGAACCACAACCTCAACTGGATGATATTATTAGAATACAGCAGCAAGCCACACAAGATGAAAAAGGTCTTTGGCGCTCACATGATGGACAGATTGTTGCATCAACAGCACTTTTAAACATCCTCATTTTGGATGCACATGGTTTTGACCATTGTGCAAGGGGGGAGGTGATAAAGAAAATAAAAATCAAGGATATTGGTCTCCATATTTATATGCAATGGTAGACAATTTTCTGTCCACATGTGAAATTTGTGCCAAAAATAATGTTAGGAAAGGAACAGCGACACCAATAGGTCACATACCAGTACCAGAAGGGCCATTCAAGCATCTGGTAATGGATTATGTGGACATGATAAAGAGAGTACAAGGCAAAAGGTACATGCTTGTGATAATAGACAGATTTAGCAGATGGGTGGAAGCAACACCATCAGCAGATGAAGGAGCAGGAACAGTTATTAAATTTCTGACTAGAGAGGTAATTCCTAGATTTGGAATACCATCAGAAATAAGTTCGGACAATGGATCGGCATTTATTCAAAAACTGTAAAACAAGTTTTACAACAGTTAAGAATAAAACAGACTAGGATGTGTCTACCACCCAGAATCACAAGGTTGTGTAGAGAGGGTGAATGGAACTCTCAAGGCAAAACTTAACAAATTGTGTGAAAGTACTAAACTTAACTGGATTGATGCCTTACCACTTGCATTAATGAGTTATCGCATGCAAACTAACAGAAGTACGCATCTAACACCGCATGAAATGCTTACGGGCTTCGACCCATGCCTGTGCCATATTGTAGAGGACCGCACAAAGGACCTCCTTTGGAACAATTGCAACTGGAGTTGAGATCGTATATGAAAAAACTAACTGCAATACATAAAGCTATATATTTGCAGGAAATAAGAAAGCAGCCCAGAGAGGAGACGGAGATACCTTGTCCAGTTGTTCCAGGTGATCAGGTGTATCTGAGGGTGTTCAGGAGAAAGTGGAATGAACCTAGGAGAGAGGGACCGTACAAAGTGGTGACAGCTACGCCGACAGCGGTCCAAGTGGAAGGAAGCACCACCTGGTATCATCTGAATCACTGCACAAGAGTTCCCAGGAGGGAAACAAGAGCGCAAGATGAAAGGGTGCAGTATGCGGAAAGCTCAGAGAAGCAAGGAGCTGAGCAAAGCAAAGAAAGTCAACAAAGAAAGAAAGATGAGTCCAAAAATATGTCTGATGATGATCGTCACATGCTTACTGCATCTGACAATTCAAGTGCAAGGTTTAAGCAACAGTACTCAAGTTTCTCTTCAAGCTCAAACGGTGCTCAGCACAACCCAGACTTCCTGCAATTGATTTTTCAGCCCTCAGATAAACCCAGTGACAACTCAACAATAACACCGATAGAACAAGAATTGACTAATAACCTGACAATATCAAAGCAACGTAGAAATGTTGATGAGGAAAAATCAGTGAGAGTAGCAGAGAAGATATTTTATGGGAAACAGCGCAAAATAATGATTGGTACAAATGGGCAACATTTACAGCAAGAGAAGTAGGTATGGATAATTGTTTAGTGTGTGCTAAATCGCCTCTAAATAAGGTAATAGCAGTTCCAAATCCACATGATTATGTGTCATGTGCTAAATTTAATAGGAATTTTTGCCATACAAATGATTATTTTATGCCTTATTGTTCAGCAGAGTGTTTAGCTTTTTGGGTAGTTCAGAATATCGGGATAAATTTAACAGACCTCATTGGGGAGACTGGTGTAGATACTGGGATGTAAATGCAAACCTTAGAGTAGAAAAAAGAAGAAGTAGAAATACCAAAATGGTTTAGCATTGATCAGAACCAAGAATATGAGTGTTTTAATAAATCAGAAGGAATGTATGATTTAGGAAGATTCAATGGAAAATGTGCTACTATTTGGAACATAGATAGAAAAATTCTTGGAATTCAAATACGCCAGTAAGAGCTCCAGAACTTCAAGCGCTAGGAACAAGAAATGGGAGAAAAATAAATCCGAAAGAAGAAAACTGTAAAAATCAAACTATAGCATTGCCATCAATAGAATTGTATGAAGATCAAACAAAGGTAGTAGCAGATTTCTTTTGGGCTTGTGGAAAAGACAGACTTCTAGCATTTTTACCTTTAAGATGGAAAGGAATATGTGCTAGAGTGCGACTAATTCAAGAAGTAACCATTGTACAATGGGATTCAGAGCAACCGGTAAAAGAAGATAACAATAGGACTAAAAGAGCTTATAAACCAGATCCTAAAGTAACTATAGATTCAATTGGTCAACCCAGAGGTATACCTAATAAGCTTAAAGCAAGAGATGAGGTAAAAGCAGGATTTGAATCAATATTCATATGGATCACCCCAAATAAAAATGCAGAATGGATCAACTATATTTATTATAATCAGCAGAGATTTATTAATTACACTGATGATGCTTTAGCCGCATTAGGAGAACAATTACATGAAACAAGTAAAATGACATGGCAAAATAGGCAAGCACTGGATTGGATATTAGCAGACAAAGGAGGGTATGTGTAATGTTTGGAGATCAGTGCTGTACCTTCATACCTAATAATACAGCTCCAGGAGGAAAATTTAGCAAAGCTATGAATAAAATAAAAGAATTAAGAATAGAGCTTAAAGAAAATGCTGGAAGGGATGAAAAGATATGGGATTGGTTGGATCTAAAATTTGGAAATTGGGGAGCATGGCTTGCTAAATTAGGAATGTTTTTAGGAGTTGCAATATTAATAGGAGGTTTATTGTTCTGTTGTACTTCCTATCTTAAGATCACTAGTAATCAAAGCCACAACTAATCAAATGGAAATGTTAAGATGTCATGATAATGGTAAAGTAATTCTGGAGGGCAACCAAAGTATATATTACCAGGAATTGTATGGGAAACCGAGCTGGGTTTACGAGAGCATTGGAGATTGATTCGAGCACCTCCAATGAGGACGAAGAAGATGAATAATGATGAGCCAGACCCTGGGTGTATGTGCTAGCCTAACCGCTCCCCAAAGGGTGACCCTCTATGATGCGCATAAAGTATCTGGGTTGAAGAAGATGTCTACAGTGCAAAAGAGTTTTTAAATATATGTAACATGATTATTTTTGATGTATTTTACATAACTGTGACAACCACAGGCAAGGCTGAACAAAATGCACGCACATGCTTATAACAATGTTTAATTTTGAAGGAAAGGATTAGGGAGAGTTGAATCTTTTACTCTTTTTGGAAAAAAGAAAAAACTGAAAAGAAAAAAAAAAGTCTGAAAAGAGATGTTTGGTTCTACTTCTCCTCTGGAGTGTGGTTGCAATAATCTGGTCATTGGAAATGAAACTAAGTGACTTGATTTAGTTGCTGTAGCATAACTGATAAGGCTGGATTTTGAAGCTACACTCTGGGTAAAGAATAGTGAAAGTGAGGCTTGATAAGCCTCAAAGGGGGAAATGTTGAAGTGTTTATTGCATTAATAATAAGTATTTTATTACAATTCAGCTGTATGATTATACACTATTATTTACATCTATATGATGATATTCAGCTGAGGGAGTGCAGGGTCTGCAGGAGACTGGAAGACCACCCTCACAGTGTTGGGTGTTAAGTCCATATATGGAGATAGTGCTGGACTCAAGCCAAGTTAAGACATGTGGGGGAAAGATAAACAATGACGTAGTATGTTTGGAATGTGTAGGAACTGCCTATATAATAGAGGATTTCCCTGAGTCATGAGGAGCTCTGCAGATCGACTCGGTTTTGTTTGAAAGAATAAAACCTATATTCTGGCATCAAAGACTGAGTGAAGTGTTATTTCCAAAGAAGAGGAAAAACGGCATCATTTTAAACCACAACAGGTCCTATAAAAATTCCCAGAACGACCTGAATGTTGCCTGTAGGTCCGCCAAATAATGTCCCCCAACCCGTAAAAGAACTCCAAATTGTGACCGTCTCAGAACGTTCTAGGAATGTTATCAGGTAACGCCCTTGACACTAGCGGGAACGTTCTGTGAACATCAAATTTCCAAATAAAATATGGTCCCTTAAACGTTCTGAGAACATCCTGAATGTTCCATGAAGGTCCACCAAATAACGTCCCTGAACCCTTTAAAGAACTCCACATCATGACCGTCTCGGAACGTTCTAGGGACTCTACCAGGCGACGTCCTTGACACCAGCGGGGACGTCCTGAGAATGTTCTGGGAACATCAAATTTCCAAATAAAATATGGTCCCCTAAATGTTCCAAGAACATCCTGAATGTTCCGTGAAGGTCCGCCACATAACGTCCCCCAATCCTTTAAAGAACTCCACATCATGACCGTCTTGGAACATGACTAGGTGATGTCCTTGACACCAACTGGGACATTCTGAGAACGTTCTGGGAACATAACATTTCTAGTGGGGCTGTGTATTGTGACACATTCCTCTCAGAACCTTCATTAATATTTTCTGTCACAGTGGACCCTCTATTGGCTCAGACCAGTCGGGATAGCCTTCGTTGACCTTGTGCATCAATGAGTCTTTGTGGGTCCGGTTTGTCCCTTCTCACCACTGTTGGTAAATTCTCACCACTGCTGATCGGGAGCAACCCACAAGCCTTGCCGTTTCAGAGATACTCTGACCTATACTCTGTCAAAGTTGCTCCTATCTTTATGCCTGCCCATTTCTCCTGCATCCAACATGTTGATTAGGAGAACCGATTGTTTGCTTATACCTCCTATTCTTCCCAGACCTTAATAAGTTGCCTTGTTAGAAAAAGATCAACGATCTTTGCTTCATCTGTGACTGGTCATGTTTTGGCTTATCAGTTTATAATTGCATATTTAATGATAATTTAAATCTTTATGGGAATAAAAAGGTAATTTAACCTAAAAAAACATGGTTGAATAAAAGAACAATGTAAGATTAAACATTGTCTTACAATTCATGAATGCAACATCCAACCAGCAATAAACATGTAGATGGTAATATGACCAAATCTCTGGACTGAAGACACACAAACAAGATTCACTGAGAGTCCAAACACAGATTTGTTTAGTAAATTCACAACCAATGAAATGCTGTGCACTCCAATGCGAATGGATTGTTCTATAGTCTGTAGAGACAGAAAAAACACACTTCAAAAAGAATATACAAAACATATGGGTCTGTGGAAGAATGATTTGTTCACTTTCATTCAAAGATTAATTGAACACACAGTAAGATAAGAAATTGCTCAAAAAGTTAATGCTGGTTCTGATGAATCACGTTTTCTTTTACATCACATGGATGAATGGGTGCGTGTCACTTACCTGGGGAACAGATGGCACCAGGATGCACTATGGGAAGAAGGCAAGCCTGCAGAGGCAGTGTGATGCTTTGGGCAATGTTCTGCTGGCAAACCTTGGGTCCTGCCATCCATGTGGATGTTACTTTGACACATACCACCTACCTAAGTATTGTTGCAGACCATGTACACCCTTTCATGGAAACGGTATTCCCTGGTGGCTGTGGCCTTGCTCTTCCAGCAGGATAGTGTGTCCTGCTGCAAAGCAAAAATGGTTCAGGAATGGTTTGAGGAGCACAACAATGAGTTTGAGGTGGTGACTTGGCCTCCAAATTCCCCAGATCTCAATCCAATTGAGCATCTGTGGGATGTGCTGAATAAACAAGTCCATTCCATGGAGGGCCCATCTCGCAACTTACAGGACTTAAAGGATCTGCTGCTAACATCTTGGTGCCAGATACCATGCCTATCATGAGTCCATGCCTCGACGGGTCAGAGCTGTTTTGGCAGCAAAAGGGGAACCAACGCAATATTAGGTCATAACGTTATGCCTGATCGGTGTATATATATATAGTGGCGTAAGTATCAGTGCCAGTATACCTCATCTGTGTGTATATAGTGGTGCTGTTAAAGCCAGCATCACTATTAGGAACAGCACTATTTTTAGTGGTTCATGACTGAATCTCTGTGTTAAATTAATCTTTTAAGTGAACAAATAAATTCTTGCACTGACTAGTTGTATCTCGTTCACTGAAGTCTCTTCTTTTTGAAGTGCTTTGGTCATTTGCAATGGATTGCGGCCTATGAAGGAGCATTTCATTGGTTGTGAATCTAGTAAACAAGTCTGTGTCTTGAGTCTGAATTGATCTTGTTTGTGAATGAATATATAAAATTACAGTTAAAAAAATCTTTAATTTTGGAAAATTATTTTAGCCTTAAGTATGTGTAAAATTATTTTTCTTCATCTGACCTTTTTAGGTGCCATCATTTATAACCGACCTTTTCTATTAGGGTAAACTATATTTGGCAAATTGTCTGAAACTTCACACACATTAAAATGCATCTTCACTATCTGAAAAGGAGTGTTTCAAAAAAACATTTAAAAAACTTTATTAATCCATTTCATCTTGTGATACTATATTTCATTTGGAAGTCACAAATGTAGATGCAGCTTCGCTGCCTGGAAAGTGTTTCAAAATCTTAGTGTTTCAAAAACATTAAAAAATCTTTAACAATCCATTTCTTGGAATTCCAGATCAATTATTGAAGCAGAAGTGAAAATCAACAAGGCTCTTCTTTTTCAGCGTAGCCCACACTTTCCACATGTTACTTGATTTTCACTTGTTTAGTCATCATTTTTGGAGCATCTCTGCTAGTCAGTGTAGTGAGGCCAACAGGCGGTGGCATCTTTCCTGACCTCTGGTTGTAATATGGATCACATCTTCCAAACTGGAATAGGATAATGGACACAACAATATATGACTTATATTCTTCATCTCTGCCATCATCCTCACTGACTGCTTCTATCCTCCTTGATCTTCAACTTCTTTACAACCTTATTTTCTGATGCACTGCCAGCACTATCATCAATACATACACTGCCAGAAAAAAGGTACATCGCTGTCACTGGGGCGGTACCCTAAGGTGCAAAACTGAAAAGGTACTAATATGTACCTTTAAAGTACCAATACACACTCTTAAAGTACTGATATGTACCTTTTAAGGTACTAATATGTACCATTTAGGGGTGAGTAAGGTACAAAGATGTACCTTTTCACTTTTGTACCTTAGGGTACCGCCCCAGTGACAGCACTGTACCTTTTTTTCTGAGAGTGGACTTTCTGGACTTTCTGAAGGTACAGCTTTTCCTCTCTGTCATCAACCTAAAACACAGACAAAAAGGCTATGATACTGCCTGCCAGTATAATGTCACCTACACAGAAAATATCCCCTTAAAGGACTTTGTCATTTATGCATAACGCACAGATTTATTTGGTCCTTGAGTTACTGATTTTACAAGATGTGCATTAAAAATGACCAAAAACATTTGAAAACACATTTGGATGTAAAATTTTTTTTTTTTTAATCAAATTAAATGTATATGTATTTCCTAGTCTAAAATGAACTCGCAATGGAGCTTTGACAGCATGTGACCTAACATGTGCCAATGTCTCATTCACTTCCTTGAGATCTGCTCATGTTATGAAATTAATTGTTTTTAACTCGTGTCGTGATTTTGTAATTGTTTCTTTTTATCCAAAATGTCTAGGGCTGCAACTAATAATAATCAATGAATCTGCTGATTATTTATTTACATAATCTATATAAAATACAAAATATATATAAATATATTTTCAGAGAGAGAAAAAAAAGGCTTTTAAATCAGAACTAATGAGCGTATCTACGGTAGGTTTCAGTGATTCTCAATCCCACTTTAGTGATGAGCTAATGAGCGCAATTCATGCACAGCAATGGGAAATAAGCACTTACTGAAGCTAAATGATGTTAAAGCGTCAAGACTGCCTTTAAACGCTTCTATAAAACATTCGTAAGGCACTCAAAGAATAAATCCAAAACTTAAATCTTGTCAGTGAAAACTTAATATCAACGACATTAACCGCTGGAAAGCCTAATGTAATACCGTCTATGAAAATACATTAGCTATATATATATTTATTTTACTTTACAAGGGTCACACTCATGTGACCCTATGAGGAACCAGTGACTGACAGAACTCAGTCTCTGACACTATGACACAATGGCAAAAAGAAATTCTGGATTTCACAAATTCTGGAGATACACACTTACTGTGAATTCTAAAGATCGTGTCATATCGTGGTTTTATGATTGTCTTCTGTTTTCAAATTCTATCCATGAAAGCACTCTGATTCTGTGGAATTATTTTAATTTCAACCTGCAAAAAGAAAGTATTTTTCTAATGTGTGCCCACATCAAATTAGTTAATAAGGCAATTTCTGAAGTTTACGACTTCCACTCAGTATTATATATATAAAATGTAATTAATATTCATAATAATAATAATAATAACAATAATAATATTTATATTGCTATTATTAGGCCTATTATTATTTTGTTTTGTATATTTATGTTTCATGTTGTTGTTGTTTTTTTGTATTACTAAATATTTTGTGGAAATACACTGTAAAATCAAAACCTGATTGCAAATGACAGTTTGAACTGTGATTTAATACTATAAGGTAGTCACAAATTGTGAAACAATGCACTTCACACTATTGTGGTTAAGTAACCTTGGAAAGTTGGTGGTTTGTTATAGGAACAGCATATAAGGCCAGTGTTGCCACACTGAACTCACAGTAGGATTCATTCCTCACACAATGATCAGAAAGGTACTGACTTCATTTATTTCATTCATTTCATTCAGTATATCATTTATTTCATTCAGTACTGCTTTGCAGGTAAAATGTTAGATAATTCATCCAGCGTTCATTTTTTTTTCTTTTACAGTTAAAATTCAAATGCATCAAAAAGTATTCATGCTATTGATGGGCTATGTAACAGTTTTTATATTTTCTTTTCTCAGGGTGTTACTGAGAGTTTTGGGGCAGCAGTCTCTCGTCTGAGCACATCTCATCTGACAGATGAAGTGATTAGGAGGAGTAAGCGAATGATACTGGACACACTGGGAGTGGGACTGCTGGGAAGCAGTACTCCAGTCTTTAACACAGTCCTTCAGAGCAGCCAAGTAAGGATGCTGTTTGAATAGAGGGCTGTTGTTCAGTTAACCTCCCTTTATGTCTGACTCTTATGCACATTTCTTTGATAATTTATAAATTAGAGGCAGAATGCACTGGAAAACAGCAAGGTCTGGGGAAGACCAGGATTATCTCTTCCACCTCAGTATGCTGCCTTTGTTAATGGTGTTGCGGTAGGTCATTTTAAATACATTCAGATACTCTGATAAATACATGTAAAAAAAAAAATCTGCATAATCACGGAGGTCCCACTAAAGCATGTGTGTATTCTCTCAGATGGGTGTTTGATAATGGGATGTATTCCTGTGCTATTAGGTGCACTCTATGGACTTTGATGACACCTGGCATCCAGCCACTCACCCCTCTGGCGCTGTGTTGCCGGCTCTCCTGGCACTGGCTGAAACACTGCCTGCTAAACCCTCTGGCCTGGAGCTCTTGCTGGCTTTCAATGTAGGCATAGAGGTTCAGGGGAGACTCCTGAGGTTTTCTAAAGAGGCTTACAACATTCCCAAAAGGTAAAAAAATAAATATATATTTTATTAATCTTTTAATTATCTACTATTTAAATGAAATGTATATTCAAAATAGCTCAAACGCTGGCCCCCATTTTATAACAGTAATCATTTTAAATTTGAGCAAATGACTGAAACTTAAACTTTATGATATTTATGGAATAATAAGTAATTAGAAGTATTGAATGTAGCATGCAAGTGGCAATCTATATATACAAAAACTGTTAGTACTGTATAACTTTCTATTTATATATATATATATATATAT
>CM031951.1:20746924-20834424 GCA_018749465.1 Paracanthobrama guichenoti
ACAGTGACTTCACAGCCAGGGAAAACCTTCGCAGCCAGCACAGGTGAGATGCAGCACAAGCCAATGGGCTTCTTCTCGGCATGGAAGGCCTGCAGGACTGTTTTAACCTGCTCATTGACCGAGCAGTCTTTGCCCTGGACAGCCCAGCTACACAGGTTCTTGGCTGCTCCAAAGCCACCTGCAAAATAATACTAAATAAAAATGCTGAGCTGAAGAGTGTATCCAAAAGTAGCCTTAATAAGGGCAGTGTGCTAACCAGGGAAGATGATGGCATCCAGATCCTTTACATCGAGCTGCGAGAGGTCCTGGATATCCCCCCGGGCAAGTCTGGCACTCTCCACGAGAACATTTCTCTTTTCCTCTGTTGGGGAGCCTTTCAAGTGATCGACAACATGCATCTGATCAGTGTTGGGTGCAAATATCTTGACCTGTGGGAAGGTTAGTCCTGTTAACAGAGTCCTAGACAACATGAACAATGCATTACATGATATTTTACAAAGTAGGCTGAAAATGATTTGAAACCACCAATACAAATGTTATAAATAAACTTATATTTTAACAGTTTAGATGGACTACGTAAAGACATTGCAGTGTTGCAATTGTGCTCATCACAGCACTCATAAATACTCAGTGTAAACATTTTTAAGTTTTAATCTGGACTAAATGCCATAGATATTGATTGAAATGTTCTGCTTCTTTATCATTTTTCGTGACACTTTACAATAAGGCTCCGTTAGTTAACATTAGTAAATTAATTAGCATAAACTGACAATGAAAAAATACTTCCTAATTTATTAATATTAGTTAATGTTAATTACAACATTTACTTGTACATTACTAAAATCAAAAGTTGTAACTGTATTATTGTTCTTTATAATTCTTTTGGAATTTAATCAGTTTGAAACATTTGTTTATTTTATAAATTTGTGTGTATTGTTTTATTGAATTGAAATGTTCGGTTCTTTTTGTTAGAAGAAAAAAAGTGTTATAGGCTGACATCACTTTGCAACTTATTTCAATATCGTGATAATGCCGTATACATGACAGAAGTTTAAACAATTATCGTGATATGAATATTTGATCATGCCTAGTTACCACCAGTAACAATGTAAGAAAAGACAGCTCGTATATTCGCATCCATTTATATGTTTGTGCGATTTCCCGCGATATAAGGAAGTATATATGATACGATATGATAGTCATCTAGATGTGTTAACTTTGTATTGCATTGCTCCTATATTATGTTTTGAATGGCTGGATTATTGCACTATATGCATTGGAGAACATTAGAGCTGATAGTCGAAGGTTCACATAAACTTACAGTAGCTTGCTGACGGCTCAAGTGAACTAGAACCGCAGACGCCTCGTGGATTTCACTTCCATCGAACACACCGCAGCCTGCCAACACTACAGCAACACGCTTTCCCATGTCTCTAAACGAAACGAAGTCACGAATTCAGTGAAGATAGCAGTGAACTTGAAAGGTTACGAACTCTTGGGGTTCGTGAATGAAGAGTGTAGTGTTGCAGCGTAAACGAATCGTTCTTTTGAGTCGGATCTTTTTAGTGAATCTGTTGAACAGTCTGAACCATTCGTTCTGAACAACTCACTGAACTTAAAGGGATAGTTCACCCAAAAATGAATATTAGCCCATGATTCATGAAGTCATCCTAGGTGTATATGACATTCTTTTTTCAGATTATTAAAATCGGAGTTCTGGGTAATCCAAACTTTATAATAGCAGTGATTGTTGCTCTGTTTTTGTAGCCCAATAAAAATGCACCTGTCCATCAAATAACATGCTCCACACAGCTCTGGGGGGTTAATAAAGGCCTTCTGCTTAATTGATGCATTTGTGTAAGAAAAATATAAATATTTTAAATTTTATTTTATTTTATTCAGTATCAATTCATATACATAGACTACTGTATAAGGAAAAATAATTTTGCCTTTTAAGTACTATTTTAAACTTTTCTTGGGTTCAATTATATTTGCTCGCATTCATTAATATTCACTTGTGTGTGCTTATAAAAGTACCATTAAAAATATTAGAATGTTATTAACATTTACTAAGCATTATAAAAGTTATTAACATTTTAAAATTTCACATTTAAATGAATCTAGTGTTTGCCCATGTCTAAATATTTAATCAAATGCAAAACCTAAAAATAAGTAAGCAGTTATGATCTGCAATCATTTTTTGAGCAACTAGACTAGATACATCTATATTTATTAAAGAGCCATACGGGAACATGGGTAATGGCATTACAAATGAAAATTATTATTTTTCCAGCCCCAAAATGAATCTAATTTGCCTTTTGCATTGGAATTCTCTATTTTAACCTTAATTACTACACTAATTGTAATATAAATAATACAAATATTAGAAGAAAAATATTTTAAGTGGTCATTAATGGACTATAATTATTGCACAAATAGTATTTAGTGCCAAAGATCTCCTCAAAATATGAAAATATAGAATATAAAACTACAATATAGAACATTTATTTAATTGAAAAATAGTTAAGGTGTATGGTCACATTTGACCACCAGTGAGTGCGACCAATTAGTAAGGAATATCTGAGGTCTAAATGCAAGAAAAACATTAACATTAATGTTAACGATGTTGCATCTCCACTTTCCATAATAAAATGATACTGTAAATGTGGTCGACGTAATAATCAATGCACTCTATGCTGTACTGTTTACCAAAAATCGCTGTATATACCTGTATAGTGAAGCTGTTTATTCAAATTTATTGACAGCGCTAGTTTGTTTAGAACTATTGAGTGCTCCATGACCCACGTGACCATACATGAGAGGCCTGCAGGACTGTATAAAGTAAAATTTCGGCCGATCGCCTTCCATATTCAATTTATGGAAAAAGTGCCTCTGCAGTTCAAAAGGCTTACGCTACCAGGTACACTCGTCAGACGTAGCGCAAGCATCTTAAAATGCGAGAAGGCACTTTCAACACTTTTCCACGAAAGGCGATCGACTGGAACTTACTTTATAAAGTTTTAAATATGGATATTTTTCTTACACAAACGCATCGATCCGCTTCAGAAGGCCTTTATTAACCCCCCGGTTTCGTGTGGAGCACTTTATTTGAAGGACAGCATTTTTTAAGGACTTCAAAAACAGAGCAACAATTAGGCCTACTGCTATTATAAAGCTCGGATTAGCCAGGACTTTTTTAATATAACTCTTTTATTCGTCTGAAAGAAAAATGTCATATACACCTAGGATGACTTGAGGGTGAGTACATTTTTCATTTTGGGGTGAACTATCCCTTTAACTGAGTAACAGAATCGCTGAATGCTTTTTAACAGGCTCTTTATAATGAACTGTTCTAAAGAACCGATTAGTGAAAATGACTCAGACCACTCATCACTACAAGCGAAGTGAACGCATGACTGGCATCGGGGAACTTTTATTTTGAAATGACTCTTTTTACTAATAAGAGTCGTTTCCGTTTCCTGTCAAATCAGTTGACATACATGCATGAGATATATAATAGTTGTTATGGTAGTTTTATCCAGTAACATTTCGAGATATCGTGGGTTTTTGTGCAAATAATATTAAATCCCTTGATGCGATTGCAGTCATTACATAATTATTTTACTAAGTGCTGTACTGGATGTTTAATTAATTCTAGCTAGCTTGCTAGCTAATAACCTTTCTAGGTAACTTAGCGCCCAACTCATCACAAGTCAGTCGTCTGATAATGGCAGGATTGTATCGAGTTCTTCTAACATCTGCCTCCACTGTCACAAAGGTGAGATTATTTCACATCAGCCTCGATGGATAAATCGTGATGGTTTTATAATTGTCAAATTATTCTTTTTTATTTTATTTTATTGCAGAATTTGACACAAGCCACATCATGTCGCACTAAATTCACGAAGAGTCGCATCCCTCCACAGGTACGAGACCGTTCAAATGTACATGTATGCCTAGTTGTATCTGATTCAGTTTATTGAATGTAATGACATCACACCACACCATCTTCTCGTCCTCCAGGTATTTGAGGAACGAGCAAAAGAACACGACAAGTACGGTGGTGATCCAGAACAGCCGCATAAATTACACATAGTGACACGAGTTAAAAGCACAATGAGACGACCATATTGGGAAAAGAAGGTTATAAAGAGCTTGGGGCTCATGAAGGTGGGATGTGGTCTGCAATTTTTAAAAATTGTGAAATAGTATCACACTCAACTAAAATGTTAGTTGAACACATCTTGTTCTTTATCACCAGGCGCATGAACCCCGTGTCCACAAGAACACCCCTTCAGTGAACAATCTACTAAAAACCATTAAGCATCTGGTTAGGTATGTTGGACTTGCATTTCATAACAATTTAAAATCAGTTGATGGCAATAACCTTACCTATTCCAATATTTGTATCTGCAGGATTGAGCCGCTCAAGCTTCCGTATGGACTACCAGCTGAGGAGGACATGGCCAACACATATCTGAACAGCAAAGGGGAGCTGGTAGTGAAACGTCTCCTGAAACCACTTGAGCAGAAGGCCATTGAGTCATAGAAATGTTCTTGCCCATCATGTCTTGTGTATTTGTTAATAAAGGTTTGAATAACTAGATCTTTTAATTATTACAAAAGCATCCATCTCAAACAGTCACTCTGGTGATGTAATCTTTAAATCGCTGGTATGTTCAGAATTTTTTCCATTGACAAACAGAACACACATATATATAAAACAAGTTTTTTAATGAGTCATGTACTGCTACAAAAGAAAAAAAGCCTGCACTTCCTTCACATCAATGGGAGAAAGAGGTGACAATTCCTAGTGGAATACAGAAGCTTGCTTCCTTGGCACTTGTTTGATGCTAGCTGAACTAAGCATCAGTCCATCAGAGGCAGAAATATTGATTTGGTGTTTGTTTAAATGCAAGTTTCCGGTTATGTCTTGCAGAAACTCAATCTTAAGAGTTAAAGAGAGAACCTTCACCAGAAAGAAATGTTGCACTTCTAAAATGTAGGTAAAGGGATATAAATTAAAGTATTAATACCCTCTCATGTGGTATTCGGTTATCTTAAAATGAACATAGGAGAAAAGGTGAGAGACAAGAAATTAAAGAGACACTGCAAGAAAAACAAGTGATCACAAAGAGGTGTTACAAGACTTAGGACTGTTATGTTGGAAGACGGAGCTTGAGGTTTTAAATCCTCTAATCCTCATCAGATTCAGAATCCGAGTCATAACCTTTGCCTCTGATGGTTTTTTTCTCCACCTTGGTGAACTTTGTACCCGACTTCTGTCCAATTGTTGGTGGCTCCAAAATATTCCCACTAGGAGGAGAAAGGATACAAACATAAAAGCAGTTCATACAAAAAGAAAAGTAATACTGTGTATATAACATTTAAAGCAGTAGATCTCAACCTTTTTGACTTCAAGGTCCCTCTGTCTACAATATTTGACACCCCCTCGTTCCTTAAGGAATCAGCCGTTTGAATGAAGGATTTATTGTCTGACTCCTTAAGATAGTACCTTGCCACCACCTACTGGCAGTTACTTTCATATTTAATATACAATTTCTTTTTTAAACAATTGTATCTTCCTGTTCAAAATATTGTATTTAAAACCTGAATCTTATAGTATTATGCAATTATAGCCATGCAAATAAACATGTAAATAAAGGTGTCCCGCTCTGTAGAAATCACATTCCACCGTCGGTGCCAGGTCGAGGGACACAGTAACAGTAACGGATTGCGGGTTAAACCAATATAGGTGGCTATAACAGCAACGCATCACCAGGCAGCACGAGGATGCCACATTTACCAGTAACAAATCACCAGGTAAGCAGATATAGAAGGTGCCAGGTCCAGAGTCAGGCACATATAGCGGTGATGGGAACATTTAACAGTGACAGGCACATAAAGTGGTGCCAGGTCAAGTGACAGGGACATTTATATAGGTGCATATAACACCAACGGAGCGTGAGGATGGCACATTTCACCAGGTAAGTGAATATAGTGGTGACGGGTCAGTGACAGCTGCCACTTGCAATGCCAGGTCCAGCGGCAGGCGGCTTTAACTGTGACTGTCGGGTGTCACCTGCCACTTGTGGTGCTGGGTCTGGTGGCAGGCAGCTTTGAGGGTGATGCGCCGGGTGGCACCTACCGGTGCCGGGTTGAGTGATGCGTCTCAGTGGCAGCTGCCCCTGCCATGGTAAAGACCCCAAGTTTTTTGTTTTTTTTAAATGAAAAGATATAATTTACTATATCTGTATTCTACTCTCTCTTCACGTAAATACTATTTTCTACTTAACTATCATTTCGTTATTTTACTAACCCAAATAAGGACTCATCTGCGCTAGGTTGCATGTGAGGGGGAAAATAGTAGCTTCCTTCCACTTTAATATATCTCTTAACATAAATACTATTTTCTATTTAAAACTATAAATGTCGTTATTAACCCAGTGTTTTGTATGTGAATGCTGTTTTACGTGAATATTACCACAGAAGTGAAGCACAAAGCTTAGCTGAAATAAATTCGCAGCCATGAAAACATAGGCTATATGGATTCCTGCCGAATGAGAGAGTAGGCTGAGCCCAATTTAAAATTTGTCAGCTTATTTATTGTTTTGCGATCTGGTCACCCGATTTTCCGATTTACGTGAATTTTAACAATAGGCCTAACGTCAGTCCAGTTTTATCCCACTGGACATGAACATCTCGTTTCTTTTCTCAAATCTTCACTCGCGTCGCACTCATTAAACTCATGCAAGGGATTATAAATGTTTCTCTCTTTCGTTTGCTTAAGTCTATTATACCCATTCACATCCTTTACTGTGGTAAAGTAGAAAAACACTGTAGGACGAATACCTTTTTACTTCAAATTTTATTTAACACAGTTTGTGCTTTGTTATTAGACAGGAGCGTCAAGTTTATTTGCACTATAGCGCACTTCACGCACACACACTGGCAATTTTACGTTTGTTTAGCCTAAATGTCTTGACCCTGTGGAAGATAAAATTCACTCTTCAGACCTTTTACAACAAGTGTTGCTTTGCAACATCAGGAGAAAACATGAAGACGAAGATATTCGAAAAGGTGTCTATCCAGCTCGTGTCCCACATTCATCTCAAAGCGCAGAGCAGCACGTGACGCATCTTTGAGGGGAAAGAGGTTATGAAACAAATCTTTCTTTAACTAATATTTAAATTTTCTTATTCTTTAGGTTACCATTATTTACTGATAATCATTTAAATGTTTTACAGGCTGTAAAGCGCTCAACGCGGTGACGAGAGTGACAGGTACATGGTGACTGGTCACGAGGCTGATACATAGAGAAGTGTCTGAGCCCTCACGCATCACACTATGAAATACAGACTGAACGGAGCACCAAACATCCCACCGCCATGTGGCCAGATGATTACACACAAACTACATTTCTCGGCTGGATAAACCAAACCAGCATCTCGCTACTGAAGTGTTGATGGATGCGGATTGTAATCAAGGTAAAGGCAATTGCGGTGTCATACAAGAGTCACAAGTCCATTATATTGATGCGCAAACAAACCATGTATGTGTGCTCTTGACGCACTGATCACACATTTGATTTAAGCACAGAACCGAACCATGAGTAATTTGAACCGTTACACCTCTAATATAGACACACACATACATTGACTTTCACAGTCTGCACTCACCTGTAGTTGATGATACTTGAGCAGCCCAGTCTCCACTCCAGCATTTCGGTAGGAAACTCGTCTGTGTTGCCCAGATCGGTGAAGCCCACAATATAATCCTTGGTCTTCCCATCCTTCACCAGAGCCAGTGTTGGAATGACTTTAATCTTCAGCCTCTCTGTTAAAAATGGAGCCTTCTCAACATTCAGCTTGATGAACTTTGTTTCCAGATGCTTCTTAGCCAAAACAGCTAGGTGCTTGTCCAAAATTTTGCATCTTTGAAAACAAACAAAAACACTGAAAATAGCTGTATGCGCAACTGATTTATAATAAAAGGATACAAGGAAAGCAAAACAAATATATCCTCAAATACCTGAAGGTAGAGTCTCTGTAGAAATGGCAGACAACACTTTTGCTTTCCTTCACCTCAGCAAAAAAATCTCTCTCACTTGGGATCTCTCTGTATTCACCATGTCCTTTAGATATCCACTCCTGAGGACACACACATACCACAGTTTATATAGGTTAATCACATTAATGGGGGGAATCTGTGCCTGATTGCCTAAAGCACCTTAAGCGTACCATTTACATTTATGCATTTGTAATTTGATCAAACCTGCGTGCCACATGCAAGAACAAACCTCATTGGTTCTTGCGCTTGCGTGCACGTTTGAGCTTCTGAAACAGCCTGAATCATATGGATAACTTAAGCCTTTCAATGAATCAATGGACAAATGAGAGAACATTAAAAATATATATTTTTTCTAAAGATAAATGAAAGGGTTTGGAACAACATGAGGGTGAGTAAATGACAGAATTTTATATTTTTAGTGAACTATCAATACGAGTTTCCGTCTCATCTGGTCCTTCTCTTTCATATTTGGTTTTCTTTTTTTCCCCCTCCTTCTATGAAAACATTACACTATCT
The DNA here is from genome assembly GCA_018749465.1 of Paracanthobrama guichenoti. Lineage (NCBI taxonomy): Eukaryota > Metazoa > Chordata > Actinopteri > Cypriniformes > Gobionidae > Paracanthobrama > Paracanthobrama guichenoti. Next base: position 20,755,511 of record CM031951.1, read on the forward strand.
GTATAACATGACACGTCCATGGCAACGATAGAATTTTATAATGGTTAAATGTTTATAACACTCACCTGCTTCTGTTTCTGAGCTTTCTTAAGAGCCTCGAGCCTTCTCTCCTTGAGTCGATCCAGGTCATCTTCATCCATGCTCTGCAACTTCTCTAGCTCTGCATCCAGCTGCTCTTCCACCATCCGTGCTGACTGCAGCACCTGCTGCTCCAGAGCTTTAGCTACAACCTCCATTGACTGACTGGCCATTTCCTGTAAAGACAAACAGCACATTATTGAATACAATTACTTAAATTAAATAGTGAACGTTGTGAAATTATTATTAAAAACAAGCTACTTTTCGAACTCATTTTCCGGTTAAATAACTTTATCACACATCTAACAGGTCTAAACAACAACGTAGCATTTGTGCTTTTAATGTTATTAAAGTGAATAGTATCAAGGTGTCTGAAGAAGTAAAGCATACTTCTGAAGTGCATACAGTATACAATTTAACGAAGCAAACGCTACTGATGGGTGTCCGTTCACAACAACGGAGGTGCTGGTAGTCGGCCAGCGCCTCACTACAACCGCATAAAGACAATCATGCCAACTTGGCTTTCCATCTCCAGCTTTCCATGTCATTGTCTAATCAACAATTGCTGATTTTAAAAGACAGTAAGCTCTTATAAATAATGATTGTTGATTTTAAAACGGATATGTGGGTCTTTGTGCCAAATCGCGCTAGTGCTAGCGCATTGCTTTGGCTTCAAAGCTCCGTGTTAACGAGGCAGCTTTGATCGCTAACAAAGACTGTAGCGTAGTGAATCGGCACACTCTCCAAAGCAACAAGCTAGGGATAATGTAACTGACATGCGATTTAAAATGTAGATTTTATTTAGAAATATATGTAACGGAACAGCACTTACCAACACCGTATAGTTTCTATAAGGCGACACACACAGACTGACTGACGCAGGGTTTTACGTAGAGGCGTCGACTGATTACGTCAACGTCATGCAATTGTAGCGTTTTCGACGCATTTCAGAGGGAATATAATATATATTATTGTTCTTTCATAAAAATCATTTCAGATGTAAAATATTTTTAAGTCACATAGTTTAATCCAATTGGCAAAAATCGCACATCATTAATTTTCTGGCTTTACCTACACTTACAGGCATTTACCATGGTAACCATAGTTATACAAAAGTTATAATAATTAATAACTGTAGCCTAGTATGTTGCTACATTACACAAAAGCTACTTCTACTAAATACAATTTAAAAAAATGTGTAGGACAGTCGAAATAGTACAATAAAATATGTCTATATTTCCAGGGCTCAATGCTACGGAGCTTTTCTACATGCTCATTCTGGTTCAGATTTTTACTTGCCCTGCAAAACATTCATTGGCCCAACCACAAAAAAAAAAAAAAAAAATAAAAAAATAAATAAATATTATTAGTGTTTTAATAAATATAAAGACAATAAAACTGTCAGTAATAAAATAAGAACAAATAAATACAATCAGGGCGGGACTGAAGCCCCTGGGCTTGAGTTTATGTTAGGCCCTATACGCTACAAATGACCTCAACTAGAACATTATTATAGAGTAGCACAAAAATGAAAATATGCGTTGACGTTCCTAGAACAATTAATATGCAACACGCCTAGCCAAAGTTTAGAGGAATTAAATAGACATTATAACACAATAAAAAAAGGATGTGCTCTCTCAATTGAGAGAAGATAAAAACCCTGAAATAACACTGAGCAATAAAACCAAAGATCAACAGTAGGCCTATTTTTAAATGTATTGTCATATCTGTGTCTTCTTATGTCAGATTCTTTAACATAACATGTTTACATCTTATGTTCAAATGTAATATAACTTTCTGCCTTTAAATACTTTGGTCAGTTCAAGAATAATGTATGCAATTTTATATTATTTATTTGAAAAAATTAAAAGAGTAGTTTCATCTTTCAACTGGTCGTTGATATAGGATTTAGAAAATAATTAGTAATAAGTAATGGAATACTTTTTAGAGAGAGAGTAGTTATTAGTAATCTAATTACACTGTTGAAGATGTAATTAGTAGCTAGTAATTAATTACTTTTAGATAAACCCAACACTATGCATACATTATGTTAATGTTTTAAATATAATAGTTTTAATGTTGTTATTTATTATTAATAACATTAATAATATTAATTGATTGAAAAAAAAAATAGGCCACTATTTATATATGAAACTAAACCCAATTTATTTCTATCTCAGTTTAATATTTAGGGAGGGGAGGAGTGTCTGGGAAACTTGTTTGGGAACAGTATTTAATTTGGTGCCACTAGTGTGAATGTGTGTGTTTGCTGCTTCTGGAGCTGCTCAGATTGTTGAGCTCACTGTTGTGACATCATAGTGGAGATTCCGTTCTGGCAGCTCTAAACTGCAGTTCTGACTCTGGTTAGCTGTTGGTGTGTTAGGAGTGAATAGATCGAAAGACTTCGAGACTTTCTGCAGATATCGATGACAAATATTGAATTTACTTGCATTCGTTGTCCATAATGGCACTGTTTAGCAGTGTATTTACACATCTGTTTGAGCATTTTGCTCACTTCTTGCGCAGAAGGGAGATGCCTCAGAGAGCACACCAGTGTGCAGCGCAAGAACTTGCGGCAGTAGAGAAACTTCCAGAGGAGTGTGAGGCCTTCGACTTCACTGGCAGTGACAGGAAGTGCAGGAAGAGATGCCACAAGGTACCTAAGAAGTACCCGCTTGGAGAGAGAGAGGAGGAAAGAGAGGTGAAGATCAAGGGAGGCAGTCATAAAGATGGGGCCGAAATAGACAGAGTAACACTCAGCCTTGAAAAGATAAAGAAGAGAGGACGTGTAACGTTACACCAGAAAAAAAGAGAGATGCAGTCTGGAAAAGTTGATGGAGGGAGGAAGTGAGTTTAGAGAAGCTGGAGAAAAGAAAAGGAAGGAGAGAAAACTGAAGGAATGGAAGATCACAGTGCCAAAGCCACTTCTTGTGGAGGTCAAACCTCTGCATACTACAGTCAGATCTTCCTTCTTCAAGCCAATAGAGGGGGAACTACCATTACTTCCAAGTGTCTCCGGACATCTCGCTCTACCAGACGCTCACTTCAAACCGCTGGCACCAGTGACAAAACCATCCGTGCATCTTCAGAAACCAGCGCCAGCACCTGAGGATGTGTTATCCCTGCCATGTTCTCCGGTTCAAGTGGATCCTCCTAAACTGTTGCCAGTTCCTTCATGTCCAGATGAAGTTGTTTCCCTCCGACACTCTTCATCCCAGATGCTTCCATTGGCAGTTCCTCCACACCCTACTCTAGCACCTGATGAAGTCGTTGCTCTGTGACGTCCTCCCAGCCGGAAGCCTCAGCAGTTCACTTCTTCCCTGTTTGAGCCACGTCCACAACTCATGCTGATTGACATAGAGGATGAGGAGAATGAGTATGTGGTGTACACAGGGAAGACCATCCAGGCCAGTGACTTACTCAAGTCTGAACGCCCCCAAACACCGGAGGCTGAAATGAAACCGAGAAAGATGTTTGCTTGGTTGGAGAAGGGCAGCGAGGTGCAGGAGGAAGCGTGGGCGAGCGAAGTGGTGGAGGTCCAGGGATTTGAGGAAGAGGAAGGTGAACCCAATGAAATGGGAGACTCCAAGGCCATACAAGGTCATTCGGATAATGCCTCTCAGATCGATGAGCACATGATGAAGCTCTTCTGTGTTGCCTCTCCTGACAGTCCTAAGAATGAGACCCAGCACAATGTGAACGTCCAGAAAAAGTGGAAAAGAAAAGTGCCACTTGTTCTGTTCACCTGGGCAGAGGAGAAGGCCAAGAAAAAGGAGGAGAAGAAAATAATCCAGGAGAAGGAGCAAAGAGAAAAAAAGTTGCTACTTGAACGCTACATAAATGATCTGAAACTGCAGCACTTATGGATCAACAGGCACAACCACAACTACAACTCCTCCAAATGCACGTCCCTCTTCACCTTTAACCCGTGTAAATAAAAAAAGTGTGCAAACTAAAAGTTGAAAGATCCATGACTCTTTCTGACTATTAAAACATAAAATGTGTAATACTGAAATGAATCAATTTGAACTCATTTGAATAACTGTTTACCAAGAACAGCAAGTGAATAATTCAATACAATTTGTAACAGTGAAGTTCATAGATCAATATATTTTCTCTGATGTGGATGCTTCCAATCCATCACCTCCATGCTCTTCTTTTCATGTTTCTTGTCTATTGTTGTTTTTGGCAACAATTTTGTGCATATTTTTAATATAAGTTACATGTTTATAATGTCTCATTCAGAGTCAAAGACTGCACACTTCATGTAATCATATAAAACCATATGTGAAAGTAAATTTAAGTTATGTTAATGAGGACTAGTAAAACTAAAAAAAATCTTTTCTTTTACATGAAAAACAGTGGCAAGTCACTGCCTTCATGAATCCTTCATTCAACTGATTCATTCAAAATACTAATTTATGTAACTTAGCAAACGACTGTATGAATGGATAGCCTAGATCGCCAGTTCTTGGTAATTTGATTTTCTACTTAAAAAGAAATAAAAATATATTTTTTTGTTTAAGAAATGGAAAAATTAAAATGAAGCTAGGTTGTTTGTAGTTTTTGTTCATGGGTAAAAAAACAAATTATACTTTAATATTTGTTTCGCTCGAGTGGATAGGTACACTGACCCCTAACTGAATCATTTACTCATGTTATTCGTTCAAGTACGCAGATTCTTTGAGCAATAAAAAAAAAAAAAAAAAAAAAACAAGAGGATTTTTAATGCCAAGCTGCTGAAAGATATAATCTCTCTCAAAGTCTGGAGCTGAAATATTGAAATGGGTTATTTGCCGTGGCACCAGGGTGAGCCAAACTTCTGACTGAGCCAGGGTGGGCCTGTAATAAAAAAAACAAACAAACAAAACAAACAAACAAACAACAAGACAGTATCATTTATCCAAATTTATTTGCAAATTTAGAAAACATACAAATGATGTCACAGCTTCTGGTCTTCAGGCACAGGTCATTCTGTCGCAACAGATTTTTGACCAAATATGGATTTTCAGGCCTTCCTCTCTGTTATGTCATGATAATGTAAGATAATAACAGATCTCATGAGCAGCTTCTTAAAACCAATAAAGTATAATATTAACATTTGAGAAGTCAAGTACATTCTGTTCATACATAAAGTCAAACCTACAGTGAAAAGGGATTGAGAGGACAATGCTTCGTTAGGAATGTAGACTGAATTATCTGAAAAGACATCTTTGACTTATTATGCGGTTCACATCCATCTGATTGAAAAACCCTTCCTTTCCTTCCAGCACCATATCCATATATTTAGAAAACAAGACTAAGAAGCATGACAGAACAGTTGAAACTCAATTTAGTAAAATTAACCTGGCCAATGTTTTAATCTTTTTCTTCATAAATATGCATCTCTCTTTAAGCTCTTCCACACATACAGACAAACATACAAGAAACAATCAATGAGCAGGAATATATATATATTTTTTTTTTTAAATCTAGGAAAACATAAATGTTAGCTTTACATAAAATGTTAGTATCCACATGCTAAACTGCCAAAAGACTTTGATAGAAGATACTGTTTTTCCTATTTCCACTTTCAACATCTCAGTCTGACCCATAAAAGGCAAATGACATGCCACTCCATTCTGCTTTATAGTCAGTTATATATTTCAGAGGCCAGACATTCAAAATAAACAGGTTCTGGGGTACAAGAGGACGAAATGCTGACAATAAAAGACAAAAAGAAATCCAAATAAGAAGCAAAGAGGCTTGCTTTGCTTAGTTTAGGACAGTCAGTGCATTTAAAACATTCAAAAAGTTCTGGTAACATTTTACACTCAGGTTGTACATATTAATATCAGTTATCACAATAGTTAACATGAACTAAAAATCAGTGGTGCTTTATTCAAGTGCTGTAAAATTTTAATTTCTACATATAAATATTTAAACGCTACAAATGTTAATATTAGTTAATGTAACTAAACAAACTAAGAAGTAAAAATAGCAAAATAGTATATTTATGAATTAACATTAACCAAGATTAACAAATACTGTCAAAAAGTATTCCCTGTTAGTTCATGATACTTAATGCATTAACTAATGTTAACCAATACAACCTGACTGAAAAGTGTAACCAAAGTTCCTCTAGACATCAGTCTAAAGAATTGACATCATGATGAAAAAATATTCAGTGTTCAGCTGCTTCTGAATGAAGCTGGTATGCTCATCTGATCCTCATCATCATTGGCTTGGTCCTCTGTGTTCTCAGAGAAGCACTATTGGGTGATTTCACAAAAGGACAGCAATGCTACGATTGTCAGACTCGAGCGGTTTTGTTGTCTCTCTCACACATCATGATGAGGTGGCAGGACTGGGCTGACGTCACAGTGACTGAGGTTAGGACGGTCCTCCTATGTGATCTTCAGAGTGCTACCATATGTTTGCTGTACCACCAACTGCACATTGTCAAGGATGAAGTCAAAGGCCATGCTCCACACTGACTCTGAGGACTGCTGCATAAGTCTGAAATGAACAGTTGAAATGATCAGAAAGGCCCAATCGATCTACAGTATTGTTCAAAAGTTTGGGGTTGGTAAGATTTTTTAATGTTTTTGAAAGAAGTTTCTTATGCTCACTAAGGCCTGTATTTATGTGATCAAAAATACAGTAAATATATCAATACTAGGAAATAATATTACAATAATAATAGTATTACAATTTAAAATAACTTCTATTTAAGTATATTTTAAATATGTAATCTGTGCTGCATTTTCAGCATCATTACTCCAGTCTTCAGTGTCACATGATCTTCCATTTTAATATGCTTGCTGATCTGGAACTCAAGAAATATTTCTTATTATTATCAGTGTTGAAAAAAAAATGTGCGCTACTTAATATTTTTGTGGAAACCGTGATATATGTTTTTTCACGATTTACACTTCCAAGTCTTAATGAACTTCAAGTCGTTTTTGCATTACCTTTAAACACAAAACACTGGCATCCGATATCTGTGTTGACATTAATTCCAGTCCAAAGTGACCCTTTGGTTTTGAATGGCTGTGCTATTAAAATTATTTATATAATTCACGTCGGGTGGCCATGATTATTTGCCAGCATGGATAAGATAACAGCTGTCATGGATGTTTTGCAGCACAAAATCTGAACAAACAGATATAGACTGGAAAATAACGGTAATTTTAATTTGTTGTTTTATATCTCACTAGATCTAGAATTCTGAAGTGAAATAAAGAAGCACTGTAAGATAATTTTTTTAAATTAACAATTAACAAGAGAGAAAGAGAGAGACAGATGGATAGAGCGATAGAGATAGAGAGAGAGCGAGAGAGAGAGCGAGCGCGAGAGAGAGCGAGACATTGTCAGATGTGAGTAAAAAAGTTTTTTTTTTGTGGCAGTGTAAACGCAGCCTTAGATGACTAGAGAGTTCAAAAGAACAACATTTTTTTGAAATAGGAATTTTTTGTAAAATATGTCTTTACTGTCATTTTTTTTCATTTTAATGTATCCTTGTTTAAAAAAAAAAAAAAATTCTTTAAAAATAAATCTTTCTGACACCAAACTTTTTCTGACCCCAAACTTGAACAGTAGTGTATATTAATGCTTGTGAGATTTATGATGTATTTATTGCAGGAATCCGTGATGAAGAATTCAGAACAATACCTCTTCATGTACTTGATGACAAGGTCGAGTTTCTCCAGGTCTTTGTCATCCACAAGTTCTGTGCAGTACTTCACCACCTGTAGAATGTCCTCTTCCATTGGTTCTGTGTAGATGCAGCATCACACAATTAAACCAGGTGCACAATACAAATATTTACTAGCATTTAAAAAAGTTTTGCTGTTCTGCCGTACCTGAGATGGTAGTGACCCATTCACGAAGCAGAGTTCTGATGTCACTGAATTCATAAGCTCCGGCTAGAGTCGGGACTGGGCGGGGATTTGATTTGGACAGCGTCTCTGGGACATCTGTGCTTGGAGAGGACGGGCACTGTACATTTTCAGTCTACCAATTAAAAAAAAAAAAATCTCAGATAAATATTTTTTTTCCCCCTAATATTGTCAAAAGCTTGAACAGAACGGTGGCTGAAGCATTAATGAACTAAAGTATAAACAGAACAAAAATTACAGATAAAAGAAGAATATTGTAACTGGATTACAGGCTTACTTTGAGGCCTTGTTGTTTGAGTGGCAAAGGAAGAATTTTGGAGGGGCTGGATTTGGCAGGGCTGTTTCCAGGAAATAGTTTTTTTAGTGGACTTGGACCCTTTTTGGCAGGACTAGCATTTTTCTTTTTGTAGCGGCGCTTTAATTTCCCCACTGCAGGCTGCTTTAGTTGAGGAAATGGGTTTTTTAGTTCCACTACAGAAATGAGAGAGAATGGTTAGAGACGACACTTTATGGTGTGTAGTAGCGGTTGATTACTTGATTCTAAGGGAGACATGGATATCAAAACTCTGGCCGATATAATAAGCTGATAATTAGTGTCATGTTATGTTATAGCCAATAACTGGCAAATATAATACATTTATACTATATTGTTAAAAAGTCAACTATAACACACTAGGACTGAATTTAAGCCTTACATTCTAATGTACAGTATAAAAACATGAAATCTGTTGTAGAAAAAAGTTAGAATAAGAAAAAGATAAGTGCTCATAATGACATCTGGGGTGTTTATATTGTTGCGCATCCCAACTTATTTTTACTCACCAGTGGTTCCTTGAGCTTGAGCGTTTCCCTTGTTTCTATAAGCAGAGCACAGCTCTTCCTGAAGCTCTCTGGGAAGTGCTGCAAAAACATCTGGGTCAACCTGTTAAAAGTTCATTTTTAGGGTGTATAAAATACTCGTTTCTGATGGTCAGTGTAACACAGTTTCACCAGTAGTCTGCATGTTAACAGCATGTACCTGGGAGAAGTCAGGGAGCTCTAGTATAATGCCCGTTGTGCAAGGTTGACCTGGTTGGTTTGGGATCTGCAGTACAAGGGTGCCAAGCGATGGGGCTGGAGGTGGAGAGGAGGTTCGAGGTGGGGTTGAGAGATGAGATGAAGTGCTTGGCTGCTCCTCTCGGTGTCTCCAGGACTGCTCCACCTGTTTCCTTATGTCTACAGGTAAAGCTTCTAAAACAGACGGGTCCACCTGAAATGAGAAGGGGAATCAGGGGCTTACATTTGAAATGTCACCATTCAAAAGTTTGGGTTCAGCAAGAATTTTTTTTTTTTTTTTTTTTTAAAGCTGCATTTATTTCAGTAATACTGTGAAATATTTTTACAATTTAAAAATAACTTTTCTTTTGTAATAAATTAATGCATTAATAAATGTAATTTATTCCTATAACTTATTCATTCATATCCCCAGTCTTCAGTGTCACATGATCCTTCAGAAATCATTCTAATATGCTGATTTGCTGCTCAAGAAACATTTCTTTTTATCATCCATGCTGAAAAAAAGCTGTGCTGCTTAAAGGGGTACTGAGAAATCAACTTTCCCTTGAGCTTGATATATAAAAGGTCATGGTAATATAAGAAAATCCTGTAAGTTTCAGAGCTCAAAACTTCCTTGTTAGTAAGAAAAGATTTCATTGAAAGCAGCCTAAACTGAAGAAGAAGAACGTCTAATTATATAGCCCCGCCTACCGATTCATGCACGACATGTAATATAAATAACATAGGCCTACGTGGAGCTAAACCGGACTGAACTTCCAAGTAATACACCTGCCGTTGAAGATTGTGCAGTGCCTGGTTGTGGAAGATCACAGTCTCTGCATAAACTTCCTTCGGTTTCCAGTATTAGGAATGCGGTTGAACTTTACTTTGAATGAAGATCCAGCTCACGTGGGGAAGACATTGCGCGTTTGTTCCTTCATTTCACCGCGGATTCGTTTGTAAACAAGAGACTAGAATTGCAGACAGGATGAGATTAAAAAAAACTATGCTGTGCCTTCTACTGAATCCGACATGAATGGTGCAACACACTTATGGGAGTAAAACAATTGTTTTTATTATATGTGATAGTATTGCATTGTTACAGATCGTATTGATATCTACTGATTATGTGTACGTGTCTAACTAAGCATAATTAATGACAACCTAGCATGCTGTCACAGGCTGGAGTATCCTTTGTATTTGAGGTGTTGTTGGTTCATTGTCCTGAGATTCGGGATCAGACTCGAACATGTATGGGCTAGGGCTCACAAAATCGCTAGCCCGTTGTCCCGGGGCTAATGTGTTTTCCAGTCAGGCTACAAAAACGTATCACCGGCCTTATCTTAAATAGTGAAATAGCATTCCTTTCTTGATGTGCATTGTTCACTCTCTTGACTTGATATTTGAAGGAAAAATACAAATCGCAGAAGTTTTGAACATGCTGATTTGTCTGCAGTAAACTTTTGCTGATTCATGTAATTAGCTACACACTGTGTGTGTGTTGCACGGTTTGTGGTTATATCCACCGATCATGCGCAAATGATATTCATATTAAATTGCGGGTGGATGAGAGATAAATCATTCAGTTTGTCTGTTAAAGACATCTTGCGAGCTGTGGGCAAATCATTCTGGTTGTCGTTTTTCCACACGTTTTCAAAACAATTACGCACGTGTAGGCTACTGACGGGGGAGCCGAAACTCATTATTATGCAAAACTGTTATCCAATCCTAGCAGTGGGCGTTTACTTCCAAGTCTTCAATGCGGCACGTCCATAAAAACCGAGCATTGCAGGAGCTAGGCTCAAAACCAGGGTAGAAAATAGCCCATTACTTATTCATTATGATGTTTTTGAATGTAAAAACCACACGAAATGTCACAGGTTGACCTCAGACAACAGTATAATTTTTTTTTATTAAAAAAAGCCAGTTCATGACCCCTTTAATATTTTTGTGGAAACCGTGATACATTTTCATATTCATTTGAAATAGAAATGTTTTGTAACATTGTAAATGTCTTTACGCTCACTTTTGATCAATTTCATGCATATTTGATATTTGCTGAATAAAATGATTAATTTCTTTTAGTCGGTATAAAGCTAAATATGTATTCTATTTTTATACTATTCTATTTTATAATATTTTATATTACATACTTTATATTATATTATACATTAACTAAATATAAAATATATTTTTTATAAATAAAAATATAAAAAAAGTTACCCAAAGTTTGATTTCATCCTTACGGTTTATAAAATGACAGAAGAGATGTGTTAATATTTGGGGCTGTGGGAAATTTGTGTTACAGTTTTTATGTTGAAACGGTTTTTTTTAAGATCCTAAAGTGCATTCAAGAATCTAACCTGAGAGGGAGATGGCACCTCAATGCTGATGTTTAGGCATGCCCTAACATGGTTGGGGGTGCGTGGATGGTGAAATTCTCCTTTACTCGTTCCAGGCATTGGATCTGAGATGGTGGAGGGTGGTGATGATGGAGGAGTAACTCTCTCCTGACTGGAGGAGAAAGGTCTGGATGAGGAAGGGCTGGTTAAACCATCTAGAATACAAGCAACAAGGAATGTTTATTAAGAGTCAGACACCAACATAAATCCTATATACATCATATCCTAAATCAGGGTTTTCAAATCTGGCCCTGGAGGGCCTGCAGAGTTTGGCTTAAATCCTAATCAAACACATCTGAGTGAGCAAAACAAGATGCAGTTACAGCTAGGTGAGTTTGATCAGGGTTATATCTAAACTTTGCAGAACAGAGAATGGATTTAAAGAACCCTGTACTAATCAAACTGCTCTGACCTTGTGCTGGAGGGTCTTTCCTGGGGCTGTGGACAGGCTGTTTGGCCAGCAGCAGGTCTTTGATAGAGCGACCACGAGAGGGCCCTTGTCCTAATGTGTCTGCATGTGGCCCCTCTAACTGCTGCACCTGCAGCCCCACTCCCCTCATATCCTTTACATGCAACTTCATGGCATGGAATAGCTTAATGGCCTCTGTTGCAATCAGTTGACCACTGTCTGTGGGCTGAGCTAGTAAAACAGACCTGCAATGTGACAGCATTGAGAAACTCTCAAATGTATATCAAAACAGAGTTCAGTTATCAGTCAATTTTACAGATTCTTCGAATGAATTTAAATCAGTTTCGGTTGATATTGGATATTTAATTGTGCATGCTAATCTCCCTATATTTACATTAAAATGATCTTTTCCATTTCTAACGCTCATTTAAAGTTAATTTTTAATTTAATTTCTTAAGCAAAAGTGAAAAAAATTGTGTACAGTTTCATACTTTACATTACATATGTTGTGATGCCTAAATGTACTGATTTTAGCTTTTAGTTTTTTTTTTTTTTTTTTTTTTTTTATTCAGACAAAATTGGATAGAATTTTAATATACAAAAGCATGAAAATAATTATCATCAGCATATCAGCCAGAATTTTAAAGTCAGAATGAAATCAAAATTCTCCATTTTCTAAATGCATGGTACTGTGATTGGATCCTCCATGCATACATTTTTTTTTTTTAAATCTCATAATTCTGTATCAGAACATCATAACCTAAATCTCCAATCATTTAGTCTCGGTCATTCTTTTTATACTCAAATTTACATCACAATACAGAAGAAAATATTTGTTGTTACTCCTGTTTCATCACAACTTTAAATGTCATAGTATCACTCCCCATAAACGCAGTGGTTATTTGAGAAAATTTATACTGGTGCACATCACCTGGCAAAGTTGTCACATATCCCATGACCACCATATTTGGCCGGCTCTATCGGAGCCCCTGCTTTTCGCATCATGACCTTCAGTGTAACTCGGCGACCTCTAAGCCCTGCGCCCTTCAACCTCTTCTGCACCTCCATAGATAGGTTAGTGAGAAAAGACTCCGCCTCTTCAACCTAGCAGAACATTAGAGTGGATGGGAAGCTAATGAGGGAGGTCAACATATTGAGGACAATGACAGGTATAGGACGAGTCGCAATGATTGCTGTAACTTGTATACTTCAAAACCTGTGTGAATCGAATGTTGTAGTTCATTTCTGCAGACACAGACTTTCTCTCCTTCTCACTGCGCACTGGCCTGTCATCCAGTCCCCGGCAAAAACGAAAGAGCGTCTGTCCTGTCCGTGGCCCAAACTCCCTTTGCAGTCGAGACATAGACAACTGCTGCAGCTCACCGCATGTACTCACTCCCAAAGAGGTCAGCTTGGAGTTCATTGAGCGACCCACACCTGCACACAAGCACGCAGAAGCACAGGTCCACATGCACACAAAAACACAGCAATAAATTCTACTGTAAAGCTCTGTATTCAGATATAAATACACTGCCATTCAAAAGTTTGAGAATCCAGAAGAAAATGTATGCATTACAGTTTCAACAAAAATACATAGCAGCGCAACCGTTTTCAACATCGATGATAATAAGAAATGTTTTTTTGATCATCAAATCAGCATATTAGAATGAATTCTGAAGGATCATGCGACTCTGAAGACTGGACTAATGATGCTGAAAATTCAGCTTTGACATCACAGAAATAAATTACTTTTTAAAATGTATTAAATTAAAAAAAAAAAAAGTTTTTTAAATTGTAATAATATTTCACAATATTACAATATTTTTGATCAAATAAATGCAGCATTGTTGAGCATAAGAGACTTCTTTCAAAAACAAAAACAAAGACTTTCTTTAAAAAGAAATATCTTTGAACTGTAGAGTATATAGGATGCTCTGTTCTCACCAGGCAAACTGGAGACAGGTTGATCCCTGATAAAATCATCCACTTCCTCTGGCCTGAGGAAGTACTGTCCATTTGGTTTGGCCTTACGGGTCGCCATCCGAGCAAGAAGGATGTTGGAACCTGATGACAAATATATGGGAAGTTACGAAAGCTTTCAGAGATAAAACAGCACCAGCAACTACATGATGATGCATTGTTTAATTACATGATGACACATTGTCATTAAACTTATTGATGGAATAGTTCACCCAAAAATGAAAATTCTGTCATCATTTACTGACCCTCATGTTGTCCCAAACCTATATTACTTCTGTGGAATGTGAATTTTAAAGAATATCAAGGCCACTCTTTTCAGTTTGAAGTAAGTAAATGAGGACTGGAGCGCTCAAATTTCTGTTTAGTAAATAATGACAGAATTTTATTTTTTTCATTCATAATGTCTCTTACCCATTCCAACTGAGGCAGAGCAACCAGTCTTCTCCTTTACATCTTCACGAATGGCTCGTGCCAGATCATCAGTAGTAACCCCTAGCTCAACCAGAAGATCCGTGGCATCCACCAGGGCTTCGTCACAACTTAGTGCCTCAATGTTATAAGTGTAACTATAAAACAAACAATCGTAAAGCAAGGGTTTAGGAATAACATAGCAATCCAAAGAAAGTTGTAACAAACATTATATCTGTTACCTGGCCAGGGTTTCATACATAGTCAGTGCCACCTCTTTATATGCCTGGAAGTCATATGGGACAGACTGCAGATCAGGACAGAGCTGCTTAGCCCGGCCAAAGAACATGCCGTTTCTCACACCGGCCTGCCTGTAACATCAGAGTAGCAGGTACTGCTAAAGATCATACTGTATTAAGTAGACTTTTATTCAATGTCTATTCACATCGATATCAGTGGTTCTCAACCAGGGGACCTCAAGATGACTTAAATTATTTAAAATAAGACAAGCATTAAAAGAAACTAAAACAACTAAAAATAAAGATAGTTCTTATTTTAATTCACTCCTCAACAACTTTTTCTTTTCTTTAAAGAACCAGGGTTCCCACGGTCTTAGAAAATCAGAATATAATAATGGGGAAGCCAAAGTAAGTAAAATATATTGGAATTAGCCTTAGTAACAGATGGGGAACTATCTGTACATTCCTGTATACATTGGACTGATTTTATAACTCTAAAATGTACTTGAAGTATGCACCTAGCACTAGGAAAATACCTGTATTGGACCAGGATTTGGTACACTCTGTACTGACTCGGATCAGATCGGGGGCACAAAAAACTTGATCGGGACATCCCTAATCTATGTGCTAATTTACTCCTAAGTTTTCAAAATGAATAGCAGATATACACATTTAAAATTTAAATCTTTAAAAACCTTAAATAAAATAAAAAGGGACCAAAATTTGAGGCTAAAGAAAGCAGCTTGGCAGGTTTACAATAAATACCTGGCTTCATAACTGCAAGAGGCAATCTCTGCCATAGAGAGGGCGGCCAGGTCCAGATCCACTCCATTACTGGGACCTTCATCACACTTTGGAGATGGGGTCATCTCAAAATCATCATCATCTGTCTTCGCTAAAGCAGAAAGAACAATGGTCACCTAAATTCAAACTTCAAAATCTTTAATAAATTCATTCTGATTCCAAGCAATATTTAACAAACATCTTTCTTCTAAAATCTGGGTTTACCTTTTCTGTACTGTTTCTGTTTCCTCTGGTAGTACTGAAACTCAAGCTGAGGATTTGCACCAGGTCGCTGTGCAACACGGCCTGGACCGCGGTTACTTGTCACCGCAACTGGTTTCCCTGGAGTACAGATTGACCATCAGTAAAGCTCAGTTTATCAGGTGCTATCAAACTCAACAAGCTGCAATAAGAAACTTGAGCACTTCCCTCTAATTGACTGAAACGTACCTATGAGATCTGGTCGGTGTCTGATCCCAACAGATACAAAAAAGCAGTCCATATCCACATGAAGAATACAGGACTGACGCACCTGAGGAGCAGCCATTAAGGAACCTAGGCCAAAGGGAAATACAGAAACGTATTTATATATAAAAAAAAAAAAATTCTGCATCACAAATAAACACACGCTATTTAACAACATAAACAAAACACACAAACATAAACCACAAAGACAAGCTACCTGAACTACAATTAGCTTTAAGCTTCTTTAGTTTCTCTTTTCCAGAGAAAACAGCTCCTCCTGCTGCTCGCCGCCTGCTCTGCAGGGTGTTCACATACTCCGAGAACTCATTCCGCCACGTAGAAATATGATGCAGCCTTGAGTGAGAAAAGAACTCGGATATTATTCCAGCCTCTGCTCCCTGCGCAGTTGACTTTCCTGACTGGTTACTAGAGTTTGCAAGGATGGAGGAGTTAGGGGTCATGTGATAACTCCCATTTAGTCGACCTCTTGTCTGATCTTTCAAATTACCCTTCTGAAGGGCATCTGAAGTCCCTGGATTAGATGTCGATTCTGTATGGAGGTCCTTTTGCATATTGTAAGGATCAGGCTTCTTTGCAGGGCTGGCTGTGGATATTAAGGACGTCTGATGGGAATTTGCTTTTGATCCAGCAGAAGAGCAGCTGGGCTCCTCCCTGTCCCTGCATCCAGCCTGTGGGAGGTGGGACTGAAGGAACCCTGTGTCAACAACATGAGGGCGATGTTCTGCAAAAGAAACCGATTCCTGAGGCTTTAAGGCACCATTCACAGGGTGTACATAACCGTTAGTTAACAAAGTGTCTTGTGAGCCTCTTGGTAAAAGGGCACAGGCGTTGTAATCCTCATCTCCATCATGAATCCCATTAACTCTAGGCCTCTCTGTATCCTCCTCAGAGATGATGCTATAGGAGCCATTTCTGCCAGACAAAAGGAGAGATTACAATATTAAATAATAATCCAAATGTGTTTCTTTTCATGAGAAACATTTTTTTTAAATGCTCCAAGTGAATTTACAAACATGAAAATAATGTACAGTGTGAAAACCTGATACTCATTTTTTTAGATTACCTAAAGATTATATTTAACATCAGTATTAGATTTCAGTATTTATACACCTAAATACTTTAAATGAGAGCTACACGACAAAGGTAATCTAAATGTAAAAACCGGGTGAATGAAGATATGTAATTAAATATTCAAAATATATATCCAAACACAAACAAAATGAATTATTAATATAATAATTTGTTGTGTTGCATGCTATGTCTTGGAATTTTTCTCTCTTTCAACAAAATGCAGCATCTGACACTCATGTGTGGCAGTGGGTCCCTGCTATAAATCATACTCACAGTCTGCCGCCTAACTGGTGATTGGTTCGATCAGTGAAGTTAGCCGTGTGGTTGGTGTGAGTGGATTTGAGAAATTCTTTAGAGAGGGTTTGAGTGTGGCTGGACTTGATGCTGTCTGACTGGGGGTGGCTTGGACAGGGTTTGGGTGGTCCATGGCTGAATGACGGATCCTGCCCTCCTTGTGCACAAACACTGGCAAAGCTCAAGCCTTTCTGCTTCGTATAGAGTTGATACTGGATATATGAAAGTTGGCGACCTGCCTTTATACTACACAAAACATAAAAATATTAGAATTCCTATAATACTGTGCTTCTATATCTTGCAAAGTGCACAAAGGACACACACCTGTCTGTCACCCACTCTGGCCGCACTACTTTCTCTCCTCTGAGTTCTTGTATTTTGCTGTTGGGCAGGTTGGTGGCAATGATATGTGTGGTTTTGGAGCGAGTGTAATAGAGATGGAACTGCCCGCCATGCAGCATCATCAGCCTGCGCAGCTCATCCGCACTGGGAACTGCACACAAAAAAACACAATACAAGATTCTCAAAACAGCAGAGCAGTGGCACAGCGCTCATTCTTCTGACACGTTCAGCTATGGTGCTCAATTAGGAAACACAAGTTTGAGTCCAGCCTGCAACATTTCCCAGAAACCTACTTCATCATTCCAGAAAATGTTGCATATTCTTCTATAATAATAAATATAATATAATATAATATAATATAATATAATAAAATATAACAATTATATTTAATTATATAATTCCATTTTGAGTGGGTTGCAGAGTGTGTAATCAAAGAAATGTACTGTTTTTCTGGTGCGAGGCATTTATTTTAAAAGGCGTGCATGAAAGCTGTTGACTCTTCTGTGAGACGCAGTTTAAGCAAAGAGTGCCTGAGAAAAACGTGCTGTCCTGATTCAGTATCTGCGTGTCAGTATCATTATTCTAATGTTATTTTCACACCTAGCTATGAAATAAAGTCTCTCACCTCAGAAAAACAAACTGTCCTGTCCAGTCAGACTTTTATACTGTGCTCACGCCGCACTGTATAAAGAACAATGAAATTACGAGCATGCAAAATCGTAGTTACATGGTCAATTAGTATTTCATTATATTACTAAAAAGTACCAATAAATTAGGTAACTGGTATATCGTGTGTTAGCTGGGAAGGATGCAGGTATGATGTTCATTCTATTAATCAGGATTAGTAGACAGATGTTTTATTAGCAGTTCATGTTAATATTGTGTATTTACCATAGTAACTGTGGTTTCCAAAGTACCACTTTATTTTATGTTTTTAAATGGCTGTGATCGTGTCGTGGCTTAATGACTATGGGAAAATGTGGGTCCCAAGGCCAAACCAGTTGAGAACCACTGCTTTGTACAATACAGGTTGTTTCAAAGCAGCTTTGCAGTGATAAACAGGAAAATAACGATTAATGACGCAAACAGAATTCAAAAATAAAACTAAATACCAAAAATACTGTATAAATAAAATACTGTTGTTAATTATTAGTATTATTAATAATAATTATAAAGTATTTAATCAAAATAATTAATAATAATAATAATAATAATAAAAATAAATGAATGTTTGTTTTGATTTTGACATTTGTTATCACAGCACATGTGGGAGAAGTCTGACCTGTATATCCATTGACGTAGATGGCCACACCACTGAAGATACAGGAGGACGTTCCATCTTTCTGCTTCTCCTTCTGAAACTGCTCCTCAAGCTTAGAGATTTTTGCAGCCATGTAACCACCCTAAGTAAGAATTCAACAAACACAAGAGTAATCTTAATTTGACAACAACAAAAAAAAAAAAATCCCATTGCCAAGATCAAGTAATAAGGCAAAGCAGAGAGCACTGACTGACCACACACATATAAACAGTAAAAAAAAAAACATTTCTAACCCCTGGAAAAATTAACAGACTGCAATATAGGCACACACACAAAGAAAAACGTGCAGCGTCTGGCTGACAAGCGTTTGATTACGCCTCAGACATTCAATGAGACTGGAGGTGCAAGTCTGCCCTGCTGGCACGGCGACTCTCTGTCTCCATGGCAACGGATGGAACGCTGGGATTCAGGAGTTGAGCCTGAACCAATAAACAGACTCACACACATACAAAAATACTCCACAATACTCACTCGCTCCACCTGTACTGACAGGAAATTCCCCTGAACCTAATTAATATAACCTGAGATACGAAAACTCACAAGGCACAAGGCAACGACTGTTCTGTATTTAATTAAACTTAAAATCCTGTAAGAAAATGATTGTCATATTGTACATCCACTGGCAAGATTCGCTTTCACAAGCAAACATGGGATTCGGGTCTGCTATTACGGCTGCAAATGACTAAATCACGAACTAAAAATCAACAAATTGCACCCTATTGGTTCTCAAATTTCGAGGCACATGGTTGCCATATTATTGGGACATATTGTGATTGTAATAGTGAAGACAAAAGCTCTTAGAGTTGTTTATCCTAGTGCGTTGTGTTAATGCCCAAGGAACATCAGGACGCTGAAGCCTATCAAATCTCTCACCGGGTTCGGACTGTGGCAGCAGAGCAGAGGTGCTGGTCACCAGTGAGGAAAATTGAGATTACTCTCTGGTGTAATACAAATGAAAAACTGTCTAGACTCCAGCAGTAACACACACATACACACACTAGCGCTCACATGAGGCGGAACGTTCTCCTGGCAGAAAGGCATCGTTGTGGAAATCAAAGAACAAGTTCAAATAAATAGTAAAATAACAGTAAAAATAATACTTTACAGGGGCATCCAGGAAAAGCAACACAGTACGTCAGAGGACAACTCAACTGTTAACTCATACCTTCTTGATATCAATAATAAACACATTTAATAACAAAGACACTCACCCTTCCTCCCCACCCATCATCTTCACTGGCTTTCTTTCTCCATCCATCTCGACTCATACTGAGGGACCTGAAACACAACAATTCAACAGAATGAGTCAAAAACTAAAAGTGAGCGATGGAAAATAAACATAAAAATGAGGACACAATTATGCACATCTGTTCTCTTCATCACACTTGCATGCGTTTACAGACTCAAAGAAAGGGAACGAGCTACTGTAAATTAAAACGTGCTACCTCTTTAATTAGCAGGCAGATGAGTGACTTCTTTAATAAAGAAAATTAAATGCATCTGAAATGCTAAAACGTGAGCGCCGAATAAAACAAGTCAATTTGTATAGCGCTTTACAAAAAAATCATTATCTTATATCTTCATGCTTTAAAGTCACATTTAGCAAATTAGAGCAGGGAAATAACAGTTTACATTTGGCGACAATAAAAACAATCAAGCAGTTGAGATTTGCAAAGTGAAGTCCAAGTTAAGCATACTAAATTCCACCTTTTACCTAACATAAAACTAAAATAATAGTATGCATTCAACAGACAACTTTATTCAAAGTGACTGACATTGCATTCAAGTTTGAACCCACTGTATGTAATGCACTGCATTGAATTCAAGTAAATTCTTATATTTTGTTGATGCATATATCTGAACTTTGAAAAACAGTGAGGTCAAAGGTGAACAGAAAACACATGATCAGCATTTTTCTCCATGTACTGAACACCTTACCAGAGCAGATGTCATCTGTACATCTGTGCCAGTCATTTACTTCTATTCTTGACAAATTAATATATATATGACCACCAATTCACTGTCTCCTTGATCATTTTTGCCTCGGTGATACAATCTTTTTCATTAAATGTGGTAGTCATAGGAGTAACAGAATGAAAAACATCTTCAGTAAGATGAATGGGAAAGCTAATAAAGTTTTTAAATGTTATTTACAGCCACACGCTAGAGTACTTGTCCATATTTTGCATATTTAATAGTTGTGACATGATCAATTTTAACCCACTACTAGGTGATTCTGCACTGAATTGAACTATGGCAGTTTAGACAATCAGACCAGAAACATTTACTTAACATTGGATTCATTTACTGTAATTTACACAAGAAACATGCAGCCGGTACCTACATTAGGTCATGCAATGCACTTCTGCAGAAGGCAGTTGATTATGTTCTATAAGCCATACAATTTACCAACAGTTAACGCCAAACATAAAATGATTACTTTTACCGCTGTAAAACACATTAGGTGGTCTGCCGGTCTTATCTGGTCTCACAACTTTACCGACATTGTGTTCAGTTGGTTTTACTGCCCGACTAGCTGAAAAGCTAAAACCAAACTAGTTTAGTCGTTTAGTTTTTTTCATCAGGGATGCGTATTGAAGGATTACAAAGAGTTGACAAATGGAAAGATTCACGTTTAGTGAACTGTCAACTAGCAACAATATTGATTATATGCATCACAGATAAATACTGCCTTTTTACGAAAAGACAGTTACAAAACCAGACAGCTTGCTAACACGAATTATACTCCATACCGGGTTCATTTTACCTTTAGTTTAACACATCAGCCATCACATGGGACATGCCTGGCCATGAATGACCACTGAACTGTCTCGGCTGGAAGAAAAAAAAAAAAAAACTTTGCAGTAAAATTGGGAAACAGAAATGCGATACAGACGATAAGTTGGTGGGGCAGCTGACAGAGACAGTGATCAGACACGTAGGAGACTAAAAAGGCAAGTGACATTTCGTGCATAATAAACTGGATTCCCATCAGCGTTTTGAACAATGTGGCAGAAGTGCAACAGCAACACACATCAGATCGATTAGTTCAATACAGAACACAACTGTAGCGTCACTCTGTGTGTGTGTGATGTGAGCTTTCTTTTTAAAACGAAACCTCTAAAAACTGAAATGGTTGCTCACCAATTATCCCCCTTCTTTACAGATGTATTTTGTTCAAACCAAAGCGCCTTTGTTTCCGCTCTTGGGTTGCGTCCACCCCCTTTGCGTCAATTTTGAAAGATTACTAACAGAGACTTCGTGCATGCTGGGCTCTGTCCATATCAACATGCTCCCGTGACTGCACGATTCACCCCTTTTACCATTCACTCGTATATATTGCTAGCCGCTTGTTCTGCCAGATTTCTGCTTGTTTTCGCTTAAGACCCTCCTCCTCCTCCTCCTCCTCCTCCTCCTCCCAGACGGGGTCGCACAGTGACAGCGTTAGCACTGTCTGTATCTCACAGCACCCTCAAGCGGTCCGTTTGTCACCCTACACTTGACGCAGAGTTTAGCGTTTGAATTTTAATCACGTTCTGTTGACGTCTCTCCAAAATGTTCCAATGGCAAAGCTTGGCTCATGTATATTAATTGAGTCATGACGTTCTTGTCGGAAGTTTTCCAATGGCGAAGGCCTCTGGCTCATGAATATTAAATAATAATAATAATAGAGCCTTCGCTTTAGCGGGTCTATGATTCACGAATTCGCCATTGATAATGTTGAATTTAAGATGCCATTGTGGTCGAGCTCAATGACAAGCTTTCAAGGATTATGTGAGAAGGTAGTCGTTTTTACACCCCAAATGTCAACCATGATGTAGTGAGAATAAACATTTTCGTTGCTGCTAGTCTGAAAACCGTCTGTCTGCCACATAACGTTACTCGGACCCCCCAGGTAACCCGTGGAGCTCAGACAGAGAAGCTGCCTCATGAAACGTCTATTTATAGCTGTGGGAATTTATGGCTATATATATATATATATATATATATATATATATATATATATATATATATATATATATATATATATATATATATATATATATATAATTAGGACATTTCCTCCATGTCTATTTTTTTGCCGTAATTGTGAGTTTTTGTCTCATCATTTCTGCTTATCGTCATTTTATGTCATCATTTTGACTTTTTAGGGCATAATTATAACTTTTTATATGCCCATCAATTTATTTATTTATTTATTTATTTATTTATTTATTGTGGTGGAAATGCTTCTATACCAAAGCAATAAATGAAGTTTCAACTGAAGCTAGAGTGCTGATGTTTGCATAAACTACACTATTCTAATTCATTTATATGACATTTCCACCATCAAACTGAAATGTCTTGCTGCATGTTTCACTGCTGCTATACTAGTGTTCAATTGTTGGGTAAGTTACTCTAATAAAGTAATTAATTACTAGCTACTAATTACATCTTTAACAGTGTAATTAGATTACTGTACTATGGATTACTTATTACTGGATTATTGGGTTACTTTCTAAATCCCATATCAACCTTGTTCTGCATTCTCCCCGCCATTTCAAATGATATATCAAAATATAAAATATATAATATAAAAGTAGTATGTTTGCATTTTAATAATGTTATGCATTTAGCCCTATGTGATGTCTGTTTTTATATTTTGTCAACACACATTGTATAATATGTATCTGCATCCACTAATGTTCCTTACTGAATAATGCTGGCTACTGACAATTCATAATTCATAATGATGTCAGACACAGCAGGTATTTTGAACTGTAGGATTATATAAAATCTATAATATAAAATCAATGTATAAGTATATAAAATTACAAAATAAACATTCAATAATCATTATTTTTTTACTTTTAATACTTACGTTTTACTGGAGTGATATTTGATTAGGGTATCTGTACTTTTACTCAAGTACTTGATATGTGTACTTTGTCCTCCATTGGTAATTAGATTACTTAGCAATTAATTACACCCAACACTGCTAGCATTTCCCAACCCTAGTTCTGGAGTAATCCCATCATGCCACATATTGTTTCCCTTAACTGACCGTTTTCAGATGGGTTTCTAGGAGCTGATGAGTTAATAAGGAAGACATCCAAAATGTGCAGGCTGTTGGGGTACTTCGGGACCATGATTGTGAGGCACTATATGCCACCATTGGTTAGTAATAATTTGATGGTAGTCAGGTCAGCTCATCACCTCTTTAAACACAGTTTGTCATCATTGTACATTTTTCTTTTTCCCCATAGAAGCTGAATCTACAACTAATGAACAACTAAGATCTATGTGAATGTTCCTGCAACTATGCTCAACAACTCACATGAATATTTAATGAGGTAAGTTTTTCAACTCACTGTAACAGTAATGTCATTCCTTAGTCACTGCACTTCAGGGTTAATCCCTCAAATGGGGGGTAATCAGTTTGAGGCTATATTTCAAATACTAATTTATGGTCTAATTAATCACACACTGCACGCAAAGGATTCCCTTTTGAAATGAATATCGTTTCATTGTATTTGACAGTCCCAGTTACCAAAAAAAAAAAAACTGAGAGGGCTCATTTTTAACTTAACTGTAACAATTATTTTGTAACTTAAATCCGGCTACTAGCTAAAGTACAGTATTAAAATAGAGGCAATTCAGACAGATTTCCAAAAGATGGCAGTATTGTTCTACAACAGACTTCTTATGGAGATGATACTGTAAATTGAAAGAGACTGATGTGATTAAGATCAGTGGTCCTCCTCTTTTTATTATTTTGTCATTTATATTTTTATGTAACACAATATATGCAGTATTTATGACAGCGACAAAAATAAAGAACAGATATAAACTGAATATATTTAATTTAAAATACAAATTTATGTAAAAATAAAAACAAGATCCTATCATTGTGGTAGTTTTTTCATTTGTGTTTTACAAAGTTTACATACAGAAGTGATTTTAGATTATAGTAAAGCAGGGGTGTCTCTAGCCTTTTAAAAAAGTGTCCCCAATTTTGATACTGTTTATTTATAAGGTTATGGATATATGGATACAAATTGTCTTTACATGCAGTACAGAGTTGCTCACAATCTGTATGAGTAATAAAAAGCTGCTTCTTCTCTGACAAATGATAAAACCTAAACGCTCATTCAACTCTTTTTTTTCATTGCTAATGAAATATATTTGTACTATTTTGGTGTGAGAAACCGCTGCAACCGATTCACTGCATAAGTGAACTGAATTGAGATGAATCAAACTGAATTGAGAATAGTTATAGACCCTTTTGTCAATCCGTTTTACTGATTAGATCAAAAGAGCGATTCATTCACATTCTGGTTCTGATTCTTAACATCTGATATAAAACACACAACGTGATTGCTGAAATATTATCAGGGGAAATTATTCACAGGTCGGTCTATGACAATCTCCGTTGTCAGATAAGGATTTATCAGTGAAATTTTACAGGGGTTCATGCCTCGATAAAAAGGGTCTAGCGCGACCCTGAACTAAAGGTGTAGTTTCACTGACAGCAGGTATATGAATGAGAGGAGAGAAAAGCAATACTTAAGCTCTTTTTAGAACAGATTCACCCTTAAGAGAGTGGAGAGCCAAGAAATGGATTTCATGTACAGGACTGAATGGCAATGCTAAGTAGGATTTACCCCCAAGCTAAGGATCGAAAAACAGTATGGGGGAAATACAGAGATTGAAACAGAATAAGAAAGAGGGATGTCTGCCAAGAGTTTAAACTCTTTCTGTGCCATTCTAGTCAAGTCAAGTCACCTTTATTTACATGGGATAAAGGAAAATGATTCAATGATGCAAACAGAGTTCAATTTTACTGTGAAGAAGCTTCAGATGAGGTCAGTTCAGTGTTGATTCAGTTCCATCCAACAACTGTGTTAAGATCATCAAATATGAAATGAGTTCAATTCAGCTATAAAGCAGCTCTGGTCATTGAAAGTGATGCTGACCCAAACATGTGGATCCTGTTACTTATCATACACATATACATGCACAAACGCATGCTTTAGTGGGGCTTGCAAGGAAATCAGACCCACTTTTGTGCCTTTGTTTTGTTTTTGTTTTTCGGGAAAGAAAAAGCAAATTTACTTTAGATGGTGCCCTTTACAGAATAAGATTTAAATGTAGACTGGGCCTAATATGAAAAATTATTGAACTTGTAAAGCAAGTGAATGCAGATAAGATAATCAATCTGAGCAGAGATGACCATGGAGACAATTTAGAGATGCTGCTTTATTGTGAGTATGGCTCTACAGGACATACACTCACATATATTGTTATTTACCATTAGGGTGAATTAAAGTAATTAATCGCCATGTGGACTGAAAGGCTTGGCTATGGGGTACTTCTTTTGTATGTCTATCAGATAATAATGATCTTGGTATTGAGTTTAGTTAATGGAGTGTGTGTGCTGAGTTATTCGACTGTGAAAGGGCTCCATTAGCTCCAAGATTGCTCCGTTATTTATTTGCTAAAATTGTTTTGATGAATCACAGTTTCGTTCTTTTATTCTTTTGTCCTGTTTCCCTCGCTCATTATTGACTTCAGGTGTGTCTTTACGGATCAGTTCACAATTTTCTTAGAGGTTTTAGAATGTCATTACTTCCTCTGTTGAGACTTTTTACTCTTGGACTTTAGGCTGTAAATAGCGTGCGTGCTGATAGAACTTTTTGAATTTTGCAATCAATTGTTTTACGCTTTTTAAATGCATATCATAAAACCGTAGATTCACAGTCCCGTTTATTGGACAATCAGCGTTTACTTTAAAGAACAAACATCCAAATGCTTATTAGTGCATGTGGTGCAGCGTGATTACAGTACATCATGGATCCAGGTGTCTTTGTTTCCTGAAAACTGTTTATTGACGATGGCTGCTGCCTACAATGAAATGAAAATAAGTGCACTGTCGGTAGACAGTTGATCTGCCATAAACTTGCAGCAGTGGGTGGTGATCATTCCCATTATGGCACAGATCATGACCCTCTCTTGTGAACAGAAGCTGGAGTTTTGGGTGAATGGAGAACTTTAACATTATTAACCTTTGTGATGATTGAGCAAATTGTGCAGAAATTCCATCAGGTGAGAGTGTATGTCTTCTTTTCATGATTTATCATTAAATGTAATGACGTCTGAAAAGATATGTTTTCATAAACTCTTTATGAAACGACACACATGTACAATTTAAAAGTACAGATTATTACTTGCAATTATTATTAATTGTTTATTATTAATTATTTTGTTATTTCCTTATTGTGATTATTAATTTTTTTGGATTAATTTCATTGTGTAAAATCATAAACCATCATAACACAAAAAACATTCATCCACACACACACACAAGCACAACACACAGAAAGCTGAGCTTTTAAAAGTGTGAAATGGGGAAAGACATGACAAAGGTAGACAAACCGATATGTAAAGGAGGAACTTAAATGGAAGATACAGTAAAAGAGCAAGGAAAATGCAGTGAGGGGGTGTGTGGGGGCCCTTGCCAGGGTTTGCCCTCTTGTCACTCTCTCAGCGTCTAATGGGAGTGATTGATTTTTCCGCCTGCTCTTATCGAGGGGAGCAGCCAGCATCAATAACAACGTGGAATTAGACACATAGCATCTCCCAGCTGAAAAGAGAGGAACCAGGGGATCGGGTACAGCAGAACTGACTTGGAAGGGTAGATGGAGGGTGTCTGTTTATGTGCGCCTGTGCTGAGCCTAAGTGTGCGATTAGATTAAAGATTTCTTATTTGACTTTAAAGGTGCGGGGAGCCTGATGTCGTCCTTTATGCTGCCAAATTCCACCCTTCTTTATCTTAAACTCATCATCATTCTAAAGCATAACAGCAGAGCTAGGAAAAGAGCTGAGGGAAAATCTTTAAGAGTACAGCCATGAACTTGAGTGTGTCGTATTCATATCTGTGTAATAATAATCTGTGATTGGTGTAGGCTCTGTTCTCAGCACAAGAGGCGGTGAGAAAAGCGGAAATTACCATGTTTCAGAAACGTGGCCGAACGTGTGGAAAAGGAGCGCAGTAATTGAATACTTTCACCAGACAGATTTCCCATTTTCCAATTTCCTGCCAGGCACGTTAGTAATTTTGCCATCTCATCTGTTATTCTGTTATTCCAGTGCGCCTTGGATCCAGAGGCTTAATGCAATTCTTGGGAGGTAATTGGAAGGTACAGGTGCGGGGGGTTCATTTGCATTCACGGTTTCTGCATATCTACGGCAGTACAACCACTTCAACATACAGCATGAGAGTAGAGCACATTCCCATGTGTATGTGCAATGCAACACATCACTGAAAATTCAGCGAGAGAATCTCCTTGACACAGGATCACATCACAATTAATGTTTATTGTTATTGCTCTGCTCTCTCTCTCTCTATCTCTTTTTTCTCTCTTTCTCATACGCACAAATATAAACATAATGCCACCATCCAGCCGAACAGTTATTGTTGCTGAATCTGACCCTGTTGACACAGTTACGGTTTCTTTTTCCACTGTGATTCGAAATCAGGATTAGAATGTACAAACAAACAAGTCAGTGATGACGTTCATTGGTAAACAAACATTGGTGTGAGATTTTCTGGCATTTCTCTTGTTTGCTTTCTGTTAGTTTAATATATTGACTAATATATTATAATAGTATATACACTCACCTAAAGGATTATTAGGAACACCATACTAATACTGTGTTTGACCCCCTCTCACCTTCAGAACTGCCTTAATTCTACGTGGCATTGATTCAACAAGGTGCTGAAAGCATTCTTTAGAAATGTTGGCCCATATTGATAGGACAGCATCTTGCAGTTGATGGAGATTTGTGGGATGCACATCCAGGGCACGAAGCTCCCGTTCCACCACATCCCAAATATGCTCTATTGAGTTGAGATCTGGTGACTGTGGGGGCCATTTTAGTACAGTGAACTCATTGTCATGTTCAAGAAACCAATTTGAAATGATTCGAGCTTTGTGACATGGTGCATTATCCTGCTGGAAGTAGCCATCAGAGATTGGGTACATGGTGGTCATAAAGGGATGGACATGGTCAGAATCAATGCTCAGATAGGCCGTGGCATTTAAACGATGCCCAATTGGCACTAAGGGGCCTAAAGTGTGCCTAGAAAACATCCCCCACACCATTACACCACCACCAGCCTGCACAGTGGTAACAAGGCATGATGGATCCATGTTCTCATTCTGTTTACGCCAAATTCTGACTCTACCATCTGAATGTCTCAACAGAAATCGAGACTCAGACCAGGCAACATTTTTCCAGTCTTCAACTGTCAATTTTGGTGAGCTTGTGCAAATTGTAGCCTCTTTTTCCTATTTGTAGTGGAGATGAGTGGTACCCGGTGGGGTCTTATGCTGTTGTAGCCCATCCGCCTCAAGGTTGTGTGTGTTGTGGCTTCACAAATGCTTTGCTGCATACCTCGGTTGTAACGAGTGGTTATTTCAGTCAAAGTTGCTCTTCTATCAGCTTGAATCAGTCGGCCATTCTCCTCTGATCTCTAGCATCAACAAGGCATTTTCGCCCACAGGACTGCCGCATACTGGATGTTTTTCCCTTTTCACACCATTCTTTGTAAACCCTAGAAATGGTTGTGCGTGAAAATCCCAGGACCACACCCCTAAATGCATTGAAGCAACTGTCATGTGATTGGTTGATTAGATAATTGCATTAATGAGAAATTGAACAGGTGTTCCTAATAATCCTTTAGGTGAGTGTATAGTTAGTTACCTTGCCAAACCTAATTTACCTTACAAACTAACAAGTGATCAATTGCGAGTCGCCACATCCCTAAAGCTGTTCCACCAGCACAGTTTTCCTGCACTGCAAAAAAAAAAAAAAAAAATTTAAGTTGTAAATAAACGGATTATTGGAACGTTTTTTAAAAAAAAAAAAATCTTTCTATTTCAAAATCTCTCGTTTAATTCAATGTGTAACTTGCCATTTTCATTGCAATTTTTCTTTTAAATTTACTAGTGATTTCTGAGTGAAAATAGTTTTTTTTAGTGTGTCCTGAGATTAATGGTTACGGAACCATTTTCTAATGAAAATGCTATGTATCATTACTTAACCTGCTCTGCCCATCATGATGGTGGGAAAATGTTTATATTAGACTCATAACCAAGCATTGATCTGAAATGTGCTCCAGAATATACTTCCAGCCTGTTATATCCACCCTCAAGTCATCCTAGGTGTACATGACTTTCTTCTTTCAGCCAAACACAATCGGAATTATATATAAAAAAAAAGTATCCTGGCTCTTCCAAGCTTTATAATGGGAGTGAATGGCACCTTAGATTTTGAAGCCCAAAAAAGCACATCCATTCATAAAGGCCTTCTGAAGCAAAGTGATGCATCTTTGTCAAGTAAAGTCATCTTAATTTATATAGCGCTTTTTACGATGCCGATTGTTTCAAAGCAGCTTCACAGTGTTAACAGGAAAATAATGCAACGGAATTTGTTTCGGCTGTACAGCCACTCTGGTGAAAACAGTGATGTCCTCCAGCTCAGTTCAATTATCATATAGTGTCAATGCGGGAAAATCAATAATATAGTTGAATATTTAGTGTCCCCAACTAAGTAAGCCAAAGGCAACAGAGGCGACGGTGTTAAGGAGCCAAAACTCCATCAGGTGACAAAACGGAGAAAAAAACCTTTGGAGAAACCAGGCTCAGTCGGGGTGCCAGTTCTCCTCTGGCCGATGAACAAACAGTGTATGATTATAATTCAGGCAACATTACAAGTCAGAAGTCATATTAGATCGGAATATTCCTAATATTTGTCCAGTTCCATCTGGTTGAAGATCGGAGTCCTCACGCAGGACACGGGTTTGTT
Organism: Paracanthobrama guichenoti; assembly: GCA_018749465.1. Lineage (NCBI taxonomy): Eukaryota > Metazoa > Chordata > Actinopteri > Cypriniformes > Gobionidae > Paracanthobrama > Paracanthobrama guichenoti. The sequence continues at coordinate 20,786,089 of CM031951.1, forward strand.
GAGGATCAGTGCCACTGGATGAGGAGAGTCTAGCAGACACTTCAGGCCTGCGTTGGTCGCATCTATCGCAGGTCCACCATCTGATCTGGATACGGCCCAGATCTGGCTGACTACAGTAAACCTCAGGATAAACAGAGAGACTAACGTTAACGTAGATGGCATTCTTTTTATGATGTAACGAGTACATCAGGTGTTATGGGAAGTGTTCCCGGTTCCGGCAGACATAGTTAATGCCTAGTTAATGCTTTGTAAGAAAACTATCCATATTTATAACTTAAACTATAATCACTGACTTTCGGTAATGGCCATATGTGAGTTGAGTTCTGGTGGAAGAGTGACCTCTGACTCAACAATATTTAATAATTTAATAATAATACAGATATTTTTCTTACAAAAACACACCTGTACTCTGTTGCATATAATTGTGCTTGACTGAATAGTGATGAGAATTGTGCTTTACTGATATGTTAGGCAGCAAGTGAAAAAATTTCCTCAAAGTTGATGTGTTAGAAGCAGGAAAAATGGGCAAGTGTAAGGATTTGAGCGAGTTTGAGAAGGGCCAAATTGTGATGGCTAGACGACTGGGTCAGAGCATCTCCAAAACTGCAGCTCTTGTGGGGTGACAGTGGTCAGTATCTATCAAAAGTGGTCCAAGGAAGGAACAGTGGTGAACCGGCGACAGGGTCATGGGCGGCCAAGGCTCATTGATGCATGTGGGGAGCGAAGGCTGGCTCATGTGGTCCGATCAAACAGACGAGCTACTGCAGCTCAAATTGCTCAAGAAGTCAATGCTGGTTCTGATAGAAAGGTGTCAGAATACACAGTGCATTGCAGTTTGTTGCATGTGGGGCTGCATAGTCGCAGACCAGTCAAAGTGCCCATGCTGAGCCCAGCCCGAAAGCGACAGTGGGCACATGAGCATCAGAACTGGACCATGGAGCAATGGAAGAAGGTGGCCTGGTCTGATGAATCACATTTTCTTTTACATCACGTGGATGGCCGGTTGTGTGTGCATTTCTTACCTGGGGAACACATGGCACCAGGATGCACTATGGGAAGAAGGCAAGCCGGCTGAGGCAGTGTGATGCTTTGGGACATGTTCTGCTGGGAAACCTAGGCCCCACCTCACAACTTTCAGGACTTAAAGGATCTGCTGCTAACATCTGGTGCCAGATACCACAGCACACCTTCAGGGGTCTAGTGGAGTCCATGCCTTGACGGGTCAGGGCTGTTTTGGCAGAAAAACAGGGACATAATATTAGGAAGGTGGTCATAATGTTATGCCTGATCAGTGTATATTGGCGTTTTGTAGTTTTGGGAGTGTAAAGCACTTCGGTCATCGTGTTTAAAAAAAAAAAAAAAAAAAAAAATGTTGATTGAAAATTGGAAAGTGCAGCCACTGGAAAGCCATGTGAGTATTGCCCTCTGAAGGTGAGGTGTGTAATTTCACCCCAGAGTTTTTTTTTTTCCAGATCAGATGTTTTCAGGCAGACTGTTTGCACTATTAACTGAAAGTGATTAAATTAGATTTGTGTGTCCAGACATAACCAACCTAGGTTGCTTTGGTAACAACGTAGGTGTTACCCATGTATGTGACGAGGCTTTCAAAACAGATGCAGGAACAATGGAAGTGCATAATCTCGCTCTCCATATAAGCACCTTGTCAAGTTACGATGCAGAACTCCTCCGTCGCACAAGAAAAATGGAGCGAGGGAAGTGACTGGTATATATGTATGAATTTAAGCATACTTCCGTCATTTTGTGTCGCCTTAAGAGTGATGCAAAAGACATTTTGAAATCCGATTTGAACAGCCAGAGCATTCAGACTGAGACACATCTGTAAAAGTCTGATTGGAATCACATTTTTACAAATGTGGTTTGAATTGGATTATAAAAATAAAAAAAAGTCTAATTCCATGTTTGTTTTTTTGCTGTCTAGACTTTCAAAAACCCATCTGGATAAAATCTGGGTATGCAAAAAAAACAAGTCTGAACATATAGCCTTATATGGCAACTTACAAATGATGTATTTGCATACATATTTACATATTAAATTAGGATTGAAGGAAGTATAAGTATCGTTCACGATAATGGATGATACAAATAACTATAGATTTACAAAGATATATGCCCTAATTGACAACTTTTCCTGTTAAACGAAAAATACTGCATATTAGAGCCCTTTTCTTTAAACCTTTGGAGAGATTCAGTGAAAAGTTTGCGAACTGTTGTCATTCCTCTGCACAAATTTAAAATTTTCAGGCTGGTAACCCTGAATATTTCTCTTTATGATTTCCTACAAAGCAGTGTACATTCCATCTTTTTTCCTCACTTATGGCACTGTAAACGAATGATGTTGATAATATATTTGATAAATAGACAGAAGAGTAGAAAACACTCAGTCCTCCACTGACCTTGCTTGTCTACCTTCATTATTTAATTTTTATTAGTGGACCTTTTGTTCTATGCAAAGGCCATTTTATCCCAACCTGGACCATTAGATAAAGGAGGGCACTGAATCCAACCCCCACATCCTCCCAAAACAAAAGATTGCCTGCCCAAGGCCCAATCAGAGCACTTGAAAGAGTAAAGCATTTCTTTTTGCTTGTAAGTCTCAAAGCTGCATACACATGCACACACTTGTCAGCCTCCCTGTCTTTCCGATTGTCCTCCATGCAGGCAAATGCACGGCCATTGATCGGGCTAAACCTTGGGCCGTATGTTCAGTATCCACTCATTGATCATGAGGTTCAGGTCTTTGGTCTGATAGGGCCCTTGAATGAATGAAATACACATATGCTTCTGTTCAGCCTCAGTATTAACCACCCAATTCTTCTACAGACTGAACAGAGGGCCATATTATTCCAGCTTCTATAGAGCTGTTAAAAACTGTGCATAAAAGCTCAAAAAATACAGCTATTAAAGAAATAAAAAACCTTGCCAACATGCATTCCCCAAAGGATTGCATATGGGATTCAAAGAACGATAAAAAAAAAAAAAAACGAACACGTCCATTTTCATACTGAACTCAGGGGACATGGACAAAGCCAGATATTACTATGTCAGTGTAAAAATTAATTCTGCTGCCTTAAGTGATACTTTAAAATGCACAAATAGTGGTGAGACCACTAGTGAAAATTCTTCCATTTTGCATTTTTCAATACAAATGATATCAATTTGTGTAAAAAAGTTGAATTGAAATATGAATTACAGAAATATACTATGTTGCCCTTTTGCTTTAATGACAGCATCATTGAAGCGGCATGAACTCACAAGATTTTTACATTGTTACAAAAAATTCTACTTCAAATAAATGCTGTTCTTTTGAAATTTCTATTCACCAAAGAATCCTGAAAAAATGTATCACAGTGTCTACAAAAATAGCAAAGGCAGCCCAAATGTTTTCAACAATGATGGGAGAGAAATGTTTCTTGAGCACCAAATCAGCGTATTTGATTGATTTCTGAAGGATCATGTGACATTGAAGACTGGTGTAATTCAGCTTTGCATAAGAGAATAAGAGACTTCTTTCGAAAACATTAAAACATCTGATTGCTCTCAAACTTTTCATTGGTAGTGTACATATATTCAATATTTGATGTAAAATACAAAATATAAAAATTGTGACTATCTTTTTTACTGTGGAAGTTTTTTCAGCTGAAGTGCACCATAGAGGCTGCTTTTGTGTTCTTTAATTGAATATAAACCTGAATATAAACAGCATAGACGGTGATAAGCAATTAAATGCCCAACATTTTGTTTAATTGTTTATATGCTCATTGACTTGTTTGATTTGGCTGAGAACAGGCCTCCAGATATAGCCTAGTAAAAATACAGGGTGCAAAGTAAGTAAAAATCTCTGCACAAATCTGTTGCCGTGACCCTTCTCATCCCTAAAATTCAAGATACCCCACTGTTAAGAGCCCCTGGAAGGCAACTGTCGTGGAACACACACCCCTCCACTTTCCCATAAGTGTGCACACACAGACACATCTCACACACCCACCCATCCATACACCCAGACAAAGACCATCTTTGTTCACCCCGCTGTGCTCCGTGTCTTTTGAGATGGGCTGAAACTGCTCGTTAAAATCTGTGACATCTATTGGGGAGATCGACCCCCTATTGCTCACGGTTTACAACTCTCCCCACCTCGTCCAACGTCCCCCTCCAACCCTGGCAGAAAAGAGAAGCACAGCTTTCCACATAAGAAAAGCAGCCAAGAATTCCACCGACAGCCGATGACTTCTTGAATGAGAGAGCTTTATTAGCAGTCAGATTCGGAACAGACCTCCCTCGTGCAAGTTGACAGTCCCAGCAGCCTCGGTGTCAGCACTTGGGACGCTCTCATCGCCGAAGTCCATCAGAGTCGGGACTGAGAACACCAGCTCAGCTCCATTCCCAGGCTGGAGACTCATTCAATCAATACATTAATCTCCCAGTTAAACACCAAATGAATACGTCAACAGAGGGTGACAATTAATGCAGCACCTCGTTAGGTATCGGGCCACACTGTTATCAGGATCAACGAGGAAGGCTGTTAAACCAGCATCTTTTCACAGCTTCGAAATCAATTAACTCCACAATCAACATCTAATGAGAAAAACAAAGATTTTTTTTTTACATTGATTTCATTCCCTCAAGCGAGTTGGCGTGAAACCGCAATACATTTTGTGAGAGAGCCAGGCTTGTGTCTACAAAATACATTTAATTACAATTTCTAAAGCCATGACGTTGTGTCCCTTTTATAACATCACAGCAGATATTAGGATTGGATACACAGAAAGCTTGGCACAAAGTGGTTGACAAACTTTGAAATTTTAAAGGGATAGTTGACCCTAAAATAAAATTCTGTGGACCCCATTGACTTTCATTGTGTGGACAGTTCTTTACTATCTTCTTTTGTGTTCCACAGAAGAAAGAAAGTCGGGCAGGTTTGGAACGACATAAAGGAGAGTAAATAATGACAGAATTTTCATTTTGGGATGAACTATTCCACTAAGCATGTATGCGTGTTTGTGAATTTATCAGATATCTCTAGCAGACAGCAGGTGATGAAGAAGATGTGACACTAAAAAAGAAAGTGTATCTGATGTTCTCTATCCCCAAATTCTTTCAAATAACAATCTAATTCCCAGAGGCGACAAGTGATGCAAACCCTGAACAAATGGCTCAAACCAATAGAACAGGAAGCCTGTGTCTGTAGCAGGAAGGACAGTCGCCATGGGGGGAGAGGTGAGACGTGCGTCGACATCACTAGGACATTCATGTCCCGTACCTGGATAAACCGCATCCATCCTGCTGGCTCCACTCTCCATAAACCTCTGAGGTCACCTGATCCGGGATGAAAGTGTGCTCGAGGACTCTGATGAGCACGAGGAAGGAAAGCACTTCTAGGCCGGTGTGATGGACAGCTAGTGATTAGGAGGAGCAAGAGGTTAAGTTACAAACCGCCCACACCCACAAAGATACTGCAAGAATGACACGCACTCATTTACAAGGCAAAACCGTACCCTCCCCGTGTCACACGTGCTGATGGACACAAACGTGCTCACATGGAGTCATGTATACAGAGAGGAAAGTCTTGCTTTCATACCTTGAGACTTCAGTTTCTCAAGGATCAACAATAGAATACAACAGTGTATTCAGGGAGTACAACAGGGAGTTTTAATCCCAGGGTTTTAACAGAATAGCTCAAGCTAAAGTATTTTAATTGCTAATAATAATAAAAAAGTTTCTTGAGCAGCAAATCAGCATATTAGAATGATTTCATTCATCTGAAGACTGAAGTAATGATGCTTTGACATCAAATCAAATCAAGTCACCTTTATTTATATAGCGCTTTTTACAAGTCCAGTTGTTTCAAAGCAGCTTCACATTGTTAACAAGGAAAATAATGCAACAGAATTTGATTCGGCTGTACAGCCACTCTGGTGAAACGGTGATGTTATCCGGGCTCATTTCAAGTATCATATAGTGTCAATGCGGGCAGATCGGTAATATAGTTGAAATTTAGGTGTCCCTAACTAAGCAAGCCAAAAGCCAAAGGCAATGGTGGCAAGGAACCAAAACTCCTTCAGGGTCAGAATGGAGAAAAAAACCTTGTGAGAAACCAGGCTCAGTCGGGGTGCCAGTTCTCCTCTGGCCGACGAACAAACAGTGTATGATTATAATTCTGGCAACATTGCAGGTCTTAATTCATATTAGGTAAATAGATATTCGTAAGATTATTTGAAAGATTGGAGTCGTCACACCAGAGATGGGTTTAATGAGGATGTTGTGTTGATGTGGCATTTACTGGGGGGAGTTTATTTGACACGCTCTCTGCAGACCCCTCTCTTTCAGGGATGCGTTGGTCATGTCCAGGTGCAGGTCCACCATCTGATCTGGATACGGCCCGGATCCGGCTGACTGCAGTAAACCTCGGGATAAACAGAGAGACTAACATTAGCGCAGATGCCATCATTAGAGGATTACATTTTAATATACAACCCCACATACAGAAAAGTTGGGACATTTAGTAAAATCCAGTAAAATCAAGAATCTGTGATTTTGTTATTTCTTTTTAAACTTTATTTAACTGACAAAAATAAAAGATTTTCAAAGTTTTCACTGACCAATAAGTGTATTTTGTAAATATAAACAAATTTGGATTTTGATGGCTGCAACACACTCCAAAAAAGTTGGGACCGAGACTGTCACATCACCTTTCCTTTTAACTACACTTTTTAAATGTTTGGGAATTGAGGGTACTAACTGTTACAGTTTTTGCCAAATATCGCCTGATACAAGATTGACAGTTGCTCAATAGTCTGTGGTGATCGTTGTCTGATTCTCCTTTTCATGATGGGCCATGCATTTTCAATAAGAGACGGATCCGGACTGCAGGCAGACAGTCAAGCACATCTACTGTGCGGTGTAGTAGAAACCACTCTGTTTTGGCATGTGCAGAATGAGGTCTGGCATTGTCTTGCTTCCCAAGAAAGATGTCATCTTGATGCCTTTAAATGTCTCTGTACAATCCCAATATACACCTCCACATCAATGGTACTTTCACACATGCAAGTCACCCATGCCATTTGCATTGATGCACCCTCATACCATGACAGATGTTTGCTTTTGCACCTGTCACTGATGAAAGTCTGGATGGTCCCTTTTGTCTTTGGGACTAAGAACTCAATGTCTGTTTTTCCTAAAAACACACTGAAACGTGGACTCCTCTGACCACAGCACACATTTCCACTGTGTTTTAGATCATCTGAGATGAGCTCGGGCCCAGAGAACTCGCCGGCATCTCTGTATAGATCTGATGTATAGCTTTCTCCTTGCATAGAGATTCAAGTGGTATTTCTTGATGCAGCAGCAGAATATGTTAAGAGACAGTGGTTTTCCAAAGACCTCCCGATCACATGTGGCTGCATTTAACAGAGTGGCATGAGTTTCTCATGCAGTGCCGTCTGGGGATCAAAGGTCAAGCTCATTCAACAGAGGTCTCCTGCCTTGCCCTGCATATACTGAGATTTCTCTGGATTCCCATCTTTTCACAATATCGTGTTTGGTACAATTTTGCATTTAGAAATGTGATTTTTGAATTGTTTGACAATTCTCTCGTGATATTTGGCACAAAGTGATGAGCCATGACCCACCTTTGCTTGCAAATACCCTCACCTATTACCAATTCACCTACTTGTTGTGGACTGTTTCAAAAGAGTATAACTTAATACCCTTAATACAATTTAAAATTAAATTAACATTTTTAATTTGTAACATTTATTTAACTGACAAAAGTACAAAGAAAAGATTTTCAAAGTTTTCAATGACCAACTTAATATTTTGTAATATTGTTTTCACTGTATTTTTGATCAAATATATATATATATATACATACATACTTTCAACCCCAAACTTTTGAATTGTATATTTGTACTGCACATATTTTAATATTTTGAAATAAACACTAAATATATTGTATTTTATACTTATATTTTCCATTACAAACAGTCCCTTTTATATTGTACTGTTGTTGATTCAATTATACCTTTTGCAATGCTTCATCGGTTGAGTAGTTCATTCCATCATAACAGACGTTAAAAGACAGTCACGTACCTTGATCTGCTATGCGTCTCATTAATACAATCACACATCAATGCAGGAATAAGATAATTAGGTAATTTCTGTATTGGGACATGAGTCTGAAAGGTATAGGCAGACTCTGTGTGTCTCAATGCCTATAATTATGATGTCTAAGCTCTGGACCCTTTACACAGAGCTGTCATAGTGAAACTATCATCACTGACACCTGCTGTGTCCATATAGCGTGATGATGAGAGGTTGACTTTTCTACACAGACCAAGAAGATGGTCTGCTGAGGTATGATCAGCAAATACCAATAACACTTTTTTTTTTTTTTTTTTTTTATGTGTGAGTAGCAACGGTAGTGTTTGTGCTTTTGTGTGTGTGTGTGTGAGAGAGAGAGAGTATTCAACTGTGGAGAAAGACAAAAAGAGATTGCTATACTGTTTTGTCAGTTCTAATGTGTCATTATTTAGGATATTTGTGTCAAAATAGCTATATCTGAATTACTGTAAGGTTTTGAGTCTAAAACCTTAAAAGTGTTTCATGTTACAGTGGTTTAGTATGTTGGTTTCAAACATCGTTCAAAAAAGCAAAACGCAAAAAAAGAAAAGAAAATGACACTGGGATATGTGTTTATATTATACATTTCAGTTCAGTTTAGTTATTGAAATGTTTATTGGACAAAATAATGGTTTAATATTTTTGTAATAAAAAAAAAAAGAAAAGTTTTTTCCTTTGCTGAAAGGAGCCTCTAATAGGCTGCTTAATGGGAGGTTACATTGTCACAACTTACCCCATTATTGAAAATAAATAAAAAACATTGAGAGAAAACAGGAACGGCATCTGGCGCGCAGACAGGTGCATGAGAATTTACGTTGGGGTGGCAACAGCAGAGCGGTGGCTCGGTTTTCCAGATGGTTCCTCTGGAGGCATATTATCTGCTCCATCACAGCAGGCTGAACCTGAGACTGTTGAAGTGTGTATGGGGGGCTGTAAATACTGTGGGCAGTTTGGTGCCACAATGATGCTCCCAACCCTGCAGCTTGTAAGTGATCCTTACCTGGCCTGTCCCAGCTGTGGGGTAGGCTTTCCACCCCCCTCCGCCAGTCTAGTCATGGGATAGGTCTGCTGCCTTTATCCCCACAGTTTCTCTATCCCACCACAGGATAAACTTACTGCTAAATGACAGGGTTGGCCCGCTCCCCGGGTAGTTGCACCACCAGAATAACTGGACAGGAAAAGCATGTGACATACTTGAGTCGTGCACCTCTAGATGTGTGGGTATAGGAAAAAGTGAAACAAACACACTTTGATTAGTCCGAAGTCGCACATTTGAATATTAGGAGTCGAACACGCTGAAGTACGTGTAGCCTAATCGGTTTCAACGGCCTTATAAATGAATAACTAGCATGCACAGGCCCCTTCCCTTTTTGATTTGGAGCCTTATCTGTTTCCCTGGAGTTCACTAATTACACAGCGTCTACGGTTTCGCGGGCATGTTTGATATGAGTTTATCTGAGCTGTCCGTCAAGCAATTAAGGTCAGCGTTCAGCACTCTCTCAATAGCACAGTCACGGCCTCAGCAAGCAGGGAACGGATCAGACCAGCTCAGATCAGGTGAGGTCTCTGGTACTAGGTTTCCACTCCTGCCGTCCCACCATGACAACACACAATGGCTGTGATCAACGTTGTACCTACATGACTGTTCACCCTGAGCGACCCGTCCTAATGGGCTATTAATGCTCGTGTGGCCTCAGATAGTTTAGTGAGTACATTTACATGTGTGGTTATAATCAGGCTACAGCGATGCATGTAGTATGTTTTTATGTAGTCAAGTTTTTACAGTCTTTATCTGTCTGCCCAGGTATACATGACCCAATTCATAATCGAATATTTGATATTTGAAATAAATATTACGTCACCTGTCTCTTGAGGAAGCTCGCAACTCAGAGGCTAGTTGTAGTCCAATTAATGTGTACATGCTGGAAGAAACCACTCTCAGAAAAAAAAGTTACAGTGCTGTCACTGGGGCGGTACCCTAAGGTACAAAAGTGAAAAGGTACATCTTTGTACCTTACTCACCCCTAAATGGTACATATTAGTACCTTAAAAGCTACATGTCAGTACTTTAAGAGTGCACATTAGTACCTTAAAGGTACATATTAGTACCTTTTCGGTTTTGTACCTTTGGTCGCGTTTACTGTTTGGTGAAATCCACTCATTTCAATAGGAATTCATGTAACCAGGGATTTTGCTTGATGACGAAAGATTTTCCCACATAGACTTAGAAACAGGTTCAAATTGCCGATTAACCATATTGGCCAACAGAAAGCTGTGTTTTTAAAAGGGACTTCTGTGTGAGCTGTGCTTCATACATTATGGAAGTGAATGGGGTCAATCCGTAAAAGTTAAATTACTCACAGTTTCAACAGTAGCCTATAGGCACAAGACATAAACAATATCTGTTCACATGATTTTAGTTTTCTGTTCTGTGTACACCAAAAAAATTATGAGAACTTTGCAGCTCAAATAATTAAATTTTTTCAGAAGAATTCATATACATTTCACTTTTTTTGCTTTTAAATCTGCAAAAAAAAAAAAAAATAAATGGAGAGAAAACAAGAGATGAGAATCAACATTGAGCTTGACTTGTATTGAACCTAATCATTTCACTAAAGGTGTCTGAAGCATTCGGATTGGGGGTGGTTTGAGTCTGTACATTTTATAATTGACTTCCATTTAATAAAACGTGGAACATCACATTGAGGCAAGCACCGTCTGTTCAGGTGAGGCTCTTGAACAACTCTTGGTCGTATAAAACTATGCGACTGTGTGGTCAGACAGTAATAAATGACATGAGTAAGACATTTGCTTCTCAGTGGTATGGATTGCCTGAGCAGTTTCACTGTGTTGGGAGTGGTCACATTTAATACACTCTGTATGTGTGTGTGTGTGTGTGTGTGTGTCTGAGGCTTCGTGTGATCTGTGACATGCTGTGTTGAACACAAGATTAACTAGGTGACACTGTGATAGCCAGGCATCGTGAAACGCACAGGAGTCCTCTTTCAAAACAAGAGTCTTCTTCCTCTATTCTCCTTCCCTCTCACTACAGCTGTTTTGTATTCCTGAGATGCATTTGCATCTGGTGAGTCGTACAGACTGACTCCAAACAGGAACGATGAAATCCGAAAAATACAATGACTGGCCTATTGGGGGCACTAAAATATTTGTCTTAAACTTATTCTTCAAGTAATTTTCTATAAACTGTTTAAAAAAAAATAAGTATGTTTACAAATCCATGCATTTAAAACTTAACTATATTTGATATGCCTCCACACGCAATGTGAGCACCTGTGGTGCCTGTTTTTTCCAGATGCCGGAGGCACAGCACTCAGCAACGAGAAATAAACTTCAGTCAGCATGATAACTTCATGGCTGGTGTGTCAGATTTAACTGCGAGACGTTTTTTTTTTTTTTTGTTCGTTTTTTTACATATGCCTTCATGCCATACTGCTCATAAAATATTCAGCTGACATGCTACTGCTTCTCCTTTGCCTATATATATATTTTACCATATTAATGCCAAATTTACACTGCAAAGATGGCACAGACTGTTTAATGCTGCTTAGAGTTGGCATTTACACAGCAGTTTTAAGTAATTCATTACTGTACTTTAATTACTTTTTCCTTGAAAAGGTAATGTAAGGGATTACTCGGAATTTTCTATAATTTAATTACAGTTACTTCTGATGTAATTGCATTAAATATGAATAGACTACAGAACAATTCTATAAAACAATAGTGGATTTAACATCAAACATTTTAGCATTAGCATTAAATTATGTTTTTAATGTAACCTCCCAGGTGAAAAAGACATACTATTAAATGTATTAAAAATGCATTATAGTATATTAGTATTGTACTAAAAACATACTCAAGTAAATGTTTTAATGCATTTAATAGTATGTATTTTTCACCTAGGCTTCTCCATATAAATACGCTGGTCAGTTCAAGAATAGAATTAAAAGAGTAGTTTCATATCTATCCTTGTAGTGTTCAACTGGTTGAGGTTGATATGGGATTTAGAAAGTAATTAGTAATAAGTAAATGCAATACTTTTTAGAGAGTGTAATTAGTACAGAAATCTAATTACACTGTTGAAGATGTAATTAGATTTCTAGTAATGAATTACTTTTTAGAATAACTTAAGGGCTTGAGTAAAGATTTGACATGTGTCATACGTCTTTACACTGAATTTTGAGCAGGCACAGAGCAGTCTTAACTTTGCCATGCATATATATATAGGCCTTTAAGGCATCTTTACACAGCTAAGATCTGTTTCGTTCTTCGCTTAGGGGTAAAAAGAAGTTCGATATACCTTTTCAGTGATATACTGCCAGTGAATATCCTGACGGTGTCCATGCTGCTGAGAGATGAATAGATGAATGCTGTGGACTTTCCTCTCAACAACAACAACAAAAAAATGACAACGAGAAAGAAAGCATCTTATCATAGCAGCATATCAATTTGTCATGTCATGTTTATTTATATAGAACTTTACAAAATAGATAGCTTTAAAGCAGCTTTACAGTATTAAACAATTACATCTTCAATTTCTACTATAAAGCGGCTCTTCAATGTGTTAAGACCTTTACTCCTGAACTCCTGAAACAATCTCCACATCCACTTTGTTTTCGCCTGATTTTGCTTGAAATTACGTCACACCTGTTCTTCGATTTCGCTTGAATATATCAGGGCCTTAAAGGTGCAGTAAGCGATTTCTGGTAAACACTGTTGATATTTGAAAATCACCAAAACAAACGCGCCTCTACTCAAAAGGATCAGACCCCTATCTTGATGCATCCGCCCTCACATTCACATACACGCAATGAAACACAGCCAACGACTATGGTGAAATCTGCTGATGTGTCTGCCGACCAAGGGTATGATGTCATCAATAAGTGAAAGCAATTTACTAAATTAAGTCGAATGTCTAATTGTTATTTAGCTCATCTACTCCCTTACATCCCAAAAAACAAGCTTTCATGAACAGCTCCCTACATAACATGATAGTCCAAGTAACTAATATATTACAAATGTGACAAGATTAAGTGGTTATAGCGATCACTAAAAGGTGAACTAAAATAAAAAAAAAAACAACATTACTCATGTATTGAGAAGAAATAAAGCAACCCGTGTCCGTTTTCAGGCCTTCCCTCACCTTAAGATCTCTCCAGTGCTGGAAAGCTTCTCCGATATTATCGTGGGTCCTACCTCTTGCCTGATCGTAACCCTTCTTTTTAAAGGTATATTCCCCTGGCCTTTTGCTCTTTTGTATTTTCTCTGCCATCTCACTCTTTCTATAGTCGTTCTGCTAATGTCAGTCTTGTGCACTCAGCTCTCTCTCCTCCCCCATCATGAGTGTTACTGCTGATTGGATACATGTGCGTTATGGTGCCCGGTCTGATCCACTTTTCAACAGCGTTATTCAAAGATCACTTACTGCACCTTTAAGTCTCATCTTGTGTTTGACTATGGGGCGATTCAGAGATGACACAACAGCTCTGACACAGACAGAGCGCATGGTGTTGCAGTGCTATTAGTAGCAAGCCGTCTGGTAAATAATATTACATAGCTCGCTGGAATATTTATTTCCGATTGGTCAATTGCACCATACAGTCATCAGACATTTCCTAATTTTCACTGTTGCCCCTGGTAACACTGTATATCAGGCCGTTCAAAACGCTACTTTCATATCTTTCATATCACACCATGGACTCATGGTTTCATTTTACAAATGGCTAAGTTAAACAAACTACACAACTCTGTTTGATTATGCTGTTCGCAATACTTCATGGGATTGTAGTTCTTTCCCTTTTCTTGTTTGTATTTTTGTACGATATTTAAATACTTGTGATTCACCTCATCACTAGTCTTGTGATTCACCTCATCGCTGATTGTCTTGGTTCGTGGCCTATAACTCTTTAATGAAGAATTTTATAAAATCCCTATGGGAAAAATGAATGGAAAAATACTTCCAGAACCAGCTCCACTGAAAAAGGGGGTGGGCGCTAATGCACTCTTTTAATATCATTGTAATATTGTTGCAGTGCTTGTCTTGTTGCTATGCCGACTGTTTTGTACATTCTAAAGGCCTGTTCACACCAAGAACGATAACTATAAAGATAACAATAAAGATTACAATAAAGATAACTATATTAGGGTCCACACCAATGTGCTGCAGGTTGGCCGTCTGTCACTTTAAATGCTCAAGCTCTTTAAAGCAGAATGGATTCGGATTGGCAGTCAATATTTTTAGTGTTCATCAGCTGGAAAAAATCTTTTATGAAGGCGATTCAAACGATATTGTTTCTCTGTGCCGTTATCAATATATTTACAGTGTGGTCTCTGCTGTTCTTTTATATTTAGAACAATTTTTTAAACTATATCTTTATTGTTATCAGTCTTTGTGTGAACAGGCCTTAATGGACTATTTTATTTTTTAGTGCCTGCTAAGATAGTACACAGGTCAAATTCTAAAATAATTTCAACTCGAATCAATATTACATATATTTATTTATTTGATGAGTAGAGTAGCATAATAAGCTGGATAATGTACAGTTCATACTGCAAAATAAACCCATTCAGGGTGATACAAGATCTGTTTTGCGAAAATGGACAGATAATCCTTTACATATTATGAAGGAATTCTTGAAGAAAAAACAAAGAATCACTTTGTTTCATAACTGGTGCATACTTACTGCCGATTTGGATTTAGTGAACAAATGATGAGTAGGACCAGGATGTTCGAAAACAATAGCTTCCTCCCCCACCTGGAATTCAGGGAAATTAGCGAAAAATGCAGCCAGTAAAAACAGCAACCTGAAGGGTACGAGTAAAAAAGGCGAATATGTAGGGGGCGTATTCAAAGGCAGGCTAATATTCAGAAACAACAGGCAACGAAGGCAATATCTCATCATGGCCTAAGAGCACATGGTGGGACTCTTAAATGAGTCTTGATTGTACTGAGCAATTTGGAACTCAGCAGAGCACTCAATTAAGGCGAGCGATTAACAGCAGATCTGACTTGTCCTGCTCCCTGTGATGTCATCGTTCTTGGAGTGTGGCAGCCATAGCAGGTGTCTGATTTGACCAAAGCACTGGCCAGCAGCTTATATCATTAATAAAGCCCAAGACTCAACCTATCAACACTGCAGTACATTCCATTTTATGCCATTTTCTCCACATGAGGCTTTCCTTTCTCCTGTTTTGCTTTTAAATGTAGTCCAAGAGAACCCATACTTCAAACCAACATGCCTCCTGAATTAATTTTGTGGTAGACTTTTCTATGTAATGCTAAATGGTACAATAATCTGACTTCATTTTGAGGGGACCTTTTCAGAAACATAAAATGTGCCATGATTTGTCTCCAGTGGTCATTTTTGAGAAGATTAAAGTTTAGTCAAAGTGCACTTAGGTTACCTTTCAGTAGTCTAGTTAAGTTTATCGTGGCTTTTCAGCCAGATTCGGCATAGTAAAATGTAAACCGGATATAGCACGTTTCTCTCGCAGTTTATGAGAAAATAAGCTCAGTGAAAATACTGTTCGGCTTTTCGGCTTTTGTGCGAGACATACTAAAACCATGTGTGTAATTGCGAGTGTGTGCAGTTTGCAGAGAGTCGACCAGTGTGCACTGTACCTCCTTCAAACGTCTTCCCAGTCAATGGAAAAACAAAGGTCAGGACTCTGGAAATGTCACTCAGTCCCTGGCTTGGCACTTAGAGGTCCAAGGGAACCCGGAGGGGGGGCTTGGCCTGGCTGCAGGTTCCGGGGGGACAGAATAATGTGTCACACGGCTGCCGCCGCTGCCTCTTCCCCTGGTGGCTGGGGGCAGGCAGAGAGGCACGGTGGGGGCTCATTGTTATACTGCCTTTTCCATCAGCTGTCAGGAGAGCAGGGGGCCCGGCTAAATGGGCACTCTAAAATACTGCACGCCAGGGAGTTGGCCCTCTCAAAAAATATACAGTATACCTAGCAAGCAGAAAGGATAGATTTAAAGCTTTCATATTTAATCACAAAAATGACATTTATACATTATGCGTAATAGCGCTCCTTATGCCCTAATTTTCATTTCTATCATATGTGCTTGTTTGTCAACACTTGTGTCAGGGCTCAGGAATACATACTGTGCCATAAACCAGAAACACTTGAACAAACAAAATGATTACTGAAAGTAGTATTTCAACTCTCTATTCAAAGTCCCAGGAGGTCTTGCAGCATTTCCTAATATCCATTATACTATATTGGATTACTGTAACCTTTCAAAAGCACCCCATACTAATAAGAGAGAATACGCCATCCAGGAGTGTCCCACAATTTCCATATAGAGTTAAAAAGATAAAAGAAGAAACCATAGCCACTAACATTTAGCTTCAGAATAACTGTAGACAGAGGGTGAAAATACAGACCGTACTTCCATGCAATAAAGAGTGGAATCAAGCGAGAGAAACAGAGAAGGGAGTGAGAGAGGGAGAGCGAGAAGGAAGCTGATCAGATGATTATTTCAGCCGAGCAGGATAAGTGGTTGAAACGGAGCCGTGTTTGTCGCTGCGCTGCGGGTGATCAAGGTGAAGAAGGAGAAAAGGGCCGGCCACGCCCCCGAGCACACCTGAGATTGCGTTACCTGCCGTCTCTCAAGCGTCATACTGGGAGCGTGGAAACCCGAGTACAGCCACGAGAAGAAATCTGGCCGTCAGTCAAGTGCTTTTGTTTGCAGTTCTACGAACAGGCCGGATCTGGTTTCTCTGCTCCAGAAACAAGGAACCTAACCAGAGGAACAGCAGAAGAGCATATGAATACTGTCAATACAGCTACAAATTTCCCAGACTAAATCATTTGTCACTACAGAACGCTCTGGAAACTTGAATGATAAAAATAATGTCACAATTTATTTTCACAATTTAATCAAGGTCAGTGCCTTCTTTTTTCAGTTAGATTGTTTCTGATTCAGCTGACTTCAATTATATTTGCACCTTACACAATTTAAAACGTCTTTGCAATGAAAATGAAGGATGGAGACAAGATATCACAGTGTTCTGGCAAATATCCACAATTCGAATTCGCTTTGTTTTTACACACTAAGGGCTAGTTTTCATCAAAATCAGGATATGAACACAGTGTCATGGACACAATAATGTCAGGAATGCTTCACGGACATACTGAATTCAGAGCGTCTTCAAATAATTGAAATACCTAATCATCTGCAGCCATTCCTGAGGGAAGGAAAATAAAAATGTGTAGATATGAAAAGAAAATAATAAAGTCACTCAGATGTGATTGTATTTTATTCACTTGTATTCTGGCATAAATACTGAGTGATTTAAATGATGCACTTGAGACAAAACTCGAATGATCTAAATGTGTAAACTGAGAAAGATGTTACCAAACACTCTTTAGAAACATCTTTTCAGCATGATTTGGGCTTTTTTATATTTCTCCTCTCTAAATAGACCTATTAAGAAACAGCTGGACATTACAGGACAAAAAAGGAGGAGTAAATGATGAGAGAAAAACAAGGCACTGAGCTAGAGAAGGATGGTAAAAGGTAGAAGAGAGTGACGGAAATTAAGCATCTGATGTAATAGGACACTGTAAGTAGGCAAGTGAAAGCCTCCTCCTTTCCTCCTTCAGGGATAATTGTTGTTTAGATATACTTTTACCCGTGTCTCACTCTCAGGTTATGTTTATACAACTTGTTATTGTGGTTTCTCTTTGCCTTTTCTCCCTCTTTTCCATCTGCCTTTTCCTCCTCTTCTTTGTACTTTCTTGCTAGGGGAAAATCTGCGAGGCTTGCTCGCCGGTGCCAGCAACAGTTAATCCTTTTCCAAAGCACCTTAACTATGCTGGGAATTCTGCAGATGCTAAATAAAACAACGGGAACAACCATGCACTTAACACCAGCTCACGCTGGCAAGAGTGCCTCTGTCTTCAGATGCTCCATTTTTTCATAAGTAGTTCAAAACAATCTGCTGTTGTGTGATAACTGTGTGTTTCTCTTGAGTGAGCTGGTAGCAGGGCCGCGCTGGGTTCAGCAGCACCGCCTCTAATCCCATTATGGCCGTTCACCTCAGATTACATAAAATAAATCAGGAAATATGCAAGGAGGAAATAAGATGTTTCTCTGCATTAGTGGACCAAAAGTGTCAAGCACTGATGACCGTCACCTTACATTCATGTATTTTACGACAGTTATACATGTCGTGTAAAAAAAAGAAAAATCCTTATATTAGGGTAAGATTTTTTTAATTAATTTTCTTTTTTTATTAAATGTATTAAAAAGTCACAGTAAATACATTTATACATATTGCAAAAGACTTTTATTTCTAATAATTGCTGCTCTTTTGAACTTTCTATTTATCAAAGAATCCTGGAAAAAAATAATCATGCTTTCCACTAAAATAGTTTTCAGCATTGATAATAATAAGAAATGTTTTCTTGAGCAGCAAATCACTCAGCATATCAGAATGATTTCTTAAAGATAATGTGACAATGAAGACTGGAGTAATGGCTTCTGAAAATGTAGCTTTACCATCACAGAAATCCATTACATAAAAAAGAAAACACACAAAACTGATACGTAAGCTGACGACTCTAATATTTGTTTGTTTGCTAGCTAAAGAAAAAAAAAACTGTTCACCAACATATTTGTTGTTAGTACTGCTGTTACTCGTAACATGAAGTCAATTGCCCTTAAAAATGAATGAATGTACTGATAATAAACTGAGGGGTTTTAATGTGATCAAATGAACTTGACAGCCTCACCCTTATATCAGTCTAAATTTCTCATTTTTCTACAACTAGATTATTTTTTCTTTTCTTTGAAAGGACATGAGACTTTTCCAAACCCTGAAATGCAACTGTCAATCAGCTGTGTTGTTTTGAGATCAATATGATTTAGTGAACTCTCACTCATGTAGACTGGTTTGGGGGGGACACGGTGGGAACAGGTGTAGTTTCAATACAGCACTCATTATCCTTGAGTGATGACCTTCAGTGGCATACTGTACTCCTCTGTAATCATCCTTCACTCTCCATCTCTTTCTCTAAATGCTAACTGGAGCCTTTCAAAGCAGTCAGTGAAAGGCAAAATTGGTCTATTGAAGAAGTTTATTAGAAATTGATCTACTCTTTTCAATTCACACAGGAGCCAGAAGACTTCGAAAACTTGTACGGACATGACACGATCAGCACGACCGCATTCACGCTTACAGTCAACCTTTATTTGAAGAGTCACCTTTAGAACGGCGGGTCAGAGTACAGAGACGTGAAAAGTCATATAACGTGTATGCAGTTAATTATGTTAATGTATGAACTGATTGATTTTGCTGCTATAGCAGGTTGTCTGGCAAAGTGAGGTTTGTTTTTGTGTGCTTTGGCATTTATGTCCCATTACTGGAGCTGTACGGGACTGATAGATATTCTAAAGTAATGTTAATCTAGCGATACACTCAAGGTTATCTCATGAAGTGGTCTGGAAAAGTTTTACCTGTGCCTTAAGATATTTGATCAGCTCTAATCATTAAAACTTCAGGCAGCAAGAAAGAAGTGTGAGAAAAGAGACAGATAAAAGAATCCATGACTTCATCTGTGCCTGTAGGAAAGGAAAAAATAAGAGAGGATACACTCACATACTTTCCCCAAACTATATATTATATAACCTTATGAGTTTCATAAAAAAAATGTATTCAGCAAGGATGCATTAAATTGACAGTAAAAGTTATAGTGAAGACAAGTTTTTTTTTTAAAGGATCCTGCGTCCCTTACATTGATATTTTAATCTAGTCCATCTAAATGGTGGAGTCTGTTGATCACTCACTGTAAGGGGTGTCAAAGGTCAGCTGCAGTAAGAGCTATCAGTGACATCCAGAGGAAACCAAGTCGTTGTTTCTTATGGTCACCCCCTGACCCCTCATTAACCTAATCTCCTCTACTTAAAATAATCACCAAACTGTGTGTGAGTGTGTGTTTGCCTGTGTTTCTGATTGAGAAAGACAAAATGCCTATCAATTTTTGTGCATTTTTGTTTGCATCCGTGTATTGCGTACACTAAAAGATTTCTACAGTGTAAAAGGATTGGCTTTTTTGGCAGAGGTCTCAGGTATTGGCTCTGCGCCTCAGAGAGAAATAACAGCTTTTCCTCAGCCTCAAGAAATACTGCCACATTAGAAACAGAGGAATCACAGCAGTTTAAAACAGCTCTGCTCCCCAGCTTATTAAGTACATCAGCCATAAAGTCATAAAGTTGTTTTTTTGGTTTTTTTTTTTTTTACCCCAAACACATTAGAGGTGCAGGTTCAGAGTAATATGCATACTCATAAGGAGCTCACTGAAATAGAGACCAGCATGTACATGAATCACTACAGTAATAGCCCATACTATACAGCTCTCGCACTCACTAGAGTTTAGCCACAATGCATGTGTGTGTGTGTGTGTGTGTGTGTGTGTGTGTGTGTGTGTGTGTGTGTGTGTGTGTGTGTGTGTGGTGAGAAGAGAGTACTGGCAAATTATGTCATTAAAATGAGTTACTCTTTTATTATTATCATTATCATTAATATTATTATTAAGTACTTAATAAAGAAAGCATGCAAGGAAAGAAAAACTGCTTGAGCAAGAATTTTTTAAATGTCTATTTAAAAATTATTTGTAAAACATTTCAGCTGTTTTGGGTTACTCAATCTGAAAACAGTGTTAATTCACAGGCAGACGATTCAAGTCGAAATGGCCCTTTATTGCCAATATAATATGGATAGTTTATATTCCAGATGTTTTTAAATCCTGAGCGAACTGACCTTGATTTGTACTTTCTTTTTCACATGACTGTGTGTGTGTACACAAATATGTGAAAAAGAAAGTTTTATGTATCAGGACATAATAAAAAAATCATCTGGTCCTTGGCAGGTCTTAAAATTAAGTAAATACAACCTCAGATGAACAACAACACATGACATATTATACCGTGTCATTATTTATTTAACAAAAACTAGCCAAAATGGAAAAGCCAAGGATGACAAGCTAAGGACGCCCTTACTGTTCCCATAGGAATTAAGAGGACAAGTCGCAGTCAGGCGCTGCTAATCAAATGTCATTGATTAACTGATCATCAGCAAGTGTGATCACCTCTGTAAAAGCAGAAGTTTTGGCAATTTGCTGGTCTGGAGCATTCAGGTGTGTGTGTTAACACAATGCCAAAGAGGAAAGAATAAATTGTTGCTGCCAACAATCTGGGAAGGTTTATGTGGCCATTTCCAAACAAATTGAAGTCCATTATTCTACAGTAAGGAAGATTATTCACAAGTGGAAAACATTCAAGACAACTGCCAATCTTCCCAGGAGTGGACGTCCCAGAAAATTCATCCCAAGACTGCGCAATGCTCAGAGAAATAGCAAAACACCTAGCAGAACTACACCTCAGACTCTACAGGCCTCAGTTAACATGTTAAATGTTAAAGTTCATGACAGTACAATTAGAAAAAGATGGGACAAGTATGGCATGTTTGGAAGGGTTGCCAGGAGAATGCTTCTTCTCTCTAAAAAGAACATCTGCAAAGTTGCATCTGAACAAACCATAAGACAAAAGACCAAACCAAAATGGAGATGTTTGGCCATAATAGAGAGCGAAGTTAGGCAAAAACTAAACAAAGCATATGAGCGCAAACTCCTCATACTAACTGTCCATCACGCCGATGGAGGGGTGATGATTTTGGGCTTGTTTTGTAGCCACAGGACCTGGGCACCTTGCAGTCATTGAGTCAACCATGAACTCCTATGTTTACCAAAGTATTAGAGTCAAATATGAGGTCATCTATCAGACAGCTAAAGCTTGGCTGAAATTGGGTCATGGACCAGGATATTGATCCCAAACACACCAGCAAATCTACAACAGAACCAGAGCCGGCCCGTCCAACAGGCGGTACAGATGGTCGCCTGGGGCCCTGCCTTATTTGGGGGGCCCATCATGGCCGTGAAACTATTAGAATAATTAGAGTGTCTATTTACACTAAGTGCAAATAGCCCAACTTGTTGGCAGATGCAATGTCTGGCTGGAACAGACAAAAGTAAATACAAAATGCAAATCGACCAGAGTTCGAATCTGCCTTTTTTCTCATCACATATAAGATTGGAAAGGCATTTATTTTCAATAAATACATTTATTGCTTATGTCACATATG
This sequence comes from Paracanthobrama guichenoti, assembly GCA_018749465.1. Classification (NCBI taxonomy): domain Eukaryota; kingdom Metazoa; phylum Chordata; class Actinopteri; order Cypriniformes; family Gobionidae; genus Paracanthobrama; species Paracanthobrama guichenoti. The sequence goes on from CM031951.1 coordinate 20,808,393, forward strand.
AGGGAAACATTGGACCACATTCAGCGTGCTAAGTTAAAGAATTATGTACTTATGCATGTTTTACTGATTTACTGTCTGATGAAGTTATCATAGTTGGTTAAATGAAGGCGGCATGGCACCTACAGGCCTTTTAGGTGAAGTGTAGGTTTGAAGAACGCGCAATGCCAGAGGTGTCGGTTCGAATCTCACTCGGAGCGGATCGAGTATACTTTCACTGTATACCTGCATTTGTATAAATTTGTTTAAATATTTTTACATATGTATGTTGAATATTACACTTAATATATACACTTAAATATTGACCTAGTTGTAGCCTTATATATATATATATATATATATATATATATATATATATATATATATATATATATTATTTTTATTTTATTTTATTTAGTTTATGTACTATTCACACATTTTCTTTTATTTATTTATTTATTTCATGTATATGTATTTAGTTTCATTTTTCAAGCTCACTTAAATATTTTTTCATATGCATATTGAATTACATATTTATGCACTTACATATTGAAATTGTCATTTTCTGTGCTTTCTCGTAAAAATTATTATGATACTCCAGTGGGGTCTATTTTCATGATCTCGCCTAGGGCCTCATAAACCCCAGTGAACAGAACGGCTGAAAAAGAAAATAATGCTGTGAAATGCTGTGACGGGACCTTAAGAGAACTGTGCATAAATAAATGCCCAAAAAACTCAATGAACTGAAGCAATGTTGAAAAGAAGAGTGGGACAAAATTCCTCCAGAACGATGCGAGAGACTGATGCTTTTTCATCTAGATGCTTTGATCATACAGAAAACGATTCCTTTAACTTATTGCTGCTAAAAGTGACAGATGAATCAAAAGGGTGTACTTATTTTGTCACTCATGGCTTGTCCATTTTGGCTTTATTTTTGTTAAATAAATAATGACACGGTGTAATGTTGTTGTTGTTCATCTGAGGTTATATATATATATACTGCATGTCATTCTTATTTACCCAAGGGTTCAGCTCACTCTAAATGCATTTTTAAGTACTAGAGGAAAGTAACCACTAGGGCTAAAAAAAACCTTTGTATATGAACACAGGGAGTCCATCTATATGTAAGAACTGAAAGAATTAGAGGCAAAGCTGCTTATTACTCACAATATGAGTGCCACCTTAATCACACCAGGGGCTTGTCACTCCAGACCACAAACTAACCACAAACACACCTCTAAAAACAATAAAATCTATATGCTTTGGACCATGTATTAATACCAGGGTTTTTTTTTTTTTTTTCTTTTTCTTTTTTTCCAATACTATACTAAACAAAAAGACGGATGTTTTGGCATAAATGCTTTGAGTAGAAAAGGTATCTAGTTTTGTTTACGATAACCTACACAAAACATGAGTGCTTGTGCATGAGTTGTACTGAATGGGATCTCATTAAAGCTTCTTGTAGAGCCCCAGTCATGATCTGAGCCAGACAGGCCATGCGTTCAGTAGCGTGAAAGGTGCACTGAAGCTAGTACAGACACACATAAGCTTTTTCAGTGTTAGAGAAAGAACAAAAAAGTTATGCACTGAATTTCTGCGTATTCTGCCAGGAACCTATGCATGCATAAACGTGAGTCTCTGTAATGCATGCAAGCAGACACTTGAAAGAATAGGGAAGAGTGAGAGAAAGAGGGACAGGGAAACAGACAGGGGATGGCAAAGAAGCAGTTATATGGCAGACAAAAGAGGACACAGAAGCGGGAAGCAAGTTGCTGAGCGAGAGCACCCAGTGCAGTGAAAACGTGGCAAAAGCCCCATCCCATTACAATGTAATTTCAGCCCAGCACAGTCTTTAAGTAATAACACTCAGTGGGGTGTGTCATTATCACCCCTAACCCCGCTGCCCCCAATCCGTCACGCAGTCCTCAGGGCAGGTACTTCAACTGTCAGTGACTGTCCACGCAGACTCCATCCACTTCTACAGCTTTAGCCTGCGCTGCTGTACACGCTTCCATATCCTTGCCTGTCTTTATTTAAAAAAGGGGCCCATACAGCCAAGAGCAACAAAATCAATGACCAATCCATAAACATCAACTTCTTTTATTGTTGTTTCTTTCTGTCTCTCCCTCCCTCTTTCAGATGTAAAAGCAACACAATCAGACACAGTCAAAGTTTATCCCATCAGAAAACACAGAAGCACAGTGGGACTCCAGCAGTGGAATAACACAAACAATTCCCAGGCCTATTTTCTGACACCTGCTGAGAGGAAGGGCATCTTGTGAGATGGGTCAAACTAGATGCGAGGAAAAAGTAATTTACAGTTAAAGTTGTCATTCTTTTTGTATATGTGCTACAAGTTGTTTTCTAGGTGCATATTTGATCTCAGACTGAAAAACGGGAGAAAGCCAAACAGAAACAAAGGCTGATCAGAACTAAATTACGAGCCTTTTAAAATAGCACAATAAATAGAATTTTTTTTTTTTTTTAAATACTCAAAATCTTTATATCCGCATATGTGCCACGTCATGTATGTTCAAATCTTTAGCTCACAAGACATTCGCTATGACAAGAAGCAAGGCTTAGAATCCTGGCTTTATTGCATCTCTCCAAAAGATGCAATAAGCACTAACTTTGACTATCAATTTTAAATTCGATCAAGAGAGTCACACGAGGGTCGAGGCGAATCTGAGTATAAAATAAAAAATGAATTCATTGAAAGAAAAAAAAAAATGCAGAGCGATAATGAAAAAAGTACTATGTGCTATTAAACTTTTTTTTTTTTTTTTTTTTTTTTTTTTTTTTTTTTAAAGATTTGTCGCTCGTGATATAGCCCAGCAGAACATATGCGGATGTTGTGTTTGAGCCGCGTTTATTTCAGGACCTGGACAGCTCCTCGACAACTTTCCAGTGCGTCTCCTTCATCTCTTCGGCTGTACAACACTATGCCACACTGCTATTGTTTCTGATCTAATATGTCAACTTCTGTGGGAAAATCGCGACGTTCGCGAGTATTGCGAATCCTCTTCCTGTTCGCACAGACTTCGGCTTACAGTAGCGTTGTGTTAGAAGTGATGAACGAGTGTATTTGGAGAGAATAGTAGCATTGCAGCTGCGCTGAGCTGTGAAATTCGCCGAACAATTGGGATCACTGTTCGTCTTCCTCTCGCCTTTCCCCTCAATTAGCATAGTCCGTTGTGGTTGATTGACTACCATAGCCGGGCCGGGTAAGTGCTTTTGTCCTCTAATCACATGAGGACAGCAGGGGTGACAGGACACAGGTGAGGCCAAGACTGGAATAGATTTATAGCATATTTATAAGGCTAAGCATGGGAACTGAAACATGCCTAAATCTCAGAGACCTTTGCCATTTGTATAATTCGGGAATCAAAGCCAACATAGTCTCGATCTATAGACTGCCACAATATGGTTACTTCCGAGTTTTAAACCCCACGCAAAACGACTTAACGGGACAATCGAGGGCACGGGAGAAACTGATTGTGAATGGGTGTTTGCACCCCGCTGATCTCAATTAGCCCTTGTTGACTCTGTGGAGGATTAAATTAGCCGCATAAAGTAAGACTGAGCCCTCACTCAAACTGAGGAAATGTTGGCCAGTGAATAAAAGATGCTGCACTCAAAAATACTTTATATTTAATAAATAATTCATTATTTGGCTAAACTTAATTTGTGAAAATGTTTGTGTTCACGTAAAGCCAACTTGAATACCTTGTGTAGCCGCAACCTAACTGGAATGAGTAGAAACCGAATAAAATTAAGAACTTAGCATGCTAAATGTTGTCAGAAAGCTCAAGATGGACACTGACTGAACTGACATTTGTATATAGCAATTTCTCTTTATGTAAAATAACTTATGGCAAATTCCTCGCACTTCTCCTGAACCTAACCTCCTCTCCTCACAAGTCTAACTTCAGCATGATAAATTCTCTTCTTAAATCCCAAGAGAGCAATATTATGAATTTTTTTTTTTCATATTGCCCAAAACCAATCAAACAAACAAATAAATAAAACAATTAACAGTCAATCAAACATTTAGACTACTCTTTCCATTCAGGACCTTGCAAAGAACTATACTGGGAACAAAACAATTTAACAAAAATGAACATAAATGGTTTAAGTAAACGTATATTTGACGAATTAAGGTGGATTGAACTAAATAAAAGTTGTTACAAAATGGTAATTAAGTGAATAATTTAAAGGAAGCTGAACATGCATGGACTCGTCTAGGCCTTACGTTAGGTCTAAATTTATACAGCAACAACATTAACAAGTGTCATGTCGTCCTACCACTGGGCGAAACAGTAAAAACGACGAGTTATTAAAGTTCCGAGAGGCAACAGGATGCGGTGGAAACACTGTAGGCAGATGCGTCGCCGCGCCCTGATTATTATTCCCGCCTGTCGCTTTGCTGTAATGAGCGCGCGGCCGACTGTTGGCGCGCTGATTACCGGTCCTTGGGGATCCTGTGTTTTTCCAGAGTAATTGATAGTTAGACTCCGCTCTAATTAAATACGCTGTCTGCTTCATTGATGTAGATTTTTCGCACCAGGGAGAATGAATTGGGCACAGTGAGGGTGAGCAGGCCTTTACGCTTTATGAATCGTTGTTAACCCTGAACCCCAATCGTGAGACACTGGACTATTCAGAATGCATATGGCAAAATGAACACAAAATATGTTTCCGATGCACAGCCATTTTAGTTCACGGTCCCGAGAAGGCTGTGCATCATTTTAAAAGGCCTTCAAAAAGTTTCTCCTCTCTTCCATTTTCGCACAAGGGACGCATTTAAGGTGTTCTTTTCCCACCAAATCCCTGGCCGCTTCATGGGACGCTTTGCTTTTTGTGTGGTCTCCCGGCTTGTCTTGCTCTGTCACTATAACTCTGAAGGGTTGCCCCGGTTTCCCGCACACCTGCGTGGCTGCCCGGTCCCTTCAGGAATTCGCTGGGGCTTGTAATCAGCTTTGTGGAGCCATTGAGTGCACGGCTCAGTGAAACTTCCCAACCTCACAGCGCGCTGGACCGCTGAATGGGAGTCACAGCGTGGGGCGCCACTCCAAGCAGCGGGCCTGCCAAATTCCAGCAGAGTCTCTCACAATCATCCTTACACAGACCTCTCTGCCGAACACGAGGGCGAGAGAAAGAGAGAGGGAGGGAGAGAGAGAAAGACAAAACAGACAGTTAAGGTACGGAAGAGTAGTTTATTAAACAAGCTTCATAAGCGCCTTGAAAAATTCATATAGCCTTGCATTGGTCATCTAGCATTTTTTTATATATTTTTTTAGAAACAGCAGTCTAGACTTTTTGAAGACTTTTCTAGCAGTCGTTTTATAATGGTAATTGGATTCTCAGTGATGCACAACAACATGAGAAAATCTGTGAAAAGCAATCCCATGGGTGCATCACTAAATTAGTCCACTGAATTAGCCTACTGTTTGCTCTTCCGAGCAATAATGACGCAATTCAGACAAAAATCGTACTGAAACTTAAGGGGCTGATTTACATGCGACAATGCCCGGGCCCTTGGTCTGTGTCTGCCGCGGTTAAAAGAGACTGTTGGTCACGGTGCGGAACAAATAATTCACAATTAGCTGAAAGACTGCAACATTTTGCTAAATAAAAGTTTGAACAAAGTTGCCTTTTTTCGTGGCGTTGTGCATACATGCTTAAATTACTGCTCCGGAATCGCAGACTGCAGAAATTACGGCGCAGCATCTCGCCTCTTGGAAGGGCGCAGGATTAAGAGGCAGCAAGATTGTTAAACATGTCAACGTGTAATTGCACGATAAGGCCCTCGCGAGGAATTTATTGGCCCAGTTGCTATTTCTATTCCTCCCTAATCTCGTTCAGCACATTCGTTCCGTGCAATCTGTCTCCGTAATCTTCTGTGACAGAGCAGCGACCAATAGCAGCGTACCGGGTTTTTTGGAGAAGGGAGAAAATATGCAGAGGCGTGATAAAGTGATGCTAATTATCCCCATTTAGGACAGCGAGTGCAAGAGATCGGGAGTTTTCATACGAGCCAGCAGTGTTGATGGCTTCCCAGCACAGAATATATCGGTGGCTACAAGATAAGGGTATCGCACGTTGAGACGATTTATTGGTTCGAGTCCACCGCCACCCCTCCCACCTCGAACTCCATCCCATCCTTTTCACCCAGCCCAACCCGCGTGCCTTCCCCTCTTTTGGCGAGGTAGTAAATTATTTTGGTTAAATTTACCAGAACGCTTCTCTTTAACCTGGCGAGTGCCGTGACTTGGTTCTCCGCCTCTCTGTTTCCGACGCTAATCCGTGTAGTTTTTCATCTGGAGATAAATACAAATGGCTACTGAGTGGACATTCTCATGTAGTGAAGGGGAAAGGAAAGTGTGCGTTCAGAATAATTGACAGTTTAATGTAAGATCTGTTTTCATGAAAGAAACCTGACTGAAATAAAACATACAAAAATAACTTTCAGTGGGCTGTCCAAAAATAAAATAAATGCTGCTATCGAGATCGTTCAGTTTATGATGTATATTACAGTTATAGCACTCCTGATTCTGTTCTGCTTCATATTTATTTCAAGTGCGTGAAGTGGCACTCGCAGACTTGAAGGCCTCACATGCGCATCCCAACGAGAAAAGGGACGTCTGGTGCCACAGTGTGTCTTTGCACTTCTGACACTTGTTGCTGAACTAGCCCCAGGGAGACTGCATGTCATTGTAATAACCTTTGACGTTCTGTCCCAGAGGTCAGCGTCTCTGCTGGCTGATCCAGGTTACTGTTAAACACCCTTCTGCCCCCGCTTCAGATCACATTATGTTCAGCCACAGTTCTTCATGGGACTCGAGAATAAATAACCAACACAACTAGTAAACAACATAGGAAATTAAAACGTTCACACACTTTTATATTATTATATATATATATATATATATATATATATATATATATATATATATATATATATATATATATATATATATAGTGTTACTGCAGTACAAACGTGTTTTGATTAATAGGTGGGACTATACTCAAACACATATTTCATGTGTGAATTGAAATACTGTAACACTTTATTTTAAATAGTCGAGTGAAACAACTTTTGACACAGATTGTGTTTTTAAACACGCATGCAGATGTATAGCCTACTAACATAGGTTAAATTATTTTCCAAATTAAGGATGTTTACCCAAACACAATTTACCCAAACTGATTAATCACTATAGCCAAATGAACTATGGTTAAAAGAAATCGGTTTGCTATAGAGTTAAACAAATATTATTGTGATAGAAAAAAATGACAAAGTTAGTTAATGCAATTTCGGTGCACGAAGTTGTCAAACCAACCTTAACCTACATGACACACGTATAATGATAGTTTGTTTTCAAAAACGCAAAATTATACACCTTAGGTACCAATCAAAGTCTACAATGGAAGCAGCAATGGTCACACAGCTACAGTCTAATTATACAAGTAGGCTAAACAAACTATTCAAATTACGAATAAACATAGATTTGAGGTACCTTTAGTAAACGATATATTAAAATTTTAAAGGCGACTTTAACAACATTGAAGTTATCATAATATTTGTATTAATGCAAATCAATATTTATTATTTTATTCTCTAGATTTTTAAATGTATCTATGTTTTTAAAATTATTATTCATGTATAATTAACTTTACCTAAGTAGGCGGCTTATTATAAAGGTAATTAATAAAACGACTCATTCAAATTATAAACTAACAAAAGTGTGACACACATTTAAAATAAAAAGGTCAACATACAGGCCTATATAAAATGATTTTCCCAACAAAGGTTCTAATGCATATTTATTGTAATGATATATATAATGTTCATTCAAGTTCCTATGACGGGTGAGATCAAGAGTGACCTATTTAGAAAATACGTTTTTCCGTTTTGATACTTTCAAAGATCTCATTAGCAGCAGTTAAAGCTTGTAAAATACACACATTAAAAACTAAAGGTTTTTAAGCAAAGTGAAGTATTAACACCTGCCGATTCATATTTTGTCTTCAATCAACGAAGAGTAAGTGTCCACTAGATGTGTGGTAAATCAAACACATGTTAAATGACAAAGTCTGATAGGTAACAAAACTAACACCAATTTAGAGCAGAGTAACTTTTTCTCCAATTTTATTTAGACCATGAATCAACGCAAGGTTAAGATTTGAACTGGCAGGAATGCATGTCATAAATTATGTACAGCAGCAGTGACGTGCCAGTCTTTTGAAATATTAAAACTTATTCACAATTTACAAGAAATTTTACAACATAAATCTGGTACATTAATTCACGTATACAAACGTTTTGGTAAATGTAATAAGCAGGAAACTCTTTATGGGCTCTCAAAAACATTTCATTGTGTTATTCACGCTAGACTTTTGTTATTATCAACTCAAAAGTCAATTTGCACAGAAACTTAAATATTTAAAGAATAACAGTGTGTCGCATATTTCTTGGCGTGGCCAGAAACGCTGTCAGAATCATTTTTAAAGACGTCATATTTAAACAATGTTTCGCTGAAAGTGATACATTTCATTAGATCTCAGTTCCTCTCCGAACTGCATTCGAAACAATATTTACCTTTAAATTACAAGAACATCATAAAACATTCTGTACAAAAGTAGTTTAATGACAATCTAAAAAAAGAGGTAAATATTTTTGGTGGAGTGTTACCCATCACTTTCCATCAGCTGTTTCAAATATGCGTCAATGGGACAGTTCCGTTTACTCCGGCAGTTGTGCTCTGATAGTGCTGCGGTAAGGCATGCAGTCTGCTCTGCACAGACGGATCCCCGGACTCCCCGGTCGGTAAATACATGCTTATCATCTCTCTCAAGTCTCCGGGGCAGGGGCCTCGGGAGTGTGTGGTAACCGGGGGGCTTATATTGGGTTCGGACTTCACGAGCGAGCTCAGCGTGCCGATGGCCGCAGAAGTGACGCTGGAGTTTTGATGCTGCGTGTATGATATCCCACCGTAGCCGGACGGAGAAGCGCTCATGTAGCTCTGGGAGTTCGAGATGGGGCTGTACTGAAGAGCAGTCATGTCGTAGCGGTGCATGGGCTGAGGGTTGTGCGGGTGATGGTGATGAGCGTGGTGATGGTGAGACCCACTTCCTGGGTGCTGGCTGTAAGCGAGCTGAGCCTCCTGCATCATCGCAGCCGCTGCTGCCGCGGCGGCCACCTGGCCGGAATACGTGCCGTTCGCCCAGCCGTTCATGTGCGCGTAGCCAGCGCTGGCCGAGCCTCCGTGACCCCCAGGACTCTCCAACCTCTGGCCGACCCCTGCAGGACTCATTCCGACCCCGCCACCTGCACCGCCGAGCAAGCCGCCAGCCAACGAGTACTTGTCCTTTTTAAGCAGGGTCTTGGTTTTGCGCCGCGGTCTGTATTTGTAATCCGGATGCTCTTTCATGTGCATGGCTCGCAACCGCTTCGCCTCATCAATAAAGGGCCGCTTTTCAGCCTCTGACATCACTTTCCACTCAGCACCGAGTCTTTTGCTAATTTCAGAGTTGTGCATTTTGGGGTTCTCCTGAGCCATTTTTCGGCGCTGGCCCCGGGACCACACCATAAACGCGTTCATGGGTCTTTTTACGCGGTCTTGATTGGCTTTGCTCCCCGAATTTGGACCCGTTTGCCCCGGATTCGTGTTGGTTTGGGGTCCAGGGGAATGAAGGTCCGTCTCCATCATCATGCTATACATTCAAGTGGCTTAAAAGTTTTCAGCTAGCAGAGAAAAAGCATGAACTTTCGGCGCTCTGTAGTCCGCTTGAAGCAGGTGCTTCACAAGCCAGTGGAGCTCCGGTCAAATGTGGAATTCAGCTTATTCCCAACCGTTTGCTGTTAGTTTCAGGGTCTCTTTTTGCTCCTGTAGCCTGGTTAGTGTGGTCTCCGACTGCCGTTTCACATCCACATTGATTGAACGTGCATTTGAGTTACTTTTCCTAGTGGAGTTGAAGAGTTAGTTAAAGCGGCGGCCATATGATGCATTTTGACAGCGATTAAAATGAGCGAGCGGCCAATGGCGTTCCAGCGAGGTGCGATTTGCATGGAGTTCGGTGGAGTGACGTAGACAGCGAGGAAAGAACTAGTAGGCGGGGTGCACGAAGGGTCAGCACCGCCCCCTCTAAAGTAGAGTAAATACTGAGGTAGCAGTTTGAGCCTCTTCAATGGTTGCAATAAATGAACAAGAGGACAAATGGTAGATTTTATCCATTTAGATGACATTACAAGATACGATCTAATTCTTTGTAATAACTGTAATAGCTGCTATGCTCCCTCGTGAGGTTTTGCCAAATCTTTGTGTAAAAAACGTCTAGCGTATCCAACCACTTGTCAACTATATCTGTGACTATAAAACTGTTAAAGGAAAGAAAACAGTTTGAAACGAATTTATCCCTTCGTTGTCCAAAATATAGGTTTAAAAAACGTCAAATGAGACCCTCATTTCACTTTGCAATCAATTAGCCTACATCTTTTTTTTGCCAAAGATAATCAACACACACAGTTCACTTCATAATTAGTTATTGTTCGACTGAAACAACAAAACAATATAATATTTGAAGAGTTAAACAACGGTTTTAAATAGAGGTTCTTAAATCGAGGATACTGCCGTCTGGTGGTGCACTGCTGAGATTTTGTTGCGCATAAAATTGATATGGAAAACTCAGAAATTCTAAAGTTATATCAAATTAAAAAAGGCAGTATATAGTGAAGGCAATGCAAACATGAAGGCGTTGTCTAGGTAAATAATATTTGCAGTCTGGTTTTCATTTAATGCAAGGATAATTGTACAAAATGTGATCCAATCGCACGACCGATCGAGAAAAATATTGATGAAAGACAAATACACCTGCCCTGGACAGCAAAAGTATTATTTCACCATCAAGTTTGAAAACACATAAGACATCCTTTAAATATAGGTTCTCTAGAGATGTTGGTAGTCTATATTTTTAATAGGCTATGTGACCCACACAGCTAGACTATACCAAGAACGAAAAACATGTTTTGACGTGGCTTTTCATTGCTCAAAAAACTGTAGTTTAGCTATGGTTTTTCATTTATATAGTGAGAGTATATAGTGTCTATAGCCTCTCATTTTATGTTGATAAAATAATTCGTTTTTCATCAAAAGAGAAATGCAATCATTTTATTAAAACATTTTACTAAACACTAATAAATATGAAGGTTTCACAAATTTTTATTTATAATATTTGTTTTGTTTCAAATATGCCAAAAGCACGCACCACCAGCATGAACAATAATAGGCCTATTACCAATAATTATATAATATAATCCACATTAGTATAAATTATAATAGTTATTTGATTGTATTTAAAACATGAATAATATGTGCCATACAAGCTTTCCAAAAAAGTCAATTTAATGTATTTATTTTATAGCAACGATTAGACAGTTAAATATCACATTTTTATTTCATTTTATTTAAGACATTTAATTGTCCTTCGGATTAGAGGGCTAAACCACATTGTGACCCTCCTGAAACAACATACACTGTCAGTTCTCATTCTGCTCCAGTGTCGCGCTCTTCACAGGGTCTTTGTTTTGCGCGCGCTGGGGGCAATAGGGCACTGTTAGCGCACGTGCGAGAGCTGGGTTACAGCAGTTGTCCAAAACACACACTATTTACAGAGATGTCCTTGGTAATTAAAAAAAAAAAAAAGAAGAAAGACTGAAAAGTAAAATGAAGTGACAGTTTAACACTTCTCAGAAAACATTTTGTGACAGCAGGGGATGGGGATGGAACGAGGGGACTGAAATATGTATGATGTCAAAATATAAATAAGCGAAATGGGAATTGATTATTAAAATCAACCAGTTTAATAATTAAAAATATATATATATATATATATATATATATATATATATATATATATATATATATATATATATATATATATATATATATATATATATATATATATATATTTGTAGCCCATGCATTCTCTTGACTATGAGCTTTCAATGCGTGTCACTGCAAAATTAAAGCGTCCTAAACTTGTTGTTGCAGACTTGTTTAACCTAATTTGGTTGTTTAAGTCCTTTGTGTGGCTCTTCTTGAGAACAGGTTGACCTAACAAGGGTTGTGGTAAGACGATGTGCAAACGATATCCTGTCAAACAGATGATGGTGCCAATCTGTTGAGCAATCTGAAAGTTCATTGCGTACAATAGTCTCAAGACCAAAGTTATTTTTAAAACAGGGAAAAAAGACAAGTTTCAATATTAAATTAATTTAATATAATTAGCCTACTAAATGTAAACTTATTTAAATGTAAACTTTATTTAAATATTATTTAAATGTAAATTCACGGACAACTGAAATGGCTTTGCCAATGCAGGTTGTCTTTTAAAGCTGCAAATGTAAAAAGAAAAAAAAGAAACAATAAGAAACAAACTGTCTGACTTCCCACAAGAATTGCTCCCCGCTTAATGCTGTAAACACGAACGCGTGTTATAATATGTCTTTTGACAATTATTTCAAAATGTTCCGATAAAATGCGACTTTGCCGACACTGGACCTATCGGTAGCCTGAAAGAAGTCTCCGGTCTGTTCACAAGGGGAAAAATCGCGTCAGTATCACTTATCCGACACACAGTAGCCTATATCATGCGATCATGTAGCTTATTACAACTGGCGACAATCACAGCTTTCCGTTTGCAGGCTCTGTATGGCGCAGTTCGTGCTTACGTACCGAACTCATCTCTGATAAATAATCAGTTAGCCAAGCGACATCATGGTCTAAAATATCACGTTTCTACATGAGAACATTCATTTGCAATCAATTAATAAATCCAGATGTAAGCTTTTTGCCATAAAATAGCTAATACATAATCTAAATTTTGTTTTAAAGCTATATAAACTTACGTTCCACTGTCCCTCATTTGCAGTGATGTAAAATCGTCCTTACCGGTGCTATCGCTGTCCTAACCCAGCCAAAGCCAAAGCCACTCGCCAGACCGCCATCCTTGCTAAAAACCTACACTTAGTGTGCCAAGGCCAGCCATACCCAGCTCCCAGTCCCACCACTCACTACACACTGAGGAGAGAGACAAGAAAATGAAATTTATTATAGACTCTAAAGACAATTTCAAGTTATTGTTTCTCCCGGCGAAAGGGTTCCTTCTTACATAATAAAGCCCCTTTTGTGTGACGCGGAACAATACAAAACAAGTATTCTAATAAATAGCCACTTTTTTGTTCCCTCTCGAGGATGAATGGAATTGAGCAGTTGGGTTTGAAAGCAGCTGCTCGCGCATTCAGGAGGAGGGGGCGGAGCCCTGGCTCGAGGCGTCTCTCCTCCTTGGAAACGAACTTGAAGAACGGACCCGGCGGCAGCAACACCGAAAAAACGGTCTGCAGCCTTCGCGCCGACATCACCACAAAAGTCTAACCCCCGTCGCCCCTGCTGCGTGGCTCTGAAGAGCATTACGCTTAATAACTTTAATTAACACGGCCATTCTCACTCTTCCCAAACTTACGAATATCCTTAAATCCCGAGGAATCGCATAAGAGAGCACTTTAGCTACTTAATGCTGGCACTGAAAAAAAACAAGCTCACTTCATGCACAACATATCTACAGTCTTATAGCCTACTGTTGGCTATTAGGAATAACTAGAGTTTTTAATCAAAATATTTACAATACTTGAACATTTTAAGTTGACGTTTTCTTGCAATAAGCTTAATGGTTGACGTTAACTTAAATTCAATGTATATTTTCATTATTTTACCAAACATAGCTTGAAATCAAACCGCATTTAGCAAACAACATTTAGCCCTGTTGAAGACCATAGTGGAATAATACATAATACAAATATAAAAATGATAATTATTCTACCAAACAGTTGTTCACTAAGGCTACGGGCACAACTTTCACTGTCAAACTCTGATATAAGCCACAAGCATGTTTCTTACAGCCTTCTGATGCCATTGAAGGTTTTTGGGCAGCAGCAGCTTGCCACCACATGGTTCTGACAGGCTTTGGGAAACTGTTGTCGTCGTTCAGAAGAACTCACAGAGAGACACATCATTGCCATCTGATTGCAAACATTTACATTACCTTCGGTCTCGCAATGACCTGTGCTCTCTCAAAAAACTCTGGGCATCTTTTCGGTCATTCTCCGACCATCAAAATTCAAAACTTTTCAATGCCTGGTCAGGTAGGATAAAGTATGGGGAAAGAGTAAGGCTAACACATAACATGTATGTGGATGCTGCATGTGCAAGATAACATTTAAATTGCTATTCCACAAACTCACTTAACCTGACTGCAAATATCAACTCGCTCCAAAAACATGAAGTCGTGAGGGTCTTACCATCAGCTGCAAATATGTAATAGCATTTTTTTTCCCCTCAGCTCCAAGTTAAATGCAATAATGACTTCTTTAGGGGTATTATCAATGATTGAAGGGAATATTCTCCAGACAGTCTAGACTTCATCAGATGCCTCATGATACCCAATGAAAAGAAAGCCTGTCACTTGTTAATACCTAAAGGCAACCACTGCAGCAATCTCTAGCAGAGTCAAACCATCACACTCAGGCACTGAGTCAGTTTGATTCTGCACACTCGATCCAATTCATCTCTCCCTCCCTCATACATATTAAACATGGGAAGAACTTCAACATGTAGACAGAAACTATGTATATTTACACAGATTTAACCAAACAACCAAAACAAAAGAGAATGAATATATTGAATAGCATTACGCTCTAGCATATAATGAACAGTGTTATGAAAAGTAATTACATGGCAACAGGCAGCGATTAGGTTTATCCATGTCTAACTGCCCTTAATTTTATGCAGCTATCTGGTGCCATAGTGTGTGCAGAGTCTTCGCAGAATCATTAGCCCCAAACAGAGACTTGTTGAGCCCCATCAACAGCACGACTCTGAGCTCCATCACTGCACAGTTCATTAATCTCTCACCATGGCTTTTCTGGCTGCCAGTGGTTAAACACCCCTCTCTGAGTATAGCTCTCCTTCACCAGGATACCGCTGTGTTAATTTCCTCTCTCTATTAGCACAGCGCAGTTAATCAGGTTTCCTCTCCCCAGTGGTGGTATGAGCGGGAGAGCCGCGAGCAGGTGTCAAGCCTGTCTGTGTTGCTTATGGCGGCAATCTGTCTCCCAACTTCACCACTGCAGGATAATGGAGGACTCATATGCAGCTGATTCTGCCACAGCTATTGTGTCCAATCTGTTGCATTAAACACTTGGCACACATAATTACAAATAATCCTGCCTTTTTTCCTTCTGCCACAGCTCTTCCCAGGCTCTCTCGCTCTCCTGTGTAAACAAATACTGTAACCCTTTACTAGCAGGCCTCATTAGTATTTGTCGATATCGCTCTGCTGGGTGGAATTATTTGCTTGTTTTAGGCAATTACACTCTCATTACGAGAATTAGTTTGAGTGAAGCCATGTATGTTTGCCGATCATTTAGTTTAATCAAATAGTAACTCAATTCATCAAGTTTGATTAGTATTAAATGAACTCCTAGGGCAAGCTCGAGCTGCTTGAATTGTTTTACAAGGTTATGCTGAAGCCATTAGTTTACTGGGGGAAAAAAAAAAAAAAAAAAAAAAAAAAAAACAGAATAGTATAAAATTTATTTTAATTTTTTAACTTATCAAAACGTCTAGATGTCAAAAAGATTCATGGACGCAGCTAATGGTAAAAGTGAAATCACATTTGATGGCATAACTTCCTCGGTCTGTTTACAGATTCATATGGTAGTGCCGAGAAAAGCACCCTGTTGATTTATGCATCATTAGCATAAATGCAAAATATACTGAAAGGCGGAACACATTTCGGCATAACCCTTTGTACTGAGATGAAACAGCAGTCACAACACGGCTTTGAAGGCTCCTCGTATCTCTGTCCAGAGCTGTCTGCTGCCTCGTATGTTTTAAGACACAAAAAAGAGAGAGATGAGGCCATGAGACCAAAAGGGAAGAAAAATCGTGGGGTCAAATCTAAAAGCGTGTTGGGGCTTTTAAGTCCAAAGAGTTCCTCCTTTCCTCTCCAAGCCCGCCATCAAATGCATCAACTTCACCAGACTTGGTTGTGCTAACTTACCAAATCTCTCAAATTAAAGACAAAATGTGGCAGACAGGATTTGTCCCAAATGAAAAAACGACATTTCTCTGACACAGTTTGGACTGTTTCAATATTAAACGTTTTTAAATGCACCACAGTAAATGGTCAGTGCAAATGTTGTACATACTATAGTAAAATTACAATAAGTGGGTAATAACTAGGTACTAACCCTGAACCTATCCTAAACCAAATCTTAACCCATGTAGTTACCTTATATTTCCAGTACTTTCTTTGGTAACTACACTGTAAGTCACATAGTGTAACCCAAATGTTTACTATAAACCTTTTGAATACTTGCTTATTCTAAAAAGAAATAAAAGTTTTACAATATTTTATTATCAGATGCAAAATGTAAGTTCAAAAGTCAAAAAAAAGGGAAAAAATTGTAAATTTACTACAAAACAAACAGGAAAGTGTGACAAGATTCTGGTTGACTATATACCAAATGCATTTAACAGAAAACCCAGGATATTCTAGGACTATTTACAAGGAAAAGTTAACTTAGCTACAGAGCTCTTCTCACTGGACATGTTAAGGTATTGCTCAAGATAATTTCATTAAAAGACACAGGATGTTCACTCAGAAACCAATCATCCATTATGCAAGAAAATCTATCCATCACACAGTGAGCGTATATACCCATTATCCAGACATCGATGGGGTGTTTTTCTTATTTTCATTTTTTACCCATCAATTACGGCAAGATTTTAAGCATTGTTCCACTCCTCAATTAGCCGCAACACCTTTTCCTTTGATTGATCCATAATGAATGTAATGGTTTTAACAGACCACAGACAGATCACTTAGAGGAGCTCTGCTAATGGCAGTGGCAGCTCCAGGGCTGGAGTGATGTCAGTTTCTCCAAGCCCCGGCTAATTAGACACTGTGTCGCTCATTACCCAGGTAATAAGCCCTAACGCTAATGGGTATCAGGCAAGACCCCCAAACACTAGAGAAAGGCAGAGAGAGGCGGGAGAGAGGACGGGAAAGAAGATGAGGGGGATGTTAACAGGGAAAGGGGTGAGATAGAGAGAGTGAGAGGAGAGACAAGAAAATGTAAGCAAAGAGAATTTGTGAGAGAATTTTCATGATGGAGAAAAGAGCGCAAGATGAACGGATCTTACAGCACTAATGCATTTCAATGCTATGCCTTTTAATATAGTACACCAGTCCTATTGGTCAAGAGTAAACATGTCATTTTCAGTACGAGGTAAAGGCACAATGGTTGCTATGCAATGGATGGAGGGCTGTTGGAGGAGGGGGGGAGTGTTGGTTGGGGGAGGAAGGAATAGAAGGGGCTGGCATTAGAGAGACGGAGCGATGGTTTCCTTGTTAACCACTTTCCCACTTAGGCCTTGTTAGCACCAGAGCTCTCAGCTGTACCTATTATTGGTGACGGATGCTATGCTTGACTTTTTTAGAATTACACAGACGCACACCGGTCTGGTGGATAAAGCCACTGCAGCCTGCATTACTCTGAAGAAATAGCTCCTACTGTATGAGAGTCGATGTGATGGTCCACATCATTAAAAAAAACATTGACATGACTGTACTCCAACTTTTCAGTATTCTTATGCTATATGGTGCATCTAGGGTATAGTCTGCATACTTCATATACTACTTTCAAACTATTTATTTCTTCAAACCATTTCCACCTTCATAACTTTTTATTCTGCAAAACACAAGATATTTTGAAGAATGTTGGGGACCAAATTGTTTTAGTTATCATTCACCTCCATTGTAAGGGGGAAAAATATCTCAAAATATCTTTTTTGTTTCACAGAAGAAAGGCATGCGATTTTGGCATGAAGGTCAGTACATGACAGAAATTTCACTTAACTGCATGGTTTTTAGGAATTCTCAAACAATTGGCAAAAGATTATTTTTGTTATATTAATTATTGTTAAGGCCAGGGAATTCTCTAGGATGTCCTAGACTCTCTTTAGAGTGCACTGAATCTATGTAAATGTACTAAAGTGAGTAATTTGA
This sequence comes from Paracanthobrama guichenoti, assembly GCA_018749465.1. NCBI lineage: Eukaryota > Metazoa > Chordata > Actinopteri > Cypriniformes > Gobionidae > Paracanthobrama > Paracanthobrama guichenoti. Next base: position 20,826,501 of record CM031951.1, read on the forward strand.
ATTTTATTCGTTCTGCTTGGTGAGAGTAATTTTGTATCAGCTAATTGCATTTGCTGTTAAATGGCAAATTCTACAGCATTCAGGCTCTGCAACAAAAGAATGTGAGTCCATCAAGTCTTTGAGCCATCATTCTTAGCCATCAGACAAATGTCATCACTTTTATGTGACATTTTTAATACGTTGTGCGGTTATTTTGTAACAGACCACAAAAGATTAGTGTTATGAAACATGCCACTGGAAATGAGATCATCGTACAGAGTTGTATCATCAGCCAAAAGTGCATTTGTAGTCTTTGAAAGTGTGATCAGAGTGGCCCTATGTAATTACTGAAATAAAGTTTAATTTTCAAATAGGGAGGGGGCATAATCCCTCATCTCATCTCCTCATGGGGTCATGGCTCACACCTCTCCTAATAACCTTAATCTTATTATACACACAGAAAAAGTTATCCTTCAATATCTGAGGATTTTCAGTATGAGACTAATGCGGCTTAAAATACATTCATTACTGCACCCTGCTAAATGAAAAATAACAGTGAGACCGAATTCATAACCGATTCTGACCTTTGTCAATAAATATTCATTAACTTGAATAACCATTTAAGCATTAAATAATATCAAATATTAAATATGAACTAAAACCGTCATCTGAATTTTGGCCTGCAGAAATAGGAACAAAGCCTATGTGGGTCTCTAATATGTAATTTTTTTTTAACGCAATGTCAACAACAAGGTTATCTTCATGGCAAGAACAAAGTGAATTAAAGAAATCATACAGTTAACAAAAAGCTATAGAAGACATTTAAGATCAATACAGTCTAAATCAATTCTAAAATGCATTCAGATGACACATTTTTAAATACAATATTTAAAAATTTCTTTGAAATATTGTCTATTTACATTATAAACAGTGCAGGCGGGTAAAATAATAACAGTCATTGGAGTTTGACAAAGAAGGCATGATGGTCATAGCGGAAGCCTACAGCCGCTGAGAGGCTAAGCAGCAGGAAAGATTCGTGACACGTTTTCATGCATTTAAAACATGAAACAGGAACGTTTTATTGTCATGAGGTAATAGTCCATATGTGCTAGAACTGTAAACGCTACAAACGGTCAACAAAAAGTGAGCATTCCTGGCTCCTCACCCCCTCTCTACACGGTCTATCTGAAAACAGGAAACACTCTCAGGTAAATACCCACCTACACACGTAACCAACGACCCGGAAACACCTACTCAAAAAATGCAAAATAAAAGACAAACATTTTCTGCACTTACAATGGTGATTCTTCAACCTTTAATAATAAATATCCATGTGTGAATCTTGAATTTCCTAAACATCATCTTGTAAAAGCAACTTGATTGTCAAACAGCAGAGCAGGAAGATATATATATGCAGATTTTTGTTTTTCACTTTGCAGGCACGTTCATGGCCCTGAATTAGAAAAAGTCAAAATTTCAAGAAAAAATAAAAATCATAGGTTAACCAGTAACCAACTCAAAAATCTAAATATATTAGACCCACAATCTAATATGTTTTAAATGAACTGTGGTTTCTAAATATCTGGTCCAACACGGTGGATAAAACATAATAATTTCTAAACAAATATCTGATCCATTAACAGTAGCAATACAAACCGTACAGCCTTGTGCAACAGAGGTCTCTCAGAGAGCACTTAATTAATCACAATCGAACTCTGAGAATCCAAACTGTTAGCGGCTGGAATTGTGAGTGTGTGTGTGAGTGTTTGTGTGAAATGGCTATTTAACATGCCCATGAGCTGAGCAGCGGGGTCTGAAGACTGTGTAATCTCATTTAACCCTCACTACACAACACTAATTAGAGCTGACACGCTAACAACACACACCGAAAAGCCTCTCAGCGAAAAAGTCAACACCAGCCAATGACCCAGCATGCTTCCCCTCGCTCTGCCCCAAACCCCTGCCCTCCCCGGGGAGGAGGCGCAAATTTAGCCTAAGGATAGCAGGGAGCAGCCCGTTCCTATAGCAGGGGCCTCCCCAGAGCCAAATTAAAGCTCTTTGGTCCCTTCTCCCCCTTTTTCGTGAGAAAGGGTCAATGTGGTACCCCATCACTTTTTGAGTGCGCAAATATGTGCTCGCGTGTGTGCGTAACAGTCTGGCGGGTGAGCGCAGAGCACCTCCTTTTCCCTCTCCTGGCTCCCAGCATTTGAAATGAGGTCATCATTGTAAAGGAGGTCTGAGTGGATCAAAGCCCCCTACCTACACCTGCCCTTTTCTTCCCTCCTTGCTCTCTCTCTTTTCTCTCGCTTCTCATTTATGTCTTGAAGTTTCCTATTGACTAGTAGCTTCTAAGAAGCCCCCTGATGCCCTGAGATGCCTGGTCCTCTAAAAAGCCCCCACTAAATTTTGCTTACAGCAATATTTTCTGCCAACTGGCTGGGGTTAAAATTGTAGGAGGAAAAAAAGCCACCCACTAATTCACTTTTATTCGATTACCCACTCTGGGTTTTTAAAATGCATTTTTTTTTAAATGAAGCAGGCATTGACAGAAGTGATGAGATGGGCCATGTCGCAGATAAGACCTCTAATCAGCATATTTAACTTTGCCATGCGTTTTAAAATTGTGAGGGTTTGGAACGACAGAAATGCACATCCAATATCAGCCCACACTGAGGGACAATAACACACTATTTTGATGCAAATCAAGGGACCCATTAATGTTTAAATTTATTTCAGTCCCATCCAGTAAAAGAACACATTTATTTCCTGGAAACCCAGATAATTACTTTGCCACAAAATGCATATTCCATTAAGTCAGGTGAACATTGTTTATTATATTTTGTTTTGTTGGATTATGATAATGCAATTTAAGAGTGAATGACATTCAGACCATTACACTTGATGAGAAAATAAATGTTAAAAACAAATTCTATAAATTTTGGGTACATGTAAATTTAAGTTCGGCTATAATGTGAGTGGATAACTTTGTAAAATACTTGCTTTTGTCCTTCAGTTCCTTAAGCCTCATAATATTTCTACAGTTGTGACACCCAGATAATCTTTTCTTTAACTTGACGCTTGGGATGAAATTATGCTCCCATTACAGTGTCCACTATAAAAAAAAATCCTGTATTGTAGCAAAGCATGCTAGCACAAATCAGCCAACCCTTTAGATGGCTAATACATCTATAAGGACAATATTAAATGAGGAAGAGTCTTCTAATTGACTTACTGTTGAAAACAACCCACACACAAAAATGGCTCTAACCTGCTGTGACATTTGTTTGAAAGAAATGGTTAAGAAAGAACAGCTTTTATTTATTGATGTTAGTTCATATGCTATTAAAAAGGGGAAGTTGTGTGAAGTGATGTCTCTCTCTTTGTGCAATCATTCATCAAAGTGAGTGAAACTGAATATGTTCACCATCAACCAAAGATAAAACACACCGCATCATGACCAAGGGTATAGGTTTGCTTTTAACCTGGGTAGGGATGTTACAGCAGGGCCGGCCCAGGCTCTGTTGGTGCCCTAGGTTAAATTTTATATAGTGCCCCCTAAAAGCCCTCTACCCCCGACAAGTTACCCGCCAACCCCATTTAAACATACACTGGAAAATGACATACTTGGACTTAAAGGGTTCATGATTGAGAAATAACATTTCCTTGATCTTTTGAAATATAGGAGGTCATTGTGCTCTAAAAACATCCTATAAGTTACAGAACTCAGAAAACTATGTTTCAGATTTTGTCACATTATTACACCATAGTGAGACGAAAGACCGCCTCTATAGAAGATCAACACCTACTAGCCTCACCCACCAATTCGTGCATGCCATGTGGTAGTAAATATGAGACAGACGCAAACACAGGATTACTCCAGCAACAAAACAATAGAGATGCCTGAATAGATCCAGTCAGATCGCATCAGTAAGACACTGTTTGTTTGTTTGCTTTGTTTGTTCATTTTACTGCAGATTTGTTTTTAAACAGTTAGACAGTTAGATGCAGGCTTTTCAGGGAGACTGAAAATAAAACATGATGCAGTGCCAACATTGGATCCGACAGTGATGTTGCAACACACACGTGTGAGTAACAGTCTTTCCCTTTCAGTCGGTCACGTTCGGCGTACATCTCCGTTCCCTCCTTCAGGGAACGAGGGTTACATACATAAAGCATACGCTGGTCACAAACTACCTTATAACTAATCACGTCAGCTTGCGGGCTGGCTTTAGCATCCCATTTCTATGACCGCTCTGAAGCAGGGGAGTCTCAAGAGAAGCCAGGTTATCACAATATATTTTTCTGTTCATATTAAAAATCGTGTACATTTAGCAATATAGCAGGTGAATTATATATATGATGTGTATTACGATGTTATGATGAGTTGTTCAAAGCGTTTCTAAGGGTGCTGATTGTTAGAAGGCAGCTGTCTGACTTTGAAATGGCGAACAGAACATGGTTTGTGTAACATTAGCAACAGCTGTTTGATAACATATTCAAGCAAAAGGCTAATCATATCAATTACTGATACATCAGCTTTGTAGATAAATCTGTATAATTCACTCTTCCACTTCTGAATCAGTTTCTAGTTCAAACATACATGACTGAATTAAACCAGTATTTCCAATTGCTATGGTGCAGTGTTTACTAAAGTAAAATTGACAGAATGGATCTCTGAGCTGGTGTGTGTGTATGTGTGGCTCATTTGCATATTCATGAATCCGCATATACTAAATGAAAAGTGCTACATTCAAGATATTTTAAAGGTGCACTGTGTAAATTCTAGTGGCATCAAAGCGAGGAGGTTGCGAATTGCAACCGCTCAGCCCTCCCTCTCGAAGCACATAGAGAAGCTACGGTGGCCGACACAGGACAAAAATGTCGTCGTCGTCGGAGACAATAGAGAGTAGCTAGAGCTCTATAGAGCAGTTTGTCCATTTAGGGCTACTGTAGAAACATGATGACACAAAATGGCGATTTCTCTGTAAGGGAACCCGCGGTGTATGAAGATAGAAATGCCTCATTGGTAATATTCAAGGCCTATTCAAGGTAATAAATACATAATGGTTCATTATGTAAGGTCTTTATACACCAATGAAAACATATGTATATTATAATTGCATTTCTGTTAATAGATCATCATAAATACTACACACTGCACTTTTAAGGCATGAATAATTTTTTTCACAGGAAAAAAAACATTTAAATATGCCATTTTGGTGATCAAATATGAGTTAAGGAATAAAATTGACTACAGGGGGATTTTAAAACATGACACTGCAAATGACAATTTATACATTTTTCATGAGAATGAAATGACAATATATGACATCCTATAAGAATGACAAACAATGGCACATTCATTCTTAATTCTGTTTACATGAAACACGCCAAGTTATCCTTTGTCAATTATAACTCCAAGTACTTATTTTAATATGTACAACAACCATCTTGAATGCACCACGGCCATCAAAATGGAGTGTTCGAAAGAGTGTCAAAAGCAGGATAGAAAATAGCTTAGTTCTAAATAAATCTTCATTACATTACAAGTGGACCTCAGAAAACATTATAAAATTAACAAAAAGCAGTTCATGGCCCCTTTAAAAGATTGATGAATGCTTTAAAGCCACAATATGTCATTCTGGAATAGTAGCTTAATGACACCTGGCTTTCGCTGAGCTTTTATTATGCCACAGACGCTGTTTTATCATTAGATACATTATTTGAGTGTGTTGAAAGTTATGTTATAATACTTCTCTGTGCATTCACTCGGCAGCTACTATGAGACACTTTTTGCACACTGCAGTAAGCTAGATCGATATTAGGCATGATAAAACATGGTATTCGCTGTAAATCATGAAAACGAGATTTAAACAACACTGAAAAAAAGTGTATTGGATGTACATGATTTAATTGTGTACATCGGTCCCACATGAATCAATTAAGTTAAACAAACATAATTTGTTAATGTAACTTCAACATCATCCACTTCATTTTCATATATTTTAATGTTACACAATTTAATTATAATACTGCACTAGCCAGTTAACAAACTTTAAGCTAGTAATAGCTCACATTAGCATCTGCTCCTTCAGCAAAACTATCATGACTTTAGTTGTATTATTCCACAGTCTAAGCAAATGCCCCACTCTTCTCCACAATGGTAACCCACTATAATTTAAATTGTTCTAAAAATTCCAACATAATTGAATATTATTAACATCATTAAACACAGTCAAGTCTCCCCCTTTCTCATCTTGCTCAAAAATACATAAAATAACACTTTTACATATAAAATAACAACATTTACTCTCTCTTGATTTAGCTATGTGCAAAGCATGCTGGGAACTAACAGTTTCAATTAACACAACACAAATCATTCATGTAATCTCAACACAAACGGATCAAATAAACTTCAATTTGACTTCTATTTAAGTGGCTTGAACACAAACAAATTAAGTTAGGACAAAATGTATAGCAATTGTGTTGCTTTAGCTCATTTTAATTAAGCAATTTGAACAAGCAGTAAAAATCTTTTTTTCTCCAGTGAATAAGACTGTGTTGAGCTATATAACAATGATTTGTTTTCTGTCAATGAATGTATCCAAACAATTGCTCATCTGTTTAATAAAACATAATACATTAAAGTGTCTTTGGTGTTTCCATGGTTTCTACAAAATAAAACAAAAAACAGAAATCGAGGGTAATGCGGGTATGATGTCATTGATAGGCAACACATGGACACGGCCCGTGTCCTGGTTAAAATGACTTATTTCTCTGGATTTAAACATTCTTGGAAACATTTTGGATAATGTAAGTACTCATAAAAAAAGCTGAAAAACATATATAAAGGATAAGAAATATTATTGACCCCATACCTTTGAATTGTACTGTACAAACAACACACACACACACACACACACACACACACACACACACACAGGGCTCTATCTGAGTGCATGGTCTGAAGCACATGTGCATGGCGCAGGTGCACTTAGGGTGTGTCCAAATCCACTTTTGCTAGTTTAACGATGGAAAAAATGGTTTGCGTGCATGGTCCAAAATGGTTGCCCCTAGTCTCTTAATGAGTAATGGGTGTGTTTTGGGCGTAACGTGTCATAAACCAATCAGAGTCTCATCTCCCATTCCCTTTAAAAGCCAGTTGCGCTTGCACCATCACGGATTGCTATATGGCGGAGCGGAAAGACTGAATGCTTCTCCAGAGAGGAATCAACGTTTGTTTGCTGCTGCCCTGTGTGTGTAATAAGCAGAGTGTATGCACATCATGCACCCACCTATAGGTACATATTACTAATGCGTCCTTTAAATAATAAAAAAAAAAAAAATCCTGCTATTGACTTTAGACCAGGTTTTTGTTGGTCAATGGCGCAGCTGTTTTCAGTTGCCTCAAAATAGCAATGCGCCAACAATGCGCCTGAACACACCTCGTTTTCAGACTAGCACGCCCATGGGCGAACAGATGGGCTCGAGTGCATTTGCTATTTAAACAACGTAACTGCATCGGGCTGAAACTACAAAACAGTGAAATATGATAACTGCATCGGGCTGAAACTATGCAAAACAGTAGTTCAATATATATATATATATATATATATATATATATATATATATATATATATATATATATATATATATATATATATATATATATATATATATATATATATATATATATATACATATATACATATACATACACACACATACATACACACATACATGTCATATGCAAATTTGTTTTATGACATTTGCTTGTAAAGCAAAACATTCACAATTCAAAAAATGATACTGAATTCAACTGTAAATTGCCTGTTATGTATAACTAATTAATAAATAACTCAACTTCCATTTCTTCTCTCACTCCAGCCTCTGCCTCTCTTTCACACACACACACACACACACACACACACACACACACACAATT
>CM031951.1:20836924-21024424 GCA_018749465.1 Paracanthobrama guichenoti
GGCTCACGTGCCCACTGTTGGCGCTTTCATCAGTGGACAGGGGTCAGCATGGGCACCCTGACTGGTCTGCGACTATGCAGCCCCATACACAACAAACTGCAATGCTGTGTATTCTGACACCTTTCTATCAGAACCAGCATTAACTTCTTGAGCAATTTGAGCTACAGTAGCTCGTCTGTTTGATTGGATTACACGTGCCAGCCTTTGTTCCCCACATGCATTAATGAGCCTTGGCCGCCCATGACCCTGTCGCCGGTTCACCACTGTTCCTTCCTTGGACCACTTTTGATAGATACTGACCACTGCAGACCGGAAACACGCCACAAGAGCTGCAGTGTTGGAGATGCTCTGGCCCAGTCGTCTAGCCATCACAATTTGGCCCTTGTCAAACTCGCTCAAATCCTTATGCTTGCCCATTTTTCCTGCTTATGACACATCATCTTTGAGGACAAATTGTTTGCTTGCTACCTAATATATCCTACCCACTAACAGGTGCCGTGATGAAGAGATAATCAATGTTTTTCACTTCACCTGTCAGTTGTCATAATGTTTTGCCTGATCAGTGTATATAAATATATAAACCAATAGTTCAACACTACAACTTGTGCAGCTACACTTAATGTAAAATATATTGCTTTATTTATTTGTATTATGTAACTGTCCATCTTTCTCTGTATAACTATTGTCTACATTTACTGTTGTCTTTTCTTAGTCCTTGTGAATGTTACCGTTGTTCCCTGAAAGAACAGTTTTTAACAATTGCCATGCGATGCTCTAAAAATGACAATAAAGTTGACTTTGACATTTTATATAACAGAGATATACTATGCACCCCTAAATATTATCACTATCATTTGCTTAATAAACATAAATAGACAAAATAATATTTTGTCTACCTGTATTTCTCTCTCCTTACACATCCTCTTCTCTTTTACAGCCTGTGGAGCCTAATTATCAGCCGCACGCTAATTATTGCTGCCTCATTTAGCTGAATAACAACAATGATTAGAAATACCCCAAACTGAGCAATAAACAACAGCAAGACCCACAAAATAACACCATCACTCTCAACTGTTGTGACAACCTGTGAGCAAGTGTTGAACAGACACTCCATGGCACTGTGGGAAAATCAGTCCTAAGATTGCTAAAATTAAAAGATTACAGGTGGGCATCCAAAATATCAGAATGACCTTAAATGACACATAACGATAATAATCATTTAATTCATTTTGACAGTTAAAACCACCTGCAGTCCTAAGAAAGATGGGGTGGATCAGGCAAATGATTGCCCGTGCATTTAAGTAAATGAATAAATAAATAAAAACATGACAAATAAAACGAAGCATACAAATAAATTACAATATTTTCCTGGTTTCTTGGAACACCAACCTATAAAATAATGCAAGTTGACTTAAACATGCATTGTTTTTTACAGGTGGGAGGTTGAGTGACTGGATGAAATGAGTAAGTGGTGGCCAGCGGCCGTGTGAACTCCAGATGAACAGCAGAGCTCCACTGTAAGTCGAGCTGACGGAAAATAGCCCCTAATTAAAGACATGACAGCCAGCACTATCATATTCAGCCACCTGCTTAATAATACACAAAAATTAAAGGGAATATATACCGCCCCTTCCCTTCTCCCATTCATATTTAATAACCTGATCACCTCCCCTGGGAGCTTCAGGCTCAGTGGAGAAGAGGGACTATTTAGGGGTATGTTGTGGCATACCTGCACAGGTAAAATTCATGTTGGTGATGGTGCAGGGTAATTTTGTGATTTATTTGCATATAGTTTTTGTTAAACATTCTAACAGTGATAGGAAAGAAATTTCGAGAGGAGAGGATAGAGGGGGAAGGGGAGGGCATGAAATTAGAAAGCCGCATACAAAAAGCAGGCAAACTCCTTGGCAATTTCTCCTCTGACAGAGATGGGTCATTATCTGATAGATTTCAGAGTCAGTTCCCACGTTATTGTTCAGATAGACAGTAACCACCCTAGAACAGCCTGGGAATGGGATACTCAACACCACTTCTATCATCCATGAGAAAATGTTGAGAAACTCAGCACAATAAATCAGCCTGAATCACAGATACAAACAGTCTTTCACTGAGAAACACACACGCGTATCTGTCTGTATCTGTACCACTGGTCATTATTATGTACATCTATATTTAGGGATGCACAATATATTAGTATCATTTTAAATTATCAGCTTTCAAATGTATCGGCTCACGCAATATTGTATATTTAATTGTGCAGTTTATTTCATTTAGACTACCTTTAACACAGTTGATCTTTAAACATCATTACCACTGTTAAATGTAATCTTTTTCATATTGGATATTATAATGTTGTGATGTCTACATTCACCTATAGCATTTAAAACTACAGATTTTAGTATTCAATATATCTTTTGGACAAAATACTATAGAATTTCAATATAGATAGAATATCATTATCTGTCATTTATCAGTTATTATCTTACTGATATCTGGCACAATGCATCCATATCCATAGTGGCTGTATACAGTGGCTATTCTATTAAACAGGAGCAATAAAGTATTCCCAGTGTTTCTGGGTTTATTAAAAGTGTTACAGCATTACTCAAGTTCAACCAAGTAAAAACAGACTGGATGTTCAGAAGAAGATCATTTAAAGAATGTATAACCAGACAGTAGCCACTGACTTCCATACTAGAAAAAAACAAAAAAACTATACTATGGAAGTCAATGGCTACTGTCAACTGTCTGGTTATCAACATTCTTTAAATTATCTTCTTCTGTGTCCAGCAGAAGAAAGAAGCTCATACAGGTTTGGAACAACAGGGTGAGTAAATAATGACAACACTTTCATTGTTGGGTGAACTATCATCCCTTTAAACTGTTTGAAGATCAACTGGCCATGTATCTGTGATATTCTTGTGGCCAAAATTATTTCTTGTAATGTGCAAAAATCGCACAAAAGTGCTTTTGGGAAAACAGACTTACAAATCAATATAGCTGGCAGGGTCTTTCATTTGAAAAGGCATTTCTCTGGATCCTACTAAGGAGAACCCGTCTCTGGGGATTTCTGTAATGCCGACATTCTCTTATTTCTGGGTTTAAGACATGTCATATTCTTTGTTAAAACACAGGATATGTGCCACAAGACAAGGTTAAAAAACATGCACACATACACACACAAAGATTGTGGGAATGTTTGAGTCCACCCCCTCTCATCTTAAAAATCCACATAATCCCATCAAATCACATATTCACACCCCCACTACACTCTGAGAGGTGAAGAAACATTTGTTTTCCTCCTAATTCTGCCTTTGTCCTTTCATTCTCTTATTTATCCACAGACGTGCAGTAGACGCAGCAGATTTGAGAATGCGTGGGCAACGGAGAAAAAAAAAAAAAACAGCCCTGATACCTGATCGGCCCAGCAGCAAAAAGGTGACACTTAATCCTGACGTCAGGCTGTTGACCCTTAGCAGTCACCTCACTAATTCAACATAAATAGTTAATGATGGCCTGCATACACACATCTTATGTAACCAAACTTGACAAATAAGTGGAGAGAACCACTCAAGAGCAAAGTACTGGAAATGAGAGGCAATTTTTTCCACCATCGCTCTTGTGTCTGTCCATGCATTTGTCCAAAGCTCCACTTCAGGGGTGTTTTAACCACTGATACCACTAATATCAACTTGTCGGACTGTTTTACTAATTCACCAGCTTGCCTAAGTTACCAACTTGCAATGTTTAAATATTTAGCAGACAACTTACTTGAAACGTAACATTACATAAACTTCAAATCTACAAATGAACTATAAATCTTTACTTAAGTCTCACATAAAGAGAATAGACATTGGAATATTCATACTGGAATAGAATGGCAGACAATTGGATTGCATCAATGAGCTACATTTTACTGTTAGATACTTTAGACATTTACACTATTTCAAGAGAGAGAATGTTATATGGATAACTTTGTAGTGGCCCATGTGCAACTGTGCATCACTGGTGACGTTTGTTCACACCAGGTTATAACAACAAATATAAAAACAAATATAAATTCAAATAAAATGTTTTCACAGTGCTTAGACTAAGCCAGGATTAGGCCTTAGTTCAAATAGGGCATTTAAGTAGATTTTATAAACATACCGTAGGAAAAAAGATATCTACTTGCACTATTTAGATACATAAAATATATGGTAACACTTTACAATAAAGTCTCATTTGTTAACAATTAATGCATTATTAATCTATGCATTTATTAATCTTTTTGTTAATGTTAGTTAATAAATTACAATGGTTCATTGTTCATGTTAGTTTATAGTCCAATATATACTTATTATAGTTAAGTAATGTTAACAGATACAACTTTAAGAAGATGATTAAATATTGTAGAAGTAATGATCGTGTTATTAAGTAATTAGTTTGTGTTAACTAATGCAGTAAAATATACAAACTAAACCTTATTGTAAATGTGTTACCAAATTTGTATATAGCTAGCTATACTATATTTCATCATTATTCATGCATTATAGTTTAAATGGAAATTATTACCGTTGACGATTAAAAGTGGCAAAACTACAACCGTAAGAAACTTTGGCTGCTTATTGGATAGATATGACAGATGTCATTGTGACTACACATTTGCTTCTGGAAAACGTATGACCTACCAGCTAAGTCTTACCTTAAAAACAATGGTGAAATCTAAACATAGTACAGAGTTACAAACTAACTAGCTACTAAGCCCCTAGTGCAAACTTATCTCAATGTAAGACCTTACAGACTGCTGGTTCATCATTGTAGTTAATATCACACGGAGGGCAGTGACAGTCACATTGTAGGGCAGACTGCAGGTTTCACCCCTGAACTTCTTTATGAGTGTGGTATTCTAGGTGACTGATTCTGGCCCGTGCTCTGATGACTAATTGATTGGTGTTAATCTGCAGCTAAATGAAATATTCAGTTGATTCAGGGAAAGGCAGACAGGGCTTGATGGGTCATGTGACCCTAGAGGTCATGTGATAGGGCTGCATGAGAGAACTCATTAGCTGGCCTGATGAGCAGTGGGCTGTTGGCTCGTTAACCCTGAGCAGGATTGGTTTCACTTCCAAGCCGTCCTGGTCATAATCCCGAGCAGTGAGGGGAACAATGCACTTTTTCTTTTTTCTTGCCGAGCTGGGCTGCCCGCAGCGTATCCAAGCAGTTACAGTTAAACTGCTCAAGCTCCTGAAAACAAATTAGAATGTCCTTTTGTCTCCTCACCTCCATATTATTATTACATGGCCATCGTCCATACCGTGACACTCAAACGTGCGGACGCAAACGCCCGCCCGCCCTTCCCCCTCCACCATTTCATCTGCGGAAATGGCCCTGTGCTCTGCAGCACGCGTAAAAGTGCACTCCAGTCTTTCAAAAACACCTTCACTTTGCTCTCAGCGGCAAAGCCTTTGAACTGCTCCTTTCAAAAATGCTGCCCTTGTAGCCATGAATAATATTTGCCAGGTGTTAGAGAGAGCGAGTGAGTGAGAGACAGAGAGAGAGCGATATAGAGAGAGCAAGGGAAGAGCTGTCTAAGGTCCTTTTGCTTGAGGTGGAGGGAGCAAGAGGCCTGCTTATTAGTTGCCGTTTATCGGTTCCTTGACACACAGACACACACAAATGAATACATGCACACTCTATTACACAATCACACAAACATGCTCACAGGTACACACACAAGCAAGATGAAAGATGAAAGGCCTGGCTTTTCCCTATACCTTTAATTTAGAGTTTAAAAAGGGAGGGTGCAGGGAGCTGGTGAGTTACAGTACATGTATAAAAATGGAAGAAGCCACATGAAGGATCTCTACACACTTATACAGTTTATACATTTTTCAATTGTATCTCTCTTCATTATTATTAGCAGCCCTACTAGTTTCTGACAAAAAAATGATGTTGACCATCACCTACTGAGGTTGACTACACCATCCAGTACATTTACATGCACTTTAAAACAATATCTTAAAATGTCATGTAAACGCTTTCATATGACTGAAAGACCAACTGACTTTCAGACTAACAGACCAAGATAACGCAATTTGTAGCTTGGCTTTGTCAGTAGTTTTAAAAAAACAAAACAAACGGTACTACAATTGGCCTTGGCATTTTGCACTTGCTCTAAAAGATGTGTCACGTGTATTTAATGCTTCAAATATTCGATTATGCATTATGCCATGTGTATTTGTGCAAACAGATAAAGACTGTAGCTCGACTAAGCCTTCCCAAGCAGAGGTACCTGTAAGAAAGAAATTATGAAATAATTGGATTTCATTTGTAATAAATAAATAACATTATTCATTATTAATAAATAACATTCACTGTTAGGTGTGTTAAGGTTAATTCATTTATGATTTTCCCATAATTTATGATTCTTGGTAACTCACAATAGTTTTTAGTTGTAAATTATTGCAATTATAATAGCTGTAACAATGGCCAATTTAACAGAAATGAATGATAATGCTGTATGATATCCAGAATAATATGAATTGAATTTCGGTTCATCCCATTTCTAACTTGTTTAAGAAAAGACTTGATCGCTTCACTGGAACCTTTTAAACAAATTCTTATGTGTAAATGGAGTTTCTTTAATATTTCAGTAATCATGTCATGTGTTTTCTATCAGCTGTTTAAGAACTAGTGATGCCGGATTAAATGAATCACTCTTTTGATCTAATCAGTCAAACGTGTTAAAAATGTCTGCACTTGTTCGCGATTCAGTGTGATTCATTCAAACTGTTCATTTATGCACTGAAGCATTTGTAGCAGTTTCTCACACTGAAATAGTAATGGGAAATATAGTCAGGAAAAAAAGTGCTAGATCATGTGGATATTTCCTACAGTCCATTGAAAACTTGCAAATGCCTTCTTAGACAGCAATGAAGTAGCTCTTTATTGTGTGTGCAGTTTGTAAATCGACTCTTTACTGCAGAGAATGATACTTTATATAGATCTATAATAGTATAAATAAGAGTACCAATATATGGAGAGATTTTGTTTTGAAATGCCCCTAATGAGCCTGTCTGATTAGTCTAACAAAAATGGCTGGGCTACACTGACTACAAAAAATTGTATCAGATTAAGCATATTTGTAAAATGCTTTGGCGAACCACAACTGAAATATGAAAATGCCATAAAAATAATTATTTTGTTTTAAGAGCTTTGTTGGGACTTGATGCCAATAATGAAAACAAGAGTGAACCAATAAGTAAACAAAGAAAAAGAAAACACGAACGGGATATGAATGAGCCCACCTCTGCTGTGCCTCAACACCATCACCCCCCACTTTCACCCGTTTATTGTGCGGCCGGGCCATATTGAAACCCACCTCTCCTCTCATGCTAGCTCAAGGTGGCTCTCATGAGCTAAACACTAATTGAGAGCTCTGGCAGTTTGAATGTGAATTCTGAGAGCGGAGTTTGAATGCCGCCTGTCCTTGGGTTCAGTCTCATGAAGAGTGAACGAAGGGCTGCGTCTGTGCGTGTCCTCAGGTTGACGGTTTCAACCCACACACTCTCTCAGTCATGTGGCCTTGACTAAACTTCCATTATATGGCGCTGTGACCCCATAATGAGTTCGGTGCCCCGGCCTTGAGTGGAATATGCACCACTGTGCAAGGGAATATAGTCTCGGATGGGCTGAGAATGCCACAGCTTCAGTGTGCTTCCACAGGTCCCTCCAGAGTCCAAAATGAAGAATTATGTTCTCATGCTCTACTGTAATACATAGACGTGTCCTCAAACAGGTGAGGCCCGAGTCTGCTCGCGCACGCTAATGTATGGCGTACCCTTGCGTATTATCGATCTAGATGAGAATACACGAGCAGCTCCTTTGTCTTCAAGGCCCGAGGAGCAAACTTGCTTACGGCAAGCACATAATCGCGTAGCAGCACAAACTCTGCCATTCGTTAGAATGGAGACCCGGCCTTATTCTACAGGTCAGCCGTGGCGTGATAAACGCTGGGCGCACACATCTCTCAGCCATTGTTACCTACACAATAAGACGCTGTGCTGAGCTCTGCTATAGAGAAGCTTGAGGTAATTTAATCCATTGTGAATACCGATAATGACAATGTTTATTTCAGATAGAGACATCAGTATTGACTGTAACGCAGTACAAAATTGCCATGCACCGCAGGCCACACCAAATAGAGCTGCCATCCAGCTATGCAGAAGAGCAGAGACCGTGCATTCACGCACCATTTGTGTGTGTGTGTGTGTGTGTGTGTGTGTGTGTGCCGTGTGTACAGTATGTGTGTGCTGCCTGTGTTATTTTTCTGGATGACAACAAATCTGCAGTGACACATGAAAAGGTATCTACATTTTGCAGTATATTAGTATATACACTTACAAATGTAAACCTGGCAGAGCTTAAATTCAATGCTTTCTCAATGGGGTTTATTTACATATGACTTTGGAGAGCAAAAGATGAGGCTTTCTCTCGCAAAACACACATCACTTTTACAGAAAGGTCTGACATAATATAGCACGTTAAATTAATAAAAGTGGTCATTTCTGACTGTGGCCACATAGAGACCTAAATTCTATAGACCCTTTTCACAGACTGTGATGACACGTTTTAACGGTCATCAATATCAATATCGTAAATCCTGCAAAGTTTTTTGTATTTTCATTTTTTTTCAATTTATAGCACTAATACTTTGTAATGTATTATATTACTTTTGCATCAAATAACAAAAAACAAGTTACCGCTGCTGTGAGGGTGTTTCTAATACAGCGTCTATGGGAGTGATGGTAAAAATGAGCATCTCTCTCTTTTCACGGCTGTTATCAATCTCGCTCTATTTTTCCCTCTTTTTGAAAGTTGTGAAATCACTATTGAGGAGTTTTTCTTTTGCCATTTGAGCAAATGGGGACACAAAAAATGTATTTAATGTATACTCTCATTCGCTGCTATAAAAGCTAACCCAACTATGACGACTTCCGCTCTGAGAAACCCGGAAATGTGAAAAGGGTCTGTTGCATTTAAGACAGTGCTTGTAAATCACCCCACCACGGAGACAAGCACTTGATCCTATGCAGCAAATGGCAGACATATCAAAAAAAAATAAATAAAAAAAAATAAGTAAGAACTTTTATATACACACATATATAAACCATACCATTAATGGAACTATGAATACAAGGAGGTTTAAATAGGTCCTCAACAACCTTGATTTAAGACAGGAATACAATGTGACAAAAACATTTGAGGACATTATTATTTTTTCCCCTATAACACTTATGCACACTTTGTCCCATTACCCACAACCCACCCCTCGCTCCTCTGAGAGATGCACCTGAATAGGAATTGCATGTCCTTTAGATTTGCATCTGCTGTTAGGCACTCGCTGCATCACAGGCTCTGAAAGCTCCCTGAATGGAAGCTCTTCAGCTGCACACCTTGTTCTGCAAGGCTAATTAAGGCCCAACAATTAGCCATGCAGGAATCAGGTCCGTTGTTTCCTCGCTGACATTTGTAACTGATAAAGTCGAAGAGAAAGGCCGTGTCACGCTGATGGGGATGAACAAATCGCTCTCGTTTGAAATGCGACAACCGAAATCTTACTTCGCTCGCCGTTTTTTCAGACAGAGCTGAACTTTGGCCGTTAGCTCCCGGCCTCTCGCGCTGACACCTAATAAGCATAAAATCAGATAAGACAGGGAGCATGAGGAAACAAGTGAGGGCGTCGAGCTAGAACACAACAGGACAGATGTCTTACTCAGCTGGTTCAAAGGGAAGCTAAAGAACACTGGGGCTGCTAATGTGATTTAGCTCGAATGCATTCAGGTTAAAGGTTACAGTGAGACCGCCGGGCAGCAGCAAAACAGATGACAACTGTGAAACTAACCATGACAGATGGGAATTAAAGTGACTGACTGAACTCACACAGAACCATGTCAAAAGTCATTTCCTCTGGTCTTGCAAACACTTACCTCAATCTCTGACAGCAATAGGATAAATGGGACCGACATATAGAAGAAAGTGCTACCTTTGTTTTATTCTCTCCTTTAGATTATTTTGTGCACAACACATTAATGGATTTTATCATAGAATAATCATTCAAAGATTCAATTTTAAGGACTATATATTGAGATGAATGTGAAATCAAACTGACGATGCTTACCCTTAATCAAATTTAGAGTTTCCTCAAAGACAAGCCATTGTATCCCATTGTAGTATTACTGTTTGTTTCCTTGTCAAATCCCAGCAACATGAGCACTTGATGAGAAACAAATTCAATACATATCAGCCTTTCAGACCAATTAGAGTTTTGCAAGACCGATCAGAAAGCCATCAGTCACAGGATGAAAACTTCACAACAAGGTCAAACAAAAATCACAAACTACATATAGGTTTAGAGTTCTGAATAAAAGCAAAATGTAAGGTTTTTCCACCAAAGAAAACACATTAAAAATACTAACAGATAGCCATATTTCAAACGCCAAGATTCGCCAATGAATAAAAAAAGTAAAGTAAAAAAAAATAAAATAAAAAAAATCAATTACCACCAAAAATTGAAAATTCTGTACTATGCCAAAAGGTCATGGAGAAAATGCATTTAAAACCTACACGTCTTTACATATTTAACACAAATTCAAGATTATACTTTTCATGCAGTTATTAGGATATTCAATTTAGAACAGAAAATTGAGATATTCAGAAAAGTAACATTGAGAGTTGAAGGTTAACAAAAGATTGTTGTCCCTCATGGACAAACAGTTTTTGCTTTGTATGATTGTTCTCTCTGTGTTCTGGGTTTTATCATCACAGTATTGCACACTGTTTTTTTTTTTTTTGTTTTTACATATACATTTGCTTCAGATTTAGAAGATTAAGGGTCAGAAAATAGATTTTAAGGATTTACACAGACCAGGAATTTGTCAAAGAGTGTGTGTGAAGGAGAGAAAGAGAGGTCCTCTGAAAGGGTTAAACTCGAGTCTCCAGCTTTTATGCTATCATCCTTAGTTAAATTGAAGAAGAAATTAGCAGAGGAATTAGCAGAGCAATTACCACTTTAAATTGGACTAATTCCTCTGGTCTTGTCACAGCTGTATTCCAAAATATGTGTTTTTTTCCTTCCCCATCTAGCACACTGTTATTAATTTTTCTAATTTGAATCTTCGCCTTTTCACCAACTGACACCTGGGGCTGCTGATGGGGCGCCTCTGTCAGACCTCTTTCAAATTTGCACCCCTCCTCATTCCCTCTTTCACCCTCCCTCTCTCACATGAACAAACTGTATGTACCATATTCAATCTATTACACCATTTTCAGCCCTCTATCTTTATCTTTCTTTGCCCTTCATCGTTTAATTTTTTTTCTAGCAGCTGTTTAACGTCTACCTCTTTCTGCACAAACCACATGACAAGTACATATGAGCATAAAATAAAGTGCATAACAGTAAGGTCACAGGAAATGTTCCAGATATACAGCATTTACTGTGTTAAGTTCTTCTTATTCTTCTAGCGTTTCAGTGACAGTCTTTGAAGATGTAAATATAAATGTTATATATGATTTGTTGTGCTTTTTGCTGCTCAGATTTTCAAGAGCTTCTCATGCATGTAAATTGTGATTAACCTCAAGCGTACTTATTGACTGGCAGTCTATTGGCCTGTTCCCCAGGTGCTGGCTCTGATACACTGTGTCTAGAGACCAGGTTTATAGGATTAGGTCTGACAGCTTATTCTATCTGCTCATTGAGTCTAGATACATTCACCTTTGCCTCTTGTTGTTTCACCGTATGTAACCGAAACAATCAATTTGATTACGGGAGTCTTAGAGTGGACAGGACATCTGTCACTCCTACTGCTGAGACTTAAACCAGCACAGACAGTGATGTTTGATGCATTGAAACCCAGATCATTGATCCCCCCCACGCAGGATTTAGGGTCGTAATTACCCCCTGATTGAAATAACATCCAGTCAATAGTCAATAATAGACCTTGCTCATCAATAGCGCCACAAGGGTTAACTGTACTGCGCTCAGAGATAGCATGAGGCTTAATTAACCCGAATCATCTGTACTCTCACTGCTTTCATCCTTTAAGGACATATCAGATTGACTGTCTAAAGCTACGCTCTGGAAAGTATTGGAAAATGTCATCTGTTGAGGGTGTTAATACCATTGCGTGACGGAGTCAAACCAAAATTCCAGCACAATTTGTGCGGTGTGAACAAGTTTATCTCTCTAACATTTCAATGTCAGATATGATTCTGGCAACAGTTACTAACAGATTCAGGGTTTATTGATATTCAATTAAACAGGT
Source organism: Paracanthobrama guichenoti (assembly GCA_018749465.1). Classification (NCBI taxonomy): domain Eukaryota; kingdom Metazoa; phylum Chordata; class Actinopteri; order Cypriniformes; family Gobionidae; genus Paracanthobrama; species Paracanthobrama guichenoti. The sequence continues at coordinate 20,849,230 of CM031951.1, forward strand.
TCAGAGAACATAAAATATAATGAGGAGCAGGTGGGAAGTTAGTATCAGCTAGGCTTTGTAAAAATAACTTGACGTGCTGTACATTTATATTGCACTCAGATATGTGGAAGATGCTTTAAAAATACAGCAGAGAATTTGCAGTAATCAAATCTGCCAATGCTATACTCAGATCAATGAGATCCTCAATTATTGCTGACAATGACAAAATCCACCTTTCAATGACCCTTCCCAATCTTTAACAATAAAAAAAAAAACAGCATGATGCTGTCAAGGCTGCTGCATTAGCACAAACCTCCTCTATATTCCAAGGAGATCATTTACCTGTCTCCAAAACAATTTACATTTCAAACCAGAGATGTGACATTGGGTTATTAATCTGCCTGAGACATTTATGAAATTATAAGCCTTTTCTGAAGTAACTTCTGAGATATATAATAACAAAAAGTGCTCATTTAGTATTCATTCATTTAGTATTCCAATATGCCAGGTGGGCTTCACCTTAGCGGAAGCCTAGTAGATCTAGGTTTAACCTCAATCACAATCACATCCGTATTCCCTGCTTTCTTGTCTGCAAACGGGGTTAAGAAACTGCAAACAAAATCTGAAAAACCACATTAAATAAAAAGACTCACTAAACAGTCACCCGTTACTTAATAAAACCAAAAAAAAATCTTCTCCAAAATGTGACTCTTTCGTTTCAATTTAGATCTGAGTCTACAACAGCTATGGACCCTGACCTGTCACACCACATATTTACATCTAGCTCAAATTGGTTTCAGATGTAGTCTCTGCCAGTGCTTACAAAAAGAGCACAAGTACCATTTGCCAACTCAGTATCAATAATTCTTACCCAAAACAGGACAGATTTGCTTGGCAGGAGAAATCAACTTCACATTGCTTTATATACCAATACACTTCTTAGTTAACAGGATACTTCAGCGATTAGCATTAAGCTTTGTATCAGTAGATATCTGGTAGTATATTCGAATGATTGTGCTTCACTCCCTCATATCCCCCTGAGACGAGAGATTTATATATTTTATTTCTGGAAAAAATTCTCAGATGATGCAAATATCATCATTTTGCGTCACCTGAGGATTTTTTGGCCAGAGGCTAGAGACTACAGCCAGTAATAGGAGCTAGTTCCGCATGTTATCAACCCGCCCATAGGGGGTGGGATCTCACTCACAGAATGTAAATGCACACGGCCGCTTGGGCCTCGGCCATTCATAACGGAGCTGTGTGGAGCAAAGTAAGTGTTTCAACTTTTCAATGAATTCCTATGAAAGTTAAGCTTCCATAGGCATGATCTGAAAATGCGCCAGACTGAACACGCGCCGTAAATGACTGCCGCACTTACCTCAGCTCTTCGCTCTCGTGATGAATGTAATCTGACTCCTGCTGCGTTTGTGCCGTGACTTTCGTTCGGCTCACTCACACTTAATTGAAAAGACACATTCAGTTTTTTAATTGTAGTGTCTGTTCTCTAACGAAATGATATTATTACTATGAAAATCAAAACGACGGTGGGGGCGGTGTCATGGTGGGCAAGTGATAACCAGTAGCAGTGGCTTTGGGAGTGGCCTCGTAGGGCAGCGAAGCAAGTGCATTCTGGGAGTTGTTGTCTTTCATCCACATGAGCCAAAAATAAATTTTCTGTCTTTTCTCAGTCTAGAAGGCACCACATTCAAAAATAATTTCACATTTCTACTACATAAAGGACCCAGTTTAAATACACATTCATCTTCCCAGCACTGAAGTACCCCTTTAATACTTAAGCTATGCACTCAATTATATTCAATTAATAATCTCTATTGTGCTAAAATCATTACTGCAATAAAGATGCTTAGTTGACATTCCAATTTATAACTCTTCCATTAAGCAAGGCCTGGGCTGATCGACGCAGTGAACCAGAAAAGACATTTTGAGTTTCTAAAACGGCTAATTAATTTCTCTGTATGAACAAAAAGTTTGCAACGGCTATAAGAGTATACTATTACTCCATTGATTGACTTAATGTGGTTTTAATTAAAGAATTTACTTCATGATCAATTTTCCAAAGTATTTAAATTACATTAAATATTATTTAAAATAAACTGCATTCACATAAAATTACTAAGTAGTGCAATTTAAAATATATTCATGGTCTTTAACAAGTATAATGTAAAAGCCAGTGTTTCAGTGTTGCATTGACGGTTATTATATAAATAATGCGCAGGCACACCAAATATAAAGTGGAATCAAATAAGTCTATACAATTTCTGGGTAAGCACAAAGTTAAGGGCATATGCATTCCTGCTCAAATAAATATAAATAAACAACATTTCTAAAATCTTTGACATTTCAGTTTAAAGACGACAAAGAATTTGTGGAATTTGTTGATTTGAAGTTGGCAAAGCCTTGTACTGTCCTTACCCTTCAGTTCGTGGTTGTGAATAGATGGGAGGCACTTGTCCCACATTACAAGCCAAAAGCATTTCATATTTCTTAGTCAGAAAAAAAAAAAAACTGTTGATGTTATTACAAAATGTATACACTACAGCAAGAATAAGATCGACGGAGGAGTTGATGCGCAATGAATTTACATTTGTGTATATATGATTTTATTCAGAGCTCTTGCAGGAAGGAAAGCCTTTATTGTGGGAGGCTTCTGGACTCTTTCCATTTGTAATTTCCTGCTGAATCTATCTAGATGTTTTTAACATTATGCAGTTTTTGGCCTGCATAATAATGCAATTAAGTATCTTGACCACATTTGCTGCGTTAACCAGGAATTTAAAAATGAACGACACCGGCATATCTCTGCCTCTCTCTCTCTCTCTCTCTCTCTCTCTCCCTCTCTCCACCTATCCACCTATCCACCCATCCCTTTTCTCTCTCACCCACAATTGTCATAATAGAATCAAACATTCATTAATCCCATAACTAGAAGGAGGACATTGAGTTTGACCAATTTTCATTTTCCGAGATGCCTTTTCGTTTCTCTCTGGTGAAAAAAAAAAAAAAAAAAAAAAAGACATTCCAGAGATAACTTTTGTTGTAATCTGCTCAAACAGCAGCAGAACTTCAAGACTTTCTTTTCAAGCTATACTGATGTGAAAAGAGAGAAGAAAATATTGAAGTGAAACAGATCTCCGCCAGAGGGGGGAATGACTGGAAACTGCCAAATTATTTGGATTTCAGCTCTTCGATAGGTCAAACAATGTGTGTTTGTTTGTGTGTGCATTTGAGTGCCCGAGCGCTCATGTCAGTTGTAGTGTGTATGAGAGAGAGGTGTGGTGGTGCGGAAGAGCGAGCTGAGAGTACTTACTGTCAAATGGAGGATGAGAGGGGCGTGAAAAACAGCGCTGTCCCTTTAACCTTTGACCCCAGTTGAGACAGAGTTTGAAGTACAGGAAATGGGAATAACCTCTGACACGCACAAATAAACGGACATACTAAGACAAACGGAGACACAAACACAATGGAGATTTCATAAATAGAGAGAGAGAGAGAGAGAGAGAGAGAGAGAGAGAGAGAGAGAGAGAGAGAGAGAGAGAATAGAGAGCTACAGCGCTTTGAGTGATGTAATCATCCTCAGAGTAAAATCCGCTGCACCTCAGGAAGCTTATCAATTACAGAGAGGCATCTCATATAGCTCACATGTACTCACAGCTATGATCAAACAGACTATCACGCAACAAAAGAAAATAAAGGATGGATTACTTTTCCCCGGCTTTTCCTAATTCCCTGTCAGCTTTCACTAAAGGTCCTGCAATGCTAATCTCTCATGCTACAGAAGGAAAATGTCAGTTCTGTATCCGCTTTATCTGGAATTACACAGATATACTGGAAAAACTTCCCATCAGATAAGAGTCCATCTCCTCCATATGGAAGAAGAAGTCGCAGCTGCCTGCCTCTATATCTAAGAGGAAGATAGCGGCTTGACTGGACTGCTGGCAATCGAAATGGTCCCCGACTCATTACAGCATATTACTGCACCCTTTCTTTCCTTAACCCCTCTGTCTATTTCTCTGCCTTCCTTCGCTAATTCCAATTCCGTCTCTTGTCAGAGAGGAGACTCCTGTCAGATAGTGCAAACTTACTGGACATATCATCAGATGCCTGTCCTGATTCAGGACAGCCTCATTCAGTTCCCCACCAAAAATGATGATGGTGCAACAAACTCATACACAAAGCAAAACAGAGCTCTTAGGCTTTGAGATGGTGCAAGGTTGTTCTTTTTCTTTTCTGGCCAGTTCTTCTCTTTATCGTCGTCACATCTTAATTTATAACCGAGTCGTCATTATCACGTCTGTCAGCCTTGTTTAACCTCTCCTGATCTCCCATGATTCCCTGCTGGCTGACAGACATGATTGCTTGCCTTCTGTCCGCCTGCTGATAGGAGCTGAGTGATTAGCCCGCCTTCTACAGCTAGACAATGATGCATTGGAGTCAGCAGTCTGGACTACATATTAATGAGAGGGGTTGTGAGACTTTGATAAGACTGGGCAATGATACACTTTGGGAAATTTGGGGGTGGCAGCGAGAAGGTGGAGGAAATGGGGAGGGAGGTGAAGAGGGGTTTTCAGCACCATTTAGCCATTACCCCCAGCAATACCTGCTATATATACACTGCATAAAAATAAATGAATTAATGTTTTGCAGTACATACACTCTTTCTCATCTAAAAAGGAGTAATTGACATTTAATACAATGTCAAATGCTACACTCCATCTAATTTTCACTGGCTCCACCACAAAAGAATAATAATTTTTATAATAAGTTTTATTTACAAAAGGTTGTTCACAATTTGTCTTAACAGAAATAAAAGAAACTGCAACAAGCTGGAAAACACACTTCTGCTGGAAAATGATGGCATACAATGCAAAACTGCTACTTTCGAAACCATCACACCATTTTACAGTTCCAATAAAACTTCATCTATGTTAGCAAGCATTTTCAACATTGAAGAAAAGCGTTTAAAGTCTGCAAGGCACTGCGTTATATTTCAAAACAGTGAGGAATTCAAGTGAGCATTCTTGACATACAGACAGGATCTTGCTCTCTTCAAAAAGCTCTATTAATAAGTGAGAGTAAAATAACAATAAGAGAGTGAAAATGTTTTTTGGCCACCCAGGCTGGCCTCCCTTCTACCCTTTTAAAAGAAATGATGGCTACTTGATCCCAAATGCTTGGTTTGTGCAACTCTGCCTCTGAAAATGTGTATTTTGCAAGATGGATGAAGAGAGAGGGAGAGAAAAAGATGAGAGAATGGCAGCCGGAACGAGAAAGAGATATTCTCCAAACGATTCTGTCAAATGTCACATCAGTGCACAGCTATGGGAGAGGGGTGGGGTTGTGCCATTTCAACAAGAGGGGTCACTGGATTTCTGGAGGGATATGGAGAGAAGTTAATATCACTCTTTTCTAAGGTCACTTGACTTGTCTTCATCCCTCTTTCTGATTCTCTCTTATATTCCTTAATCACACCTTTATGGTAAGCCTGTTGGAAATGTTCACAAATAAATTAAAATGTATTCCTTTATAATCTAGATTATTTGTGGGGAAAACACAGATTTAGATGATCTTTTAAATCTAGAAATTAAGAAAATAACTTCTTAAGGTTTTAAATTTGAAAACCTCAAACACTTGCTACATCCAAAATATCCACATCTGAAATATATTTCTAATTGGCATCCGTCTAAAAACAGATGGTACCAAAAACTATCCTTATAACACAAAATCAGTATTTAAAAAAATAAATAAAAAAAAACTCTCTGTATGTTTGTTATAGAGTAGCAACTTGCATGTATGTGTGTTTTTGATTTAACTAAAGAAAAGACAAGGACACCCACCCATGCGCACACACAAACACAAACACACACACACACACACACACACACACACACACACACACACACAGAGAGGCCTAACAAGCCCCTCCATCCCTCCGCCTACCCATCAGCAGGGCTGCATGCCAATAATTTCTCCTTACATTTGAGTGGGCTCCAGTTAAACTCAGGCACTAATGGGGTTTTTTCCAGATAAGAAATTACCAGTGCTGGTCGCTCCTTTGTCTCTCCCTGGGAGCTCAACTGCCGTCACCACGGAGAAAGGCCTCGGTTACCAGAGAAACAGAGCGTGTGCTACCCGGGTCTCCATGGTAAAGAACAGAGCATTTTGTCACAGACCTCTTTTCAAACCCTGAACAGGCTTTAACAGTTTGGCCACAATCAGGACAAAATGTAGGCCTATACCATTATTTGTTGTAGGAGAACCTGCCATATGCTTTCACTATTCATGGTCCCAGACTTCACATCATGGCCAAATCGACAGTATTCAGCCGCCGGGCATGTGATATTTAACTAGATTAGACAATGACACTAAATCAATTAGCACAAATCTAAACACAAACACACACACACACACACAAAAAACAAACATACCCTACCTCACCACCTTAATAAAAATAACTATTCAGTCCACTACATTACAAACATGATGATCGAGTCTTTAAAAGTGATCAGAATAGACAATTCCAGTGCTGTTCCAACAGTAGAAAAAAAGAGCATTTTGGATATATATTTAAGTAATTAAATCTAAGAAATTTGCATATTAAATTATTTCTTTTGTTTTAGAACCAGTTGTATGATCTAAGCCTAAGGCACATATAGATTTAGATTAGATTTATATATATATATATATATATATGCTACTGAATATTGCTACAGTCTGTGGCAAGAGGCTCTTTTCTATAGCCTAGAAATTAAAAACAAATTGCCCCTGTAAAGTTTGACATGTGACATATTTTAGCCACTCCCCAGAAGACACCTGTTTGCTAACTGGATGTGATTTTAATGTAATAGCCATATTTCAATTAAGGCCTGGATCTCTTTCATTCTCTCTGTTCTCCAAAAAGCACTAAATGAAGGTAAAAGCTAATGGCATTGAAACTGCCATTTTGTTGATTGCTAAATCAAAAATATAGGCTGTTTCACTGATTCAGCTCAAAACTAGCGACAGTGACAACTATTTTAGAAATAACCAATTAGGTAATATATGAATAGTCAGCAATAAACGACGTTTTTTAATAGCCTGTTAATTTAAAAGAAACCCGTTTAGTTTTCTCGCGTTCACTTTCCTGTCTCAGTTTCCTCCGAAGTAACAGGCGCACTCACTCTCTATTTCTCACTTGAAGAGAGATGAGAGGTGAATGAATTGAGGTGGAGAGGCAGAAGAGGAAAGGGGGAAACTGTGAGAGGCAGGAGCTATTCTCTGAGAGAAAACACGGGCGCCGGTAGCCTCCATTTCACTTCAATCACGGCGAGGGAAACAGGGAAATTACAGCGCACACAAAGACACTGGCGCCATAATTTCAGGATAGACAAACCCTGCAATAAAATTACCCAAATTACCGGCGTGTACTGAAAGTGCTGCTCACCGCTAATCTCCCCGTGTCAGCAGCAGCAGCCGCTCCCTCACGAGCGTCCCGCCGCAAGCGCGAGCCCCGTGATCCCGCTTATCCGCGTGCCTGTCATTACCTCGAGCGCGCGATCACTTTTACCAGGTGCTCACTCATGAGAGTATTTTGAGGTTCGCACATTTGATTTCTCTAAAATATTTAAATCATAAACCCATTTAATACAAATTATGGGGTTCAATTTAATAGATACCGGAGTCAGAAATGAATCGGGTATTAATAATAAATGAAGAAAAAAAAAAAAAAAAAAAATGAAATGCTCAAACTCAGTATTTAATATTTTAACACTTGCTCATTTTGATCTGGTTTAGAAATAATTACCGGAGAGCAAAACTATTTTAATACACTAATGGGGGCTTAAAATAAGGTTTCATTTTTAATAACTACTACATGCATTTGGTACTAAAATAAAGTACCATTAAAAAAAGTAATTAATTAAAAGTAATAGTACCATTAAAAAAATCTAAATCAGCAACAGTCACCCGGATGACATTTGTTTTAACAGATCAATTGATTTAAACAAAAACTGATTGTTTATTTGAATAGATATTAACATCTCATATAGATGATAGATATTAATATCTCAAACTATTAGGCTACTAATCTTGTTATTTATTTTTAAATTATGGGATGCTTTTTATAGATAATAGATAATAGAAACAGTTTTTTTAACTATCCGTGTGCTCAACAATTAGTGTAATGGCAACTTCAACTAAATCAGTTCAAAAAGAAAAGAAATTTGCCTTTGCAGTAAAAATGCTAATATTCATGGGACTTCTTTTTTCATGTGCCATGTTGTGTTCTACTCCTCATAATCTTCTCCCATTGCTGCATGATATAGATCATCTGGGAACAAAAGAGGATTTTCTGCTGTTCTGTTATTGGTAAGATGGCACCACAGCTGGCATGGGAATTCCAGCCCCAGGTCATGATTACAGTATAGATTTCAGCTCCTGAAATCTAAAGAAAAAAAAAACATCAGCCAAAGCTGATGCTCACTAAAGCTGAAACCAGGGATTGATCAACGGTGTTTAATTGCGTTCAACAATGAAAAGTTCTGCAACAGCCTGAAACTATTGTTACTGAAAATAAATCTTTCTACTAAGAAAACAACAGTTTTTCTTTATTTCTAAATAAAAATAATTAAAAAGATGTTATAAACAGATAATCACTTTTAAAAAAAATCCCTTTTCTCACTGTATTTTACTTCCCTCCATGATTAATGCAGTGTAGAGGAAGGTTAATATGTTCAAGAACAAAGAAATGTTATGAACTGACAGAAAATAGCTGTTCTTGACTCATTCAAACAGCCCTCGGCACTGGAGGAAAGATGAGCTGTTTTATCAAATGCTAAAATAAACCTTTCTTTACTTTTATTTGCAAAGTACTGTTTAGTGGACTCTAAACTGAACCGCGTCAAATCTGATTGGGTGCCTACAAGTATTATGATTTGAGTAGGTGATTTGCCGGTTTATGGATCTGATTGCAGGACAATATCACTTTTAAGCCTTGTTGTACTTTTGGAAGAATCACTCTCATTTTTCACACTCCTCTGCATCTCATTGCACCACAACTCTGAAACAAAAAGCGACAAGGTGAATACTTGCTAAGGATTTTTTTGTTTCCAGATTTCCTGCTGTGGACCAAGATATGTTCCAGCTGCTCACAACCATAAAGTTTCTCTGACAGACCGCACAAAGGCGGAAGCCACAGACCAATTTCACCATCTCCATCACCTCCCCAGTGTCTTATCCTGCTGTTCTATTGAGTATCTGCTGGAGTCAGACCGCCTTGATCGTCAAGCGGTAGACTTACCTCATATTAAAACAGTCGTCTAATTACTCAAACATCAACCCTAAATATTCTCATATAGTAGGCTACTCAGTGGATTGTGCTACTATGAACATTTTGTGAACCAAGTTCTGTATGACCCCGGGAGTGTTAAAGCAGACATTATCAGCTGTAACACTGCATGATATTCCTTGCAGTAACATCTCACCCATTCTGTGGTCACGGTGGGAGAACTGCACAGTAACATAGTAATTTATAGTACGGTTAGTGTGTTGTGTGGTGTTAGCTGGGTGTGACAAAAAGGGTGAGTAATTGGATTGTGTGTGTGTGTGTACTGCTCATGCTCAAGGCCTCACTGGCTGGCTGCAGACTGGATGCATTTGTTGAGGAAGATACGGAGGAGCTGCTCTAAGAGAGCTAATCACCAGAAAGGGGAGAGACCATGACACACACTGTGATTGACACACAATGGCCGTGGATTCTCTCGCTCTGCTCCACTCATCTCCTCTCGCTCTTTCTAAAGAAAAGAGAGAATGAAGAGACAGGAGGGGAGGTGGGGAGAAGGAGGAGGGGGAGGAGGAGGGGGGAGTGGGACGGATGGAGGGCTGTAGGGAGGGGAAGGAGAAGTGAAATCAGTCCATCAAACCTGTAACTTAACCGGGGTAAAGAAGCGATGCAGCCGGTAAACACAGCCTCATTTACAGGCACGTGCACCAACAAACACACTCGCACGCACGGTCGTAAACACTGCAAAGGGCAGGATTTGAGAGGATTATTTCCCATCAGCTGTTTAAACAGACCCTTACACCAGCCTACTGATGGGATTGTGCTCTGATACTGTGCTAGGCAGATAATGTTCACAGTTTGACACACATGCTGTTTGTCTCAGACTGTAACAGAACAAAAATACGACCGAAAAAACTGTGAAACCTTTCTAAATTTAGCAGGATATTCTCAAACAGTGCACTGAATTGCTTTCGGATGAAATGACCCCAATGTGCTCTTAAAAACAAAGGTTCCAAAAGGTGGTTTTCACAGCAATGCCACTGAAGAACCCAAAGAGCCTTTTGGTGAAAGGTTTTATTTAAAACACTATAAAAAAAAACATTTTGTGCAATGTAACGGCTCCATGCATTCTTAAAAATAAAGGTTACAAGTTTTGGAGTGATTCCATAGAAGAACCATTTGGGGTTTCTTAAAATAAAAATTTTTCATTTAAAATGGTCTTCATATTAAAAAGGTTAATGGAAACTTTTTCCACTATAAAGAACCTTTTGTGCAGTGGTAAGGTTCCATGGAATTTAAGGTAACACTTTAGTATGGGGAACACACATTCACTATTAACTCACTTGTGTCTCAATAAACCCCTAGTTTTCTTCTTATTAATAGTAGATGTTAGGTTTAGGTATTGGGTAGGATTAAGGGATGTAGAATAAGGTCATGCAGAATAAGGCATTGATATGTGCTTTATAAGTACTAATAAACAGCCAATATTCTAGTAATATGCATGTTAATAAGCAACTAGTTAATCGCGAGAATTAAACCCTAAAATAAAGTGTTACCGAAGTTAAAGGTTCTTCTTCGAACCATAGATGCCAGTTAAGAACCTTTATTTTTTAAGAGTGTACATTAAAATGTACATTGGATTTCTAGTTTTATTTATGTGCTTCAGGCAGAACCTCTGCCTGTCAGGTCTAATTTCTCACAGCGCCTCAAATATGACTTTTTAAAATCATATTAAAAGCATTTTGACCAAGCACTTCTAGCAAATGGACAGAACACCTCTCATCTGAGCGCAGTTTAGCGGCGCCTCCAACTCTATCATTTCTCCATCTGCAGAGTGCATGTGTTTGCATCAGGAGGATCACAGACACATGGGAAATGATTGGATAATGATATAGAAAGGGGGGAAAACGCCTCTAGATCTCTCTCATCTTCATGGCATTGTATAGGAGAGAGGGAGGTAAGAGTCAATCTGACGAAGATTATAGAGGACTTGAACAGGTGCCTGTTGTTGTGCCCTATTTCAGTAATGTACTGTAATGTAGGCTCCAAAGTGTTTGGGCTGAAAGGTGTCTCACCCCCTGTGATCCAAATTACGGAGCACACTGATGAAGGCAAGAGTCTAACGAAGCCCGCTGTGCTGCAGAAACACAGATATTTAGTCGAGCTGATAGCAAGCTGACTATCAGAAATGTCAAAAAGTGGACACAGATGCACACACATGGTTTTCTATTTAAACTTTTTAGTTTTTATAACAGCTGTACTTGGATACCTGCATACCTGCAAGACAAGCCACAAGTATAATTACTTGTATAATTTCATCCAAGCCACTTTACCTATGCAGTTGAACATTTGTTGAAGACCACCAGAGATAATCTGTTATCATTTACTCACCCTCATGTCAGTGTATGACTTACTTTCTTTGAACACAAAAGGTAATTTAAAAGAAAATAAATACATATAAATCTGACAGATATTTCCTAAACCTATATGGACAGCTGAATCAATGACAAAATTGATCCATAACCACTTAACTGCATTGTGCTGACTTCAATAACAATAATGATCATTTTAAAAGAAAACCGCGCTGCTCTGTGACGTGCCACGGATTGCGCAATCACGTCTGAAAGCTCACGCTAGACGTAGACGGAAGTACCGCCCTGAGCGAACGTGCGAAGGCTAATACAAACGCCCTTTACAAAAAAACCCTCCATCTCCTTCATCAACTTCAAAATCTTCCGACATCGTTGTTTAACCTTTTTTTTTGCTAAAGGATGTTTGTATTAGTTTTCACACGAGCGCTTTGTAAACACGGGGGTGGTACTTCCGCCTACGTGAACATCTTGGATGGCATGGGGGTAAGTAAATTATCAGGAAATTTTCATTTTGAAGTGAACTCATCCTTTAATAAAGGTCTTCTGAAGCGAAGTGATGCATTTTTGTAAAAAAAATATCCATATTTAAAACTTTACAAACTGTAATCTCTAACTTCCGCTAACTGTTGTATGTGCGTTCATGAGAAATGTTTGTGCATTTCAGCGTATGGCGTATGGCGCGCCGGTGAGAATATGCCAGTTCTCGTGAGAACCAGGTTTGTTGACATCGAAGGACATCCATGTGATTTATGCACAAACCATTCACACTGGTTTTGTATACTGAATCAAATGATTCACTGATTCACCTGACGCCCAAAATAAATGAAAAAAAAAAAATTCACAACCCTGACTTTGTAACAACTTACATTTCAGTCTGTTCAGCTTCAGTAGACTTGGAATATAGAGCACAAGTCATTTAAGCCACTTGTAAGAATTTTTTTTAATTTTTTTTATTATAGTTTTTTGTCTTTTTCGGACCTTGACAGCCCCAGTACTCATTCACTTCATTATATTGAAAAAAGTGGCCAGGATATTCTAAAACAAAATTCCACTTTGTGCTCTACGGAAGAAAGAAAGTCATAGATGTTTTGAACGAACCTCTACAGTTATTCAACTGCCAGACACTGACCAAATGACATATTATTCAAAGCGGCTTACAGTGCATTTAAGGCACTTATTCTTTAAGTTGCTTGAATTGGACCTTGGTGTGTTTAGTGTCATTGAACTACAGTAGCTTTAGTTCAGGTGTTCCTAAATACATCTGATGAACACACATAAAGCTGTAAGCGTACAGACACAAAAAGACAGGGCCCATCGGTATATAACAGTGTATATCAAATAAAGTGCATGTGGATGACCTCTGATTGTGAGTTATTTATTGCTCAGGGCTATGAGTTGTGGGGTTGCAGAGCTCCCCCTGTTGATCGGTTTTTAAACTACACTAGTTTCATGAAATTTGCTGACATACATAACTTTGGAACTTAAACATTTTTATATGCATGGCCACAAGGAAGTTAACAGCCTATGGCAGACAGACAGTAAGGTATTACCCATAATTTACAGCTTCCTGTAATGGAACAGGTGACCATTCATGTCTTTAGCCAGAAGGAAATCCGTTTATAAAAACTTATTCTGGAGTAAATACAGATGTCAGTCTATTTTTCTTTAAGATACCCTGAGGTCTTTCTCTCTCCCCCCTTCTTTCTGTCTGTCTTCTCTCATTCTCTCTGTCGTTTTTTTTTTCTCTGTGAGCTAATTAACCTGGTTGCTCTGTAGTAATGAGTTCTCTCTGGTGGCAGGCGGGCTCTGAAAGGGGAGGCGCAGGCTAGCGATCCTCTCTGGCCGTATCATCAGGACATTGTCAGGCCAAACAATGGGCTTATCTGCCTGCTTTTCGCACTCACCCCCCCACCCCTTCCCCCATACCCCCCATCACCCCCCATCCACCCTCCCGATTAACAGGGAGGAACCGGGGAGATGGAGAAAAGGGCATGTCCTTGCACAGGCCCAATAAATGTCAGGGAAAAGGCCAGGGGAGCAGCCATACCCTATATGCATTAGGATCTAGAATAAAGCACATAGGTCAGGATTAAGGTGGGCCGAGCGAGAGACAAAACATGCTTTAAGACATATCTCAGCTTCAAAGAATAGAGGTTGAGAACATGGCAGTTATTTTAGGAAAACCTCATATTACATTAATGCATTTGGCAGACACTTCTATCAATACGCATTGCATTCAATTGATTTTTAACGTAAGAGCAGGTGCCATTTATTAACATGAATGTGAAAGGCTTCATGGTGCCATCCGCTTCCACTTATTATAGCTGTATAAAAACAGTTTGTTATGTTTGTATTTGTTATCATATTATTTACATTTATTATCATGATCAAACACACTGGTTTGTAGTACATGTAATTGTACAGTTTACTGCACTTTGTTATTCTTCCAGTTATTTAGAATTGGAAGCACATTCACTGAAAATAGCTTACTTTCACGTTACATGCATTCCCTCAGAATCGAACCCAAGACCTTAGCATTGCTAGTTCCATGCTTTAATCTTCGAGCAACAGGTTATTTGCTTCTTTATTTGATTCTAGTATATTATTCTATACAATTAAGCAAAATATATATGTTTGTATGTTACATTCATAGCTAAACATCTTCAAAAATGAGACTTCACAATATTTATACATAGTCTCTATGTCACTTCAGAAGAGGTGTAATTAAGTACTCTATAATTAATTTATGGTTACATATAGTAGAAACTGAGTATAAATGGAAAAATTACAGGATATTAGTATATGTGTTTGTGAAGTTGAAAATTATGATTGAGAGAATTACATTACAGAAACAGAAAACAGTATGAAAAGATCTTTAAAAAAAAAAAGAAATAATGCAAAAGGTATAAGGTACCCTTTCAAAAGGTACAAATAGGGTCTCACCCTAGTGACAGCTTATTTTTCAGAGAATGCAGAGATATAGAACTGTAGCCCACTTGAATTTAAATGAAAATCAGGCTAAAAAAGCTGAGATTAATTCCTGAAATACTCTGGATGCTCTGCTCCAACATAACCTTGAATCAATTCTTGAAGCAATATTTCAAATAAGAGCTTTGTGGCAACAAGTGTCCAGAGGCCTCTCGCTCCTTTTCTTCTCCTCCTGAATTTCTTAGTGAGGTAAGAATGGAGTAATGAGAGGGAGGAGGTCTAGAGATCCAGAGCTCACCTCATTTCCTCCATCCATAGCACGAGTGGCCACTTAGCACTGTGTACAAGAGTACCAAGTTTGGAGGAGCAGAAGGAATGGAAAACGAGAGAGAGAGAGAGAGAGAGAGAGAGAGAGAGAGAGAGAGAGAGAGAGAGAGAGAGAGAGAGAGAGAGAGAGAGAGAGAGAGAGAGAGAGAGAGAGAGAGAGAGAGAGAGAGAGAGAGAGGCGCAATGAGAATCAGGGATGAGAGTAAGTGCTGGGAAGAGAAATCGAAGAGGATGAGAGGATTGGTCTTAAAATGCTCCATTTCCCATCTCAGATTGAAGCGGATTTCAGATAGACTTTTGTAAAGCAAAAGTGTGGTTTGGAGGAAGTAGAGACAAGAGGATTGGTTTTGGGGCATTTTGATAGGCTCAGTTTAATGCTGGGAAATAAATGCGTCTCTCTTTATGTGCAGCAGGGCCACCCACAGAACAACAACCCAAACAAAGATGCCTCTGTTGGGGCCTCCTGCTCCCACAGAAGCCCTTGAGTGGCTGGAGGTCTGCAAGAAACCTTCAAGACCCCTTCATTTGTCCATTCACACACACACACACACACACACACACACACACACACACACACACACACACACACACACACACACACAAATACATGCACAGACACACATATACACACATTACACATCACTGCTAATTAATCCAGAGATTACCAAACCAATTACAACCACACTCCATCTAATTAGAAATTATTTAAAGCATTTTCCAATTAGGCTTTACACACTCATTAAAAAAGACCACCATGCGTCAGGAACAGCTCATAGAAGGAAGAGTGTACACAAGTGTGTGTAGCTGTGAATGTATACTTCCACTGGCCACGTCCCAAACACTTTCACCCTTCCTCATCCCCAAATCTGCCCAAAAAAAGGGAAAACACCATCTGAATTTATGTCATACCATGTGACATCATTAAAGAGATAAATTAGAGAGAGACAAAAATAAACATCAGTCCGTCATCATTTACTTTCTTTTTTTCTTCTGTGGAAGATAAAATAACATATTTTGAACAACGTTTCATCTGTTTTTGTCAGATCAAATCAAATTACTCAGATCAAAATTCTCAGATCAAATCAAATTACTGATCGACCACATGTATACAGAGCCCAAATCAAATATGGTGACATGTCAATAACATCAAAGTTGATGTTACTGATGCTGGTGTCATGACGTCAAGTCACATGACAATCAAGAACTATAATTTGGGCTCTATACATTACATAACTTTACATAAGTGTTCATATACTTTTTATGTTACACCAGACACCACGTTATTAAAAAAAAAAAGTTTTACTAGTGGGTGAGAATAGCAAAATAAAATAAACTATGACATATTATACCCAAAAATTCTTCATACAGTGACTACCAGTAAAATTGATAAAAAATTGAGACCAAAATTATTCAGACACTTTGACCTGACCATGTTTGGCTTAAGTGTTTTTCCTTTGATTGATAATGTGAGCTCTTACACCACAGACTGAACAAAATTAAACACTGCTTGGTCATTGGTTGACATAAATTGGTATTATCTAATTGTGTACTTAAATTTAACAGCTGATTGGTTGATTGTAATCATTACATACCTTTCTATCAAAGTTATCTGACATTATCAAGATGATTGTTCTGACACAGTTTAAAAGTTCTTGTCATATTTTATTAGCATTTTCTAAACTGTGATAATGTGAGAAAAAGTTGAAGGTGTCTGAATACATTTTGGTTTGACTGTAGGGGAGCGCGGGGCACAACCTAACGTGGGGTTAGTTGTGACACGCATGGTTTAAAACTTTCCACACATGCCAGAATGACGAAACTTTGTGTATTTACTAATTGCCATTTCAACATTATTTAGAGAAAAAGAAAAAAAATTGCGCCAAAATCTGTTTTTTTGTGTTTATTTAAAATTAGACAAATATGATATTATTGTAATCTTATATCTGTTATTTAACAGTTGAGATGGTTCTTTAATGCTGATCTAACAGCAGAAGACACGAGCCGCGGTTTAAATCCCAGTTGCGCAGGTGGGGCATGATATAACACTGCGTTACAATGAGCCCCTATTAGAAATATGCTATTATATTCTATACTTTTATTAATTATTTTGAGAAACCATGAGAAAAGGGTGAATAAAGACTGAGAGTCAATGTTCAGAAATCAAACTCAAAAATGTGTATATTTTTAATTGTTAAAAATGCCATTATTTTATTTTTAAAAAATTAATAATTGTATTTTATTGACAAAATATTTTAGTTTGAGATATTTTATATATAGATAGTTTTTTGATTATATCAGGTAACATTTTAAGCTGTTCTTTGGTCATCTTACAATGTGCCCCTCACGTGTTACAATGTACCCCACCTATGGGGCATGTTGTCACATTTCACTTCCATTCTTTCAGGGTAAATCAAGAAAAAAAGAATACACTGTATTAATGAAACAAAACCACATATTTGTACTACACATGTGTGAAATTAATGTAGGAAAAATAAATACTCTGAACCCCAAGTGGATTTACACAAACTGAGACAGTCAAAAAGCATTATGTTGTGCCCCGCTCTCCCCTATGTTATGTAGTTAATGTTTATTGCATTATTTTATTGTCATGCGTATTACCTTGATGGTATTTTGTCTTGACAAACTCTGATTCATCTTTTTGCTTTCTGTCATACCACCTATAATATTATGGCGATTATCAGTAAGGTAAAAAGCATATTTTGGTAGTTCAGGTAGATTTCTGACAACCACTTTGACTTTAATTGTCTGGACATAAACAGTTAAAACATTGCTCCGCAGAAGAAAGAGGGAATGACATGAGAGTGAGTAAATGATGACAGAACTTAAATATTTCAGTCACCTTTTAAACAGCCATACACATTAAGTTGATGCTCCTACAAACAATATCTGAGTTATGTTTGCAACCAGTGGTTTCTACGTCAGTGTCACTTCATGCAACAGATGAGAGAATTGTCAATCCCAGCAGCACTCGGGTGAACCAATAAAGAATCTGACATCATGACAGGCATGTCAATATTCAAGACAATTCAAGACAAATCCTGTGTTTTTCTATCAAATAAATTCCTGTCATAAAACAATACTCTCCATGTCTCTCTCCACCCACTACGGCTGTCTCCTCCACCTTTCCCTTTCTCTCTCCTACACACACACACTCGCTTCTAACCACTCTCTCTCTCTTCACCTATTTGAGATTGAGTCTGTCTCTGAGGGATTGCTGTTCAGCGGTTGTCAGGCTAAATTGAAAAGATGATCCACAGAGCCATGGGGTAAACACAGGAGCCTTTTGATCTGAAGAGTCCACAGTTAAATAAATAGCGAAGTGAGCGCTCCGTGCCACACAGCCCCTCCGGGCTTCATTAGTCTCCAATTACAGGTTCATTCATCTGTGAAATGCAGAAATGCAACAGCTGTATAAACCGCTTATGGAGCGGCAATTTGCTTGCTATCCACAACATTGATGTTATCAGGCCCTAATATGGCACAGTATTTATCATTACATAATGTTAGAGGGCTTGTCAACAGCAATTTTGATAATTAACTCTAGGTCTAGCTGTATCTCTGCCCATGTTTTGGTGCTTCAGGAGTTCAGCCTGCAAACATGTTGCACACAGCCATAGCTACTGAAATGGTATATTTAAAATGTAACTATTACTGATTAGAGTTGGACAAACTGAAAGAGGCTTTATAGAGAAATGAGAAGAAATAGGGGGACGAAAGCCAAGTATCTGTGAGGAAATTTCGAAAACGAGTGGGGAAAAGGAAGACAGAACACAAAGCGATGGGGGAAGGGACCGCACACGGCATAACCGGCCTTCTTCCTTACTCCGACAACCATAAGTGGTATTCTGATTATTGTGCTCACAAATACACACACACACACACACACACACACACAGTGCATCCCTTCGGACTGAAGCACAATGGCTGTATGAAAGTCATCAGCCCCCTCCCCCCTTAAAGCGTCCCTCCACCTCCCCTCTGGAGTCTGTTTCATCATTTTAATTAATTTCTAATCAGGCGACAGTAAACTAATCAAGGTCTGCATAAAAACAGGGGCGGCTGTTTTTGACTGAGGAGCCACCGCAGAGTCTTGACTCTGACTGCATACTGAGCACTGCAACCGTATCATACGAGGCACATTCACGACTCCAGGACTGAGGATTTAATGGGTGCTGCGGGATCTCAAATTCCAGATTAGTAATTAAATCTGCCAAAAATGTAAATGCAAAATCTGTAATTTAGCAACAATGTGAAATATACTAAACCTGAAATATGAAATAATACTAAATAATTAAAATCTAAATAAAAAAATATTCTTTATAAAAATAAAAAAATAGACAAATGGAATAAATAAGTCTGCAATTTTGTGATCAAACTCTTACATCTAAATTAATTAATAAAAAAATATGCTTTTAAAAAGTAAGGTCACACTGCCATTGCACATTTGTTTTTTCACAGGCTGATGCACGATTTTCACTTTAATGCATCTTATACTGACATATCCATGTTGTATTGTACAATGTTGTAAAATTCCAGGAATTGTACGTTACAGTATTTATTAATCTTTGTTAATGTTAAAAATACTATTCATTGTTAGTTCATGTTAGCATTGAATAATAAACAACTATGATTTTAATAATGTATTAGTGAATGTAGAAATTATAATTTTCTAAATTGGTAAAAAGTTGCCAAAACTCAAAAAACATAAGTTGCCTCAATTTTTGTAAGATAAGAATTTTAAAGTTTAAGTAAGCAGAGCTGGCAGATTTTTATTTTCTAATCATACATTTGAATTGCTCTGAACTTGAAATATTTGAGTAAGCTAATTCATACATTTAACTTAAAAATATAATGTAAAAAAATTTATTAGTGGAAACTTGACTAGCTTTAACTAGCTAATTCAATAAATGCCACCTTGCTAATAGGTTACACAATGCTTTGGTAGCATTAGCTTAGCATAGCACTTGCTGAATGAGGACAACAATATAATACATTTAACATACTGTATATCTGTTCTCAAGCCAAGCTCATACTCCACTCGTTACCATGATGGTAACCCTACTAAAAAAAAAAAACACCTTAACAGAAACTTCTAAACTAGCATAACAAAACATTAAACACTACTAAAACTCCCACTTAACGTTAATCATGCACAAAAAACAACATAATATAACACTTCATTTTGCCATTTACTGTCCCTTTTGAGTGTCATGGCAAAACATGCTGGGAAATTTAAATCCTAGCCCATTTTCAGTTAAATTTAAGTTAGTCTAAATTAAAAGAAACAAGTTCATAATATTAAATAACTAAAAGTTAGTTAGTTTGAACTAATTTGTTTAATTTGAGTTGGCTCTACTCAAACCAATTAATTATTTTGAGCGTTAGGGTTTATAGTGTGTAGGTAACTAATGTTAACAAATGGAACCTAACTTTAAAGTCTTACCCTTTTTATATATTTAAATATAAACTCTTAATATAATAGAATCACTTTACTGACTTGACATTAGACTTTCACAACCTTTGTTCACAATTAAAATCTTCTCATTTGAGGTACACAGTGTTGGCTGAAGTAGAGCGAGTCATGACAACAACAGTTTTCATTTTTCTCCTGTCCTCTCGCTCTCGCTGTATTTTGAAAATATTGAATGTTGAGGCCAACTTTAAAAAAGACCTGATTATGTGCCAGGAAAATGAACAACATGACAAGCGGAGAGGACCCACTTGCTAACAGCCAACCTGCGGGAGGGGGAGAGTGGATTAAACATGGAAATCTCTAATCTCTCTCAGGCCTGTAGGATTATTCTGCTCTCTCTCAGTGTGAGCGGACATATTTACCCATGGTGAGTATATTTAGACTCTAAATTCCCCTGCTGCCTCTTCTACCCACTGGCTGGCACTGGGAGAAGCAGGGGAAGGACGCCAAGCATGGGATAATAATACAGGAGAGA
Source organism: Paracanthobrama guichenoti (assembly GCA_018749465.1). NCBI lineage: Eukaryota > Metazoa > Chordata > Actinopteri > Cypriniformes > Gobionidae > Paracanthobrama > Paracanthobrama guichenoti. Next base: position 20,870,085 of record CM031951.1, read on the forward strand.
GGGAGAGAGAGAGAGAGAGAGAGAGAGAGAGTGATGGAGAGAAGCAGAGAGAGAGAGGGAGAGAGTTCCCCCTCCAGCAGAAAGCAAAGGGAGAGGATTAGGCCTCTCATCTCCCGGTGCATCATCCACTCCCTCCACTGATGGTGTTTTATGATATCCAGCAGCACAGAGGGATGATCCCATTACACGCCAATGAACAGTCCGACCAATACACAACCACAGCAACCACATTACACAATTACAGCACACTACACGCCAATACCCTGCCACTCTATGCCAATAAATACTGCTGGACTAACCCATTATCCAATAAACAACCCCTCCGGTCAACAATTACAGCATGCTTATGAAGTATACACCAAAGGTCAAGTAATACCCTTACAGTACGAGGGGTCTTCTAGTCACTTTAGGACACACCATTACAGCAGAGTTCACGCAACAGCACTCAAACTATTTCGCAGAAAGAAAGCACATCATGCACCTATTAGACAGCCTTATTAAATATTTCACATTTTTATTTTTCTTCACTGCATTACATTGAAATAGAGCCCCTTAATATAAACCAGAAATGTCATGCAACAGTGGCATTCTTGGGTCATTTCGGCCAATTCGAGGTAAAACTTAGTTAAGTTAATTTGTTTTTTTTAATAATAATAATAATAATAATAATAATAATAATAATAATAATAATAATAATAATATTTACCTCTAATATGCCAACAAAATTAAACATGAATTTTGAACCAGGCTTTGTCCAATTGTCAGATTTATGTTCTGGAAATGCATGCAAATTAGTGCATATTTAATTAGATAATACCTCATCTGCATATTTAAACAACATTTCAGAAAACTTGTAATACAAAACAAATGTCTTCATTTACTGTGTTTAATCAGCTGTGGAAAGTATAGTGATATCTATTAATAATTTTTTTTTAACCCTATTCACCATAGTGTTAGAGGCTGATTACGCAGACCAAATGTATGTGAATACGGGATATTTCTGCCACAGGATTTTAGACAAACACTTTTCAAACTACAATAATCATGCAAATTAATTTTGATCTTATTATTTTTATTATTGTTATTTGAACATTCCAATCAAAATCCACTTGGCTCAAATATCTGAGGGCGGCATGTGCATGGCGCTTCTAAAATAAACCATTTAACCATCACACAATCACACAGACATGCCCCATTCGGAGTGAGTTATTACAAACCCTCACACAGATAATATGAACCAGTACGCTTGCCATTAATGGTACAAATCTAATCATTTACAGTACTGTTAGTGAAACAGGAATTGAAAAGGAGGATGTAGGTTTCTAGAAGGACAGAGATGACTGAAATGTGGGTGGAGGGGAGGAGGAGTCATTAAATCTCATTAACGCAGCACCTGTCTCCTCTAACAGGTGTAACTTTACCTCATCTTCTACCTGTCTCAAATGGACCCTTGGGGTTACTGTTGACCTTACACGTGAACTTGAGAGGCATCACATAACAGCTTTACATTCATCTTCTATAGATGAAAGGACAGTGGCTGGTAAGGGTGTCTGACTTTGATGTATGAGCCGGAGTGACTGAATGACAGCTCCAATGGTCATTAGGGGACTCAAACTCAAGAAAAGCAAAGGACAGGTCATGTGTCTGATCCACGGCAATATTTCCCGTTCATAGTGGACAAGAACTAAGGGCAAAACAAGCAACATTTGACACTTAATATCTTCAGTTCCAAAAACTTTCAATGTTTAGTTATGGAAAATGTTAATTGCGTCATATTAAACAGCAAAATGCAATCATTCAGATAATTTTGTAATATGCTGCAAGATAAAAATTAAGCATTGATTTGACGTTTTACTTTCGTTTCTCCTTTGTGTTTGAGGTTCTTCTCATAAAGTTTTTACTTTATCTTCTTTTTAATTGTAGAGCACACAAATTCTATTAAATGTTGTATAGAAATAAACTTTCACTTGACTGAATGTCTTATTTTCACAAAACAAAATATTTGTTTGAAAAAAATCGGCCCATCATTTCATAACAATAACATTCTATAACAACGACAAACCAACAGACAAATCCGATAAAAATATGGAATCATAAGTGTCATTTTCACATGCAGCAATGTCTGATTTTTACACTGACTTATTACACATGTATTATTATTAAAACGCAGTTTACATTATGTCTTGCCACATGGCAAGAAAAATGCTAAACAAATGTGTACGGTTTACTGGATGTTCGGATGAGCTGATTGATTATTCAGTTCATGTTTCTTCTCTCGACTCTAATGATGACAGTCCTGTGATTCGGCAGACCTGAATCAACTCTCATCCGAAAAATGCCAAAGAAGCCCGAGATCTGAATTTAGTAATCAATGACTGAAGGTGATGAAGACGTGAATCAGGCTGAATTAATAAAACAAGTGCTCATGTGAGCACCATGCTCTGCTTCTAAAGGTAAGAAATGTAGGTTGTGCGTTCGAGGGAGTTGAAGAGGAGAAGGGGGCATCTTGTAACCAACATGCGGGGGCAGGAGCTGAACACCCCTAATCATGCCTCCAGCACTGCAGAGAGGAGGAGGGAGACTGAAAGACAGGAATATGGGAAGCAGACCAAGGAAATCCTGTTCTTAAGATTGGCAAGCGTAGAATCGGCATTGGAGTCTAAAAAAAAATTAAAAATGAGGGGATTTGGGATTTTACCAAGACACTAAACCCAGGAGGAACGGTGTTTGTTCAATTTTTCCTTTATTCTTTTTAGTCATTTCCCTTTTGCTCTGAGAGGGGCCTGTAGGGCCCCATGTGTGCTACGGAGGTGAGCATGTTTCAGACTGCGCTCTGAGGATGGTGCAAAGAGCCACAGGAAACAGCACTCAAACGATTTTACAGTCTGAGTCCAAAGAAAGCACATCTCAAAGAACAGTCATGCGTCTATTCAGGATCAAACAGCCTTAATTATTTTTCATATTCACAGTAACATGCCCAACAATACCCCTGCCACTAAATATATCATTTCCTTAGGCAAAGATTACATGTTGCTTTAGCTGAGGTATCGAATTACCTAATAAAGACGTGCGATACAGAGCAGAAACCAGCTACTCATATGCTCAAATAAGCAACAAATTAATTAAGAGTTCGCTATGCGTTGGGGGGAAATCGCTAATGGCTGAGTCACTCTTGCATGATAGCACAACATAATTGCAGATTATTGCATCATAAATGTTTTGTTTTATATAAGCCATTTGAGGTGCCACCATGAAGTTTTGGCAACACTTCAGTAAAAATACACATCAGTAAAATGTTTAAATAGTTACACTAAAACGTGTAAACAAAATCTGGAAGGAAACAATGTGTGAAACCTTAATAATTCACCTACACAAACCCAACATCTGGAACAAGAAAGATAATTTATTATCTAAGTGACTTGGTCATCATGTTTTGCAGAGCTCTGTGCTCATTAACCCAAAACAAAGCACTATTTGGATCAGTTTCATCCGTATGTGCTTTTCTATCAACTGAGGGAAATTAATTAAAGAGCACTTGCTTTTCTGACTAACTCAGTGCAAATCTCTAATGAATTTCCATAGCAGCATTAAAACAGAACAAGAGCTGAAAAAGTCTATTTGAGTATTAGATTTCACATTTTAATTTTCAGCTTTGGGGTGAGCATTGTATTAAGCATTTCGTTCTATCATTTGCATGCATTCAGTCTCTACAAAATCTTAATCAGCCGTTGTGCCATTTACCCCATAATGCGTCTTATGCTTTAATTAAGGTCATCTTTAAGAGGGGAAATTTTCAATTAAGTCTGCAGATACATTTTTTCCCCTTATCTACTCACTGATAAATTTAGTATTAGAAAATGGAAATATTTGCATGTTTAGCATCTCAGGTCTGTTTTAACAAAATTACTCTTTTATCCTTCATTAAAACATTTTTTTAGGAGAAAGAAAAAATGGGTCAAACATTGATGCAAACATTGTCAATAAAATGAAAGTCAGAGTCAGTTGTTTTGGACCATATTGACTTTGATTGTATGGGCAAAAACAGTCTTCAAAATATCTTTCTTCTACCGCAGAATAAAAGAATGTCATACAGGTCTGAATGACACGAGGGTGTCATTCCTTTAAGTCCAAGAGAAACTAGCGAAATATTAACGTGATCTGATTTGTGATATAGGATCGACTACTACACAATAAAACAAACCAGATTTATAAGGCAAATATTAAATAAACATTAAGGAGTTAAAGGCACAATGCACAACTGCTGGAAGAGAGTGAGCTAAGCTCAAGAGTCCTGTGATTGTAAATATGAAGGCACAGTCATCATGGAGGATTACAACATTCTTATTGTTTGGGTATAATTGTTGCATCACCAACAATGCTTGCCAGTTACAGTAATAGCATGAATAAAAATGAAAATAAGTCAAGCTTATTGTCATCATTTCGTCTTAATATCTCTGTGCAGTCCGGGATAAGTCGGTGCAGTGGTATATATCATGCCAGAGCAGATAAATTGGAATTGACACTAATAGCTTTGTAAAAACATGCACACACTGTAAGCATCAGATCAATCCCAGCATGCCCCTGATCCGCCTTTTAAGGTAAAGGCCTGGGACGCTGACACCGCTTCTCCTGTGATGCAACAGGACCGAGAGATATCACAGCTCCAAGCCACCTGTCAATCTTCCATCCACCTCCCTGCGGACTCCCCACCCACCAAAGCCAAATTGCAGCTGGGCGTGCGTGTGCGTGCGTGTCGGGGGGCTCGAGGGACGCTGCACAAAAGAGCGGAGAGCTGACCAGCGCTCAGGTGAAATTGAATTGGAAATCTTCCATGGCTCGTTAGCATAAGAAAGGAGCGTGTGGCTTTAGACAAAGACTCCTCTTCTCATGCAGAAAATCAATCTCTCCTGGGGCCCGGCTATTGTTCATCTCCGCAGTACAGGTGTCCCTTCAATGGTCCTTAATCAAAAGTGTCAAAACAAAGTTAGGAGTTATCTCCCCACTGCTGTCTGTTGGACCGCGTGCACGCGCCCGCGTGCTTGCACGCTCTTCTGTGTGCTGTGAAAGGATGTGTGCGTGCAACTTCAGCTGACGTGAATAAATGGAGATATTCAGGTATGTATCACGAAACTTATTGATATTTACCTTGTGCTCTCCAGGGCTGACACAATAATTGGTTTACAGGATGGAGAGAAAAATAAGTGTCCTCATGCTCAATAAATGTCCCTCAGAAAGCGTCAGCACAGCATCACTTCTCTGTTGAATCTGCCACAGGGGCCATGGCAGCCCGTGTGTTTTTTTCCCAAGCAGGAACACCAGAAATTGGCTGAGTGTATTGAGGCTGTAACACAATAAAGTGGGATGGAGAGCACTGGGCCGCAGGTCTGTTTGCAAAGCGCAGATTAAATAAACTGAAATGAAATACAGCAACCTTCTTTCTGGAAAAGAGCTGATGTCCACTGGTGTGTGATGGCAACATCCATCCAAAAGACCTTCAGGGCACACATGAGCTGATCAGAATCAAGAAAACTAAGGAGATTTAATCTAGATTTGACGTAATTCTCACCAATGAGGTTTAATGCAAGAGATTTAACCTTTTAATTATGGTGTCTCCGATAGGACATCCTCATCTTGAGCATCTCCAGACCTCCTGCAGTTAAAGCCAATCTCCCCAGGGCCCACCCTTCCAAAACCCATCCCCTCTGGTCAGGTCCCCTGGGTCATCCCCATGAAAACATTGGGTTGATTAAAAATCACTTAATAGAAGAGAAAAAATAAAGCTGTCTCATCAGCTTGACGGTTCCGCAGAGACTCATGGGACATCAGCCCTGAATAGCACAGTGCTATATTAGAATCCAGCACATATGGCTCATAAGAGATGATTAGATGGACATGTTTCTGTCAGTGCTCAGTGGTTACACTTTCTCTTCCTTTCTCTGCTCTAAATATCTTCTTTTATGTCCTACAGAAGAAAGAAAGTCATACAGGTTTGGAACGACAATGAGTAAATTATGACAGAATTTTCAGCTCTCTCTTTAAATGCTATGTTTGTTTGTTTTTTCCATTCTTAATCAACTAACACCCCTGACAACGGATGAAAAAAGTGACATCGCATAAATATAATGGACATTTTGGACTCGAGGACGTAGAATGTTCTGGCTTTTTGTGACAAGTGTGTCAGCCTGTGATGGCGTAAAAAGGTGGAGGTGGAGCCATACAGCTGGGGATGACAGGACAAGCATGATGTCACTCAGTCCTTCAGTCCATCACTAACAGATGGCGGAGATCCTCTAACATTCATCAACACCCAACAAAAGAGCAAAGACACCGCATTTAAGACACTTTAGCTTATCTTTCAAACAAAAAAAAAAGCAAAAAGCATCTTAATAAAAATTATTACAACAACAGCAATAATCATAAATAATTAATATTATAATTTTAATATTTTGTAAAAAAAAATCATTGGGGTACTGTAATAAAAATAATAATACATTATTATTATTTTATAGTTTAATAATAAAAAGGTATTTTAGTGGGGTATTTTGGTATTTTAATAATACACAAAGACCCAATAATAATAATTACAGTAAAACTTTAGCTTCATTTCTTACTATTAACTAGATGCATATTAACATGCACTAGGATATTGGCTGTTTATTAGTACTTATAAAGCACATATTAATGCCTTATTCTGCATGACCATATTCTACATCCTTCAATCCTACCCAATACCAAAATGTAACTACCTAACTTGGACCCTAAACTAAAGTGTGATAATGATAGCAATAATAATTTATTGTTATTGTTGCAAAAATGATCATTTTAATACTTTTAATAATAGCCAAAGACACCCATATGAGCACCAGAATTCAAATGTGTCAGCACATAAGCTAACCACTATGCCACTCTGACAGTGAACAATTCGGGGAGACTGTGGGTAGAGTGAAGAGATGCTAAGAGCAGAGCAGGTGAACTCATGGTTCTCTTATACAGATAAATGTGTGAGCAGCAGCACAAGGATCAGATCTGAGTAAAAAATTGGAACTCAGCATTAAGATCTGTAATGTGAACATAGCCTCAGTGCGCCCAGACATCTGACGTGAGACTCAGGGGGACACTTCCCGACAAAAAAAGAGATCAAGGGGGCATGACAAAAACAGAGCCGCCAGTAATCCCTCTGGCAGCTATATTGGATCAACCCTAATCTGTCTGAAGATGAAGCGTCTACAGTACCTCAGAAGGATTAGATCTAAAAAGCCTCTCTATGTTACCTTCAACCTCTGACTCCAAAGCCTCAAGGGCTCCGTCTCAGCCTTCTCTAAGTGAAACTGACCCCAGTCTAATGGACACACACTGTCAAACCAGAGGCTGCGAGCTCTGGCAGCACACTAAAGAGGCTGATTTCCTTGTGAGTATATTATACAATATTCTTGTGCTTACCATTCTTGTGGCTGGTTTCACAGACAAGGCTAAAGCCTAGTCCCAGACCAAAATGGATGTTTGAGCAGTTTTAACTGAAAGCAACTTGCACTGGCATATCTTAAAATATGTCACTGTAACCCCTCTTGTTCCAACCGCCCGCTCCAAGCAGGACTCGAACCTGGGTCCGCTAGCATGAGAGTCGGATGCCCTAACAAGGAGGATAAAGGCTGCACCCTCTAGTGTCAGTCGCTAGAGTGTCTCTTGAGATTGTGCCAATGTTTTGTCTCAAGATGCACATCATGTTTTTTTTCACAGTTTTTGCCTCTGTTTGCAGACTGAAAGAGCCTACGCTAGTTGCAGATTTTGGGCAGTCGGAGGATACAGAGACTTTTTAGCTTCAGACTATGACTCCATACAGCCGGAGGATATCAAACATTTTGAGCTGATTTTAGAGCACACACTGTTTTAATTTGTCATGCGTCTCCTAGCAACGAGGCACACATTTCTCTGTGAGTTTATTGTGTTGGAATGACTGTGATCCCCAGTCCTTTAGTGTATAATGCTCATTTATTCTCTGTAACCATTTACAAAGTCAACAAGTGTATGATGCCTAATCTGTTCAGATTTTACATTTTTGTAGTATTTTCCAGCCTTGAACATAACCTTCAGCATACTGGAGTCAAAAGCCATGGGACTTTTTTGCTAGCATGCTAAAATGTGTAATCATATGGCATAACTTTGAAATAGTAGAGAAAGCTTTAAAAAAGATCCAATGTCAAAGTCGCAAAGCCTCATAAAGAGGATCAACAAGCTGAAAGCCACATGAGGTGCGTGAGTAGGAGCACAAACATTTTTCAAAGAGGGTGCTGGAGGAGGAGGAGGGTGAAACATTTTTGACTCTGCTTGATTATTTCCATGTCAGAATGACATTGGAAATGACAACTTCACTGGCTGACACTGAGAGATGGACAGCTCTGACGGCACCACAACAGTCAACAGTCGATGAGTTCACCCTCTCCTTTAAAACCAACGTGACTGACAGGAAACATGCAGCAATGTTGTTCCATTCACTGAGCTCACAATAGAGCATGAACAATGGAACGAAACCAACAGAAGAGAAAGAGGACAAAATTGCCAGAAAACAACTCTAATGTACTATATAAACCAAGGTAAAAGACAAGACAGTGACTAAATGTTGCAACAAGGTTACCGCTGATGTTTATTATACATGAAGACACTTTCAGGTGTAGATGCGTGGAAAAGCAGAACCTTAAATAACAGTCATTAGTAGTCCACTGACCCGTGAACAACCTGTATTTCAAAGGATAGGGCAAAGCGGCACTAGGTTCAAACTCTGAGCCGATCAAGGTGAAACTGTTCCTCATGAGGCAAAGCATGTTGAGATGAAGGGAGAGATATAGCGTGCTATTGAAAAACAAGGAGAAAGAAAAAGCAATCAGAGACCAGATGAGTGTGCACCGTGACAGGATCTCCCCAGGGTCAGGAAACAATGTCACCTCCCACACAAAAAACACTCTTGAGGTCAGCAGAAAATACACCAGGCTGGCCAACATGTTGTCTGACTGAAAATACAAGAAGAGGGTGGGAGAAAGTCAGTGAAAGTTGAGCACATGGGAGAAAATGGGAACATACATGTGGAGTATGAAAGCAACAGATTACACCAACATGAATTTCCATGTTGGTTTATAGGTTTATAAAAAGGAGTGTCCACGACAAAGGAAAATGTTTTGAAAAGCAAAACTTAAAACATTACACTAATGAGAAAATAACTATAATTAATATATATAAAAATGTATTATTCATCATTACATTTTTGGGAGACATGACATTTTACAACTATTAAACTTGACATAATATCAATAATATCAATAAGCACTGAAAGCTATTTTTTTTTTTTTTTTTTTTTACAATATTATAATTTTCTAATAAATAATAAAACATTATGCCAAGCTACTTAAAAGTTTTTCAAGAATCTCATCCTTTTAATGAGGCTTTTTGTTCATTATTATAACAGGACAGTCGGATCACCCTGACATTACTGATTTCGGGCCCCCTAAAATATGAAAGTGAAATTTAATTCAAACATTAAAAAAACTCAATACTCATCATAGATGCATAGTTACATTTTTATTTAAAACTAAAGGACAAAAAAATCATGGTTGACCAAAGTAAGTCTGGTTGGTCAAGTTAGAGAAGTCATCTTGGCAGAGCTGAAGTCTCAGAAAATTGAAGGAAATGGAGATGAGGGAAATGAGAAATGGTGTAGATGAATAGGTGGGACGGTGAGGACCGATAAAATGAACTTCGAATATGGAGTGAAAGAGAGACAGGTGTGCTGCGGAGAATAAAATGACATAATGATGGAGCCATGGAGTGATGGAGAGAAACTCTAAAAAAAATGGAGTGAAAGGAGAAAACAGTGATGGGTAGAAAGCTGATTTACATCAAGATGGGCATGACTGTAAATGAGAGGCTCCTCTCGGGATTGTGACTAATTAAAGTGTCCTCTTTTAAAGGGGCCGAGATCAGACTGACAGGCAGCTGTTGGGAAATGCTCAGTGTCAGAGGAAACATCCCATTATGCATTGCTTTCACAGACCATTCAACCCAATCCCTAATTACAGTCTGGCCCAGTCAATGTCACTTAGATTCACAAGTGCCAACACTAATGTGCCATACACACATACATTAAAACATATAAACGTATATACTCTATATGTGCACTGAAATCAGACTCTTGTCACTCAACTCACGGGAAATCAATTGAAAGACGACCACAGCTACACAAACACACACCGGCATACAAACACACAGTGTTGTTATGATACATTATGGTTCTTCATCTCTTTCTGCTGACCTCTGAGCGGAGTGAGTTCAAAAGGACCCGCACACAATCTCGCACAATCTAGAAATGCTGAAACTGGAGGGGAATTGGATCACCTCTGAGCTGACCCAACCACGGTGACCTCCAGCTCTGTGTGCCCTCTGGTGTTTCAGGGCATCCAATCCTGACCCCTCGTCGTCACCTCGCTCTCTCCTCTGTCTGGTCTGTGCTCGAATCTCCATAAGATCCTGTCAGATCACATCTAATACACCACAGTGCTGATGAACCATCTCTAGCGGTTTCCTAAATGCTCAAATAGGCAGAAAACGTCCCATCTCTAGAGCCACGCACAGAAAAGTCATTACGCGTAGTTATATTGTCTTTCATCTAAACACATGCTCACACACACACACCTCCTCTTAGTATGCAGCCAACAACATCATTTTCATCTGCATGCCAACGCAACAGTCAATGTGCATGACAGGACTTTATGATCAGCATGCTGGTTAAAATTTCATGAAGTCCTGTCGTCCTTCACTGTATTAAGCAGAAATGTTTTGTCAGTCATTTCAGATACTGTTTCAAACATATCAGACCACACACACATTTGGAGCTATGAATATTCGAAATGCTTTTAGAGAGGTTTACCTTGTATTGCATATAGTATGATTAGACTTGCATAATGCGGTTTCATTTCAAAATTTGCATGGGCAGGGAAATGGATTTAAATTTTTTATTTATATACTTTTAAAAAATCTGCTCGAGACCATTTACATAGACTATGTTAAATGAATATTCAATACTAAGCTCGATCAATAGCATTATGCTGATTACCGCAAAAAATTAAGGTGAGGCATTTACAATGGAAGTGAATGGGGACAATTTTTTCTATACACTTATTCTCCTGTTAAAAAGTGTGTAGGCCTATTATTTGAGATGCAAGCTCGTTTTTATGGTTGTTTTAATGTTTTAGGTGTTAAGTTATCATATTCAATTTTACAAGTTCAATAACTATATAGGGAAGTAACTGTTTTATTCTCACTAAAATCCTGTAAATCAGGCATATTGTTCATGTTTTGTGTCTATTGAAACTGAGTATTTTAACATTCCCTTCCCTTTTAATTGCCTCACTGTAACCCAGATTTTTTTTTCCCCTTAAAGAAAAGGAGAAATTAAATTAAATTCATTTTTTTGTGGTAATAAACATCAATGTGGTAATCAATAAGTATAACCTGAAACGTTCCTTTAATTTTCAAAACTTCAGAAGAAAAGTCCTAAAAAAGCATCCGTCACATCTGAGTCCCACCGAGGACCCCTTCAGAGCAACTCGCAGCTCTCCAACCGACTAAAAGCTCCCTCTGTACTCACACACTTGCCTTTAATAATCCAAATGAATGGTAGGCTGGTAATAAAACAGGATAGGTGCAATACGGGAAGATAGTCACCTCATGGGTCAGAGCGCTAATATGTTTTCTGCGCTACTCTACATATTCAACAAACCTCATAAAATGAAAGAGAGATGGAAGATAAAGAGCCGAGCACAGCCAGTTCAGCATTCATCCCATCATTAAGGCCGGCGCCTTTGAATGCGAGCTTTTGCGCAGAAAGACGGATCCTCTCGAAAAATCTGGTGAAAACTAATTCCATTAAAAAAACAATTACAGAATTGAATCCATGTCCCGCTCTGAGGTCATAACTGCCGCTCACCTCTCCATGGTTACTGTTTGTCGGCGCGTTGAGGTAATTATGGGCTGTTTAGGCGAGACCCCAGTGTTTGTGTAGCAGGCCTCAGTCTCTGCATCTGCATGTTACCACGGCTACCCCTGCGGCTTTGTCTCACCATGACCTGTATAATGAGTGTCACATTAGCAACACAACAAATCAAAACCCACAGCTGTCAGCCATATTGTGTCATCCTCTTTTAATTAATATGATAAGTAATGCTTATTAGACGAGTCTGCTTCTTTATCGCTTTTCAATTTGCGCAAATTTAGGCAAGGCTAGAAAAAAGGGGAAGCAGGGCTTTAGGAGAAAGAGCGTCAATACACGCTGATGTTTTACACCATCCATTACACTCCACAAACACACACATAACGCCAGTATTAGCGCTCATTCAGAGCCTTCCCTCAATGAAAACTTCCCATTTCCTGCAAATTGGGAATTCTTGTTTTTCATGAAGCAGGAAAAGTTGCTGGAGCTAATCGCGCCTCATTTTTCTGGATGACATCCTGATGTCTTTGAGGAGACGGAAACGTAATCACTGGCCTGTGTCACCTCCACGCTGACACCCGAACCTTTGCTCCTCGAAAAGGAGTGAAGAGCAAGCCCCAGCTGACAGCGGCACATGAGCTTATGAGAGACTGTGATTAAGCAAACACTGCTAATCAATGAAACATTCACTTGGTTTCCTGCACCACAGCTCATTCCCGACTCTGCCTTAATTGGCCTATTCTCTGGTAAATAAGATGAGTTTGCATCCCACTTCAGCAATTGCCAAAATCACTCACATCCCTGTCTCACATACACACAACACCCCACGCGCACACATCGAAACATACAAACAAGGGTCGACTGGATCTGCATGGTCCAGGAGAATATACATACACCTTCATAGAGAGAAACAGAGAGAAAGTGGGGTGGAGGGAAAGAGGGAGAAAATGAGAGATACAGAGGGATGGAGAGGTAAAATAGAGTTTATATTTTCTCTGGAGGTCAAATTGAATTTGATTAGCGTTCAAAAACTGAAAACCCCTGGATATGGCAACGACTGCACAAACAATAGGAAGAAAATGTGATCGGAGGTAAGGACAAAATTAATTGAAATTAAGGCCTCCTTGAAATTTGATTTCAGTTTGCTAAGGCTTAGATTATATTTCATTATGGAGTCAAATTCTCTTCAAGGCCAAATGCACAGCTAAAGCACCACCTACAAACTGAAACGAGAACTGCACAACTGCCCTCGAGTTATCATCTTCACACCTTTCTCTTGCGACTTCAACCACTCCGTATGTTCCAACTAGTGCACTTGAAGTTTCTTCCAATCACTGACCAATTCCTTACACACTTAGACCTGATCCTGATCTAATCATTTATTCAAAAATACATAATGCAATTCACACATTACAATGACCTGAATACACCTATTTCTAATTTCTGTATTAGAAAATCTTTTGATATTTTTAAGGGCATAAACTCAAAAATTGTCAGGAAGATGCAACTTTTACAAATATTATTCTATTCTATTAAGTAGTTTGGCATAATTTTGTTTTATTATCATTTCTCTAAAAAATATAATAATATGTCCGCCAAACCAAAGTCAAGAACAACAAGAAGAAAAAAAAAAACACAAAACAGGAAATGATATCATAGACAGGGTTCCTGCAGACCCTCATTGATTTTTTTTTTTTTTTTTGACAAGACAAGACAAGGTTAGGTCAAGTTGTAAAATATCATCATCATCATAATAATAATTTTAAATACTTAATCTTAAATATATTAGCTTAAATATATAGCTTTTGAAAACATAGATTAGGATGAGTACGCTTATACGCCTCATTGTATAAAAAAATACATTACTAACCACTTGATGGTTACACCATATGCAAGTTTTGTTGAAAATAGAATTCGAAACCATATGAAACCAACATGAATAAAGGAAAGTACATTTCTACTAAGTATTTAAATGAGATTTTCTTTTTCTTTATCGTGGAGACTCTTACAGTATGTCATTGACCCTCTGACCAAAAAGACTCACAAGTTCTCCAACCTCTTCAACCAAATAAAGCCATTTAGCTTCATATGAGCGAAATGTTCGCTACATCAGTTAAACTCCATGTTGTTTAACCAGTTGAGACAAACAAATAAATGAAGCGAAAGTCACCAAATCCTGTAAAGTGCACTGTCTGTGCTGCAGTGACAGAAATGTAAGTGTCACTCAATTTAAGAGAACAGTACTTGTGTCGAAATAGACGCCATTACAGTCCTTTCCATGTAGCACCATTGACTCAAAGCGTCCTCTCTGACAGGTTTGTGTGTGTGTATTGGCTCTGACAGGTAAAGTGATGGCAGCGCACACCTCCCCTCTCATTGTCAACAGCCCTCAGCATTCAAGAGCACACTAAACACCATTACAGATAAAACACACGTAAATATTAGTGCAGTGAGTGTGAATATATGTGGGGTGCCCAGCGCCCTGAAACAAAACACAGGCAGACTGGAAGGTCCACACGAGTAAAACGCCTCACTCAAATGTCGTACTGAGCTTAGTTTCCTTAAGCAGGTCAGGGTCAAACTCTATAGTAGAGCTTCAGTGGGTGTCGTGGGTACAGCGCACCAATGGCCAACAAAGCAGACAGTATTTGAAATGTATAGTGATATTATTTCAAATAATAAGATAGCTTTAGCTAAACATTTTATGAACAATTTTAAGTCATTTTACAGTCCAATTTCTCTTTTCAGCTATTTGATACGGACTTAGTTGATTTCTGCCACCTAATCCAGGCTCTCTTTTTTTCCCTCACATACCCAGAGGGCAAGCTCAGAAAAAAACATTTAATAACTTTGTTTATAAAACCACATTTGTACTAAAAACATATCTTTTCAATTCTGCTGAAAGATATCTAATTTAATGAGAGGGAAAAAATGTACAGCACATTCATAAAAATAAAGCAAAGGACATCTAGGCTGGCCATCTGTAAAACTTGCCTAATGATCAGATTGTGAACTCCAGGCTGATTTCAAAATGCTTAATTGACTGTACTTTGAATACTGGATTCAACAGAAGACTGGATGAACAGAAGACCGTGTCAGGCTGCTGTAATATTTTCTAACATGAATAACAAAGAAGAGCAGGTATTAACCAGAAATAGCATGAATGACAGTGGGAAAAACATGATTAATATTAACACCTTTGTGTGAGCTCTTATTAAAATGACTGTCCTTGAAAAAATAAATAAATAATTTTAAAACTCTTGCAAAGGCAAGAGCCATTTAAACATAAAAGAGAAGCATATCACTCTTGTTCTCACTCTAACATGTCAAAAACATATGAATGGACTCTCTGATCTCTCACCATATGTGTATATATGTGTGTATGTGTGTGTATATATATATATAAATAAACACACACACACACACACACACACATACATATGTGTATGTATGTATGTTCATTTTATATATATGGTGAGAGATCAGAGAGTCCTGTATCCCGTTCACTCCATACAGTGTGACAACATGCCCCTGCTATGTCAACATGTATCCGACAAATCTGCTTTCAGTAACAGTGGAAAAATGTTATGGCTTCTTTTTGCAGTCAAAATATAAGCAAGACAAACATAAATCTATCCTGAGAAATATCTACTTGTTAGACTTTAAACATAATTATAATATTTACTTTTATAAAACATTGTCTATATGTTATACTAAATATATTAAAATTTTCCATCGATTGCCTCTTTTCAGCTATTTGATATTGGCTTTTTCACACTTCTGCCACTTGCACCTAATCCAGACTCTCTCTCTTTTTTTCTCACAGCAGAGTAAAAATTAAATAATTTTGATATTTATAAAACCACGTTTATATATAAAAACATATCTTTTCAAATTTTCTGAAAGATATCTACTTTCATAAGAGAGGAAATTAAATGAATTTGAATGAACAAAGTATTGTTTGACAGATAGAAATCAAAAAGTGAATATGTCTAAGATTACGCCATGATAATTAATATATTATATAGGCACACTGATCACTGACTGCATAGAAACATTACACGGCACACTGGAACAATTCTCAAAACACTAAGAGGGGAAAAAAAGAATATGGATTGTGTGCTTAAAACAGATAAACCTGTAACACATTGTGCTACTAGCTAGAAGAAAAAGTACTAGAACACCTCATCCAATACTGACTCAACCACAAGAGAAGAGACAAATTAGGGAAGCAATTCGCACAAACTGGAAAATAATGCTATCAACATCACATCAGTAAGTCAGCAGACCTCCACTAATTCTCTCCCTAAATGTGAAAAGACAGACAAAAGGAGATAAATGTTAGCGAGGTAATAGTCATGCATCAACTCCCTTACATCCACATGCCATCAATAGGACTGGAAGGTTTTGACGCTAATCACTGGTGTTAGATAAAACTGTGAGGGTTAATGGTCCATATGGCCGTGCAGCACATGAAGGATCAAGATAGCAGCCAGGCCTCTGTATCATTGCCCTCAACAAATCCATCGCTCGCTCTCTCAATGTTGGAGGGCAGAGGACTTGTTAGGTGGGGGCAATCGATTCAAGCAGAGAGCACTCTTTTACAGCCCAACATTCAAAGCTGCAAAACTTATTGTAAAGTCAGCGGCTGAAAGGGAGGGAGTCTCGCCCTAAAGCGCTCCCTTTTGTACCCCTGTCACCTTCGTTCCAGATTTATAATGCTCTATTACAAAAGTGTGCATCGAAGCCCTATTCAATTAGCCTATCAAATTCTTTATGGCCAGATTGTGAATGGGTTATCAGAGCTGGAGATAAGAGAATTTACAGAGCTCGTAATGATTCACAACAAAAGGGTTTGCGCGCACTGTGTGCTGCCTGCGCCTTTATTAAGAAAACAAATAACCTGTCCAAAATTAAATCATGCATAACACGCTTTGAAACACAGTAAAGCAACATTACGTAACAGTTAGATACAAATTTGACCTTATTCATTTGAAACGCACAGAAGTCTTGTGTGTGTGTGTAAGTGTGTATATTATATAATTCACAAACAGGCTATAAAGTTATATATTTATATAGGCTGTAGTTTATAAAATACTTTAATAATATTTTAATATATTTTAATATGCAAACATATATTTAAATGATTATTTAAATATATTAATAAAGATTAACTGACCTTATTTAATAGAACAGCATATTCATATACATTAGTATAACAGTACATAATATAATACTATAAAAAAAAAACTGGATACTTTACAGGGAATTATTTCATTTAGGCACGCACACAAACACACACACACACACGCACACACGCACACACACACACACACACACACACACACACACACACACACACACACACACACACACACACACACACAGAGAGACCTCAGACCAGCTTTGACATTCATATTCAAACCATAGACCCGCATGTCTCAATTCTGAATGACAAATAGATTGTGACGACTAGAAAATAGCACTCAATTTCCTTTTCACTAATGCAGCCAATACACTGTCCCCTGGATCGATGGAGATGCGCCGTGAGACGCTGACCATTACTATGATTGAATCTCCTCTTTGACGCTCTAATATGGAAGAGACTGTGGTACTTTAAGTACAGTGCCTCTTTTAGGCCGAGGAGATGGATTAATACAGTCTCTTTGCTATTAAAGATGGCCCAGCTCTGTATAGCGAATCTGTCTCTGCTAATGCGCATCACATATAAAAATACACTCGCTAAGTAAAGCAGCGAGCTGGCAGTCAGAGCTGATGTCAATTTAAAAAGAAGTAAAAGCACATACAAACACTCATGGCAAAAAGTGTGCATGACCTGTGACCCTGTCAAGCTGCATATATAGTGTGTGCAAGCAAAGGAAAGAAAAAAAAGAAAGAAAAGAAAAAAGAAAAGAAAATGCTAAACGCCTGGACTGTTTACCTGAGAGGGAGTAGTTGACATTTGGACATCTGTCAATCAAATATTCAATAGTTGAGCCCGATAGTGGGCATGGGACATTGTTGTCATGGATACGGCTGTAGGTAAAAATGTGCAGCCTGCTGGGTCATTCCTTTGACTGCGCCGTTTGCAGAGGCCCTGCGTCCTCATTCAGGTAGCAGCCAGGGGCATGTTCCCATGCCAACGCCCATCTATTTGTGAATGTAAAACAGGTAGTAAGAAACAAGATGATTCTTTCCTTTCACTCATGTCTGTATGTCACATCCTGTGCTGTTTGTTATTTTTTTATTCATTTTTTTATGAGGGTGTGATGAGAAACTATGTCTCAGACAGATGAAAATGAGGTGGCAGTGAACAATTTCACATATAATGGTGAGAGAATTTCTTGTCGCTATACTTACTTTTGAATGAATATTATCTAGAGTCAAACATGTATTAAGATTATTGCTCTGTTCAAGCACGGCTGAGTCTTGGGAAGGTTTGAAATTCAAAGTGCTTTAATTAAATCTGTTTTCCCCTGATAGTCTGTTCATTTGTTTTAAGGCACAGTGTTTACTCTTCCAATTTCATTTTTTTGGGGATTATTGATTCAGCTTTTGATGTTTAATTGTAAAATAAATCTAATCTTAATTAACCACAATAATGACATTTTCACTTTTTGTAATGTATGTTGTGTTATTTTTGCTGGATAAACAAAGAGAAAGAAAGGCAATGTGTTTGTACCTGAGGCTGTGTATTGATTATAGGGTAACTTTTTGTTTGGGGGTGGGGAGGGAGAATCTGAGTTTTAATGAGTTACTCTGTCTTTTAAGTGTATTCTGCATGTAGTCTAATTCAAAATCGCCATTTGCCCAAATAAATAGGCTACTGTTCAACCCCATCATCAGCACAGTTGATCATATTATATGTGAGCAGTCTCTTCTAACAGTCTTGCGCGCCCTCTACGGGATCCAGTCAGCTACTGCACAGTACCTGTTAAAGGGACAGTTCACACAAAAACGACCATTATAGCAATTTACTCACTATCATGTTGTTTCAAACATTCACTTGCAACGATGACTGAGGCTGCCGGTGCATAAGATTGCTTGCGTGTTTTCACAGGTTTGGAAATGAGCAAATGATGACAAAATTATAATTTCTGTGTGAACTATCCCTTTAACAGTAACACACAGCTTAACAACGTGACAATGTATCATTTGCTAATAAAAGGCCAATCTCTGTATATTTATCATTTGCTAATAAAAGGCCAATATCTTTA
Source organism: Paracanthobrama guichenoti (assembly GCA_018749465.1). NCBI lineage: Eukaryota > Metazoa > Chordata > Actinopteri > Cypriniformes > Gobionidae > Paracanthobrama > Paracanthobrama guichenoti. The sequence continues at coordinate 20,889,279 of CM031951.1, forward strand.
CATGTTCATTAAAAATTTACAGTAGTCATTTTAAAGACACCATTTAACTGTAATTTGTTTTTTAGCGTAGTCAAAGCCAAAGGAACAACAAACGTAGTTCCAAATGTTTTTTTCCCTGATGCAAGACTTTTATTTTGAAAGGCGTGCGTGAAGCTGTTTTTTGTGACGGCTGTTGACACTCCTGTAGTTCAAATAAAATGTGCCTGAGGAAAAACGTTTTGTTCTGTTTCGGTATCTGCTGTCAGATGACTTGTTGTAAGGCTATTTGCCAGTGTCATTATTTTAACTTTAATTTCGCTAAGGAAAAAAGTCTCACCTCAGAAAAACAAACTTTCTGTCCTGTCAGAAGTTACTGTGCTGGTAGAGCCGCTTCATTATATAAAGAGTATGCATTGTTATAGTTATGTTGTCAGTTAGTAAGCCATGATGAAATGTTACCAATTAATGACTTAACTGGTAACTTAGTGTGTAGCTGGGAAGGATTAAGTTGGCATACGGGTATGCTTATTTTATTAATCAGGAGCTGTTTCCATATGCTTTATTAACAGTTCACTTTAGTATTTACCATGGTAACTGTTGTTTCCGCAACCTTAACCCAAAATACCACTTCATTTTCACTTTGTGCTGTTTTCCATATTTTTAATAGCTACCAACTTAGTAACTTTACTGTATTATGAAAAAATAGTTTGGGAATGCAACTTAATAGCCTTACCTTATGTTTTTATCAGTGTTAGTGATATCAAGTATACACATTTTTGTGCATGTTAACTAAAGTGCGTGTGTGTGTCAACCATTTTTGAAAAATAAATTAGCTTGGTTCAAATTCCTAAAAATATGGGTCGTGGCTTAATGACCATGCGGAAATGTGGGTCCATGTCCATCTGACAGCCACTGCTATAGAACACATGCGGTTACATACAGAAACTGCAGAAATCAGTGATTATAAATTATTTTATACCTGTAAATATACCTGCACCTGTACACCGAAGTTGGAGAGGGTAAAGCCTGTTCAACAGCATTAACTTAACTGCCTGTGTTAAAAAAAACACACAAAAAAAAACACGTTGTTGGTGTTTTGACTCGGTCACTCACGACACTGTCATTTTCCAACCTGCTGCGCTTTACATCCTCGAATTTCTCATGGAGCAACGCTGCCACCTGTTGTTGAGCTCCGGTACTGACTCAGTTTGTGACTTAAGTGATTTGTGATGTGATCGTGTACATTCACTCCATCTTGTAGATTTATCGAGAAAACAACCGACTGACAGCTTGATTAACAGCATCTAAGATATTATGAAGCGGAGGTTCATGAGATATACATTTGTGGTGGTCTGAGATATGGGTTAAGCTGTGACAGGAAAACGACGTTCGAGACTTTTCAGTGAAAACTAAGTTGTTTTCAACGCTTACGCGCACTCGGATATATTTGAAATATCCATCTTATGTGTTCAAGCGGTTGAGTGTGTTTATCTAAAAGTCTGCAGAGTTAAATATATATAAAACTAGACGACTGGGCGGAGAAATTATCCTTTGCTTGAAGGGCTGTTAATAGTTTAGCTGGCGCGTATTACAATGCCACAGCGCCATTGAAATATTCAATGGCGTAAAGGTGCTTTTGATTAGAAATAAAGAGAACTTAACAGATTTTCTTCCGTCATTAGGTTCTAATCTCAAGAAGTTGTCAAACTCTTTTGAAAACTCAAATGAGCATATCAAATATAGGCTACACACGCGACAAAACTCAATACTACCACAACAGGCAGAAAGACTCACGTACTGTTGATAGCTGGCGATTTATTTGAGTGTCATCAAGCAGCATCACCAGAGGTTCTTATATATATAAAAAAATCCACTGATGAATGAATGAAAAAAAATACGAGTCTTCATAGCACCAGTTGCAGGAGCTCCTCTAAATTTTGATCATGACAGTTGAAAACTTCATGCCACAAGGACATTTTAATACTAAGTCCTTGGTTATTTGATAAAGCTCCAAGTAACAGAAGATGGAAACAAGCTTGACAAATCTGTCATACACATTTATCTCCATTGTTAGTTCCAGAGTAGAAGAGCAAGAAAGAAGTGAGGAACTCTAAACAGCGATGACAGCAAATATTCACAAATTAAGTTGGAAAACGAACATGACAGACCTCCAGGTCCACTAAAAGAGTAGCGATAATCCTTAAACTAGTAGACACTTGTGTTCCGTGTCAATCCTGTCCTGAGGTTCAAGATTCAACTTGTCCAGTTGCCCTCTGACCGCAACTCTTCATGCGCATACCATCCTGCTTCAGATAATCCACTACTTTTCCCAAGACAGACGAGTTTGGGAGCAGAATCCAATGGCGTCCCGAAGTTCTCAAGAATATATAGCTTTGCTCAGTGGAAAGAAGAGGGGAGGGGAATTAGAGAGCAAACGAAAAACCTGACAGGTCAAAACACAAGGGAAGAGCGGAGGCCTTTGAGAAAGGTCGAACTCAGCCAGGAATTGTAGGAAGCCAGATGGAAAAGAAAGAATCATTGAAGGAAGAGCATGAGAAAAAATGAGGAGCCCATGTCAGGAGCATGAGTGTAAATAGAGTGAGACGGAGCAAAACTGGTGGTTACCAGAACCACCCACTGTGCAGACTGCAAATGAAGAGTCCAGGACCAATCCTTCCCTCCCCTCATTCAGAGCCATAGTCCTGCACTGCCTTCTAGCCTTTCCACAGCATGAATATATTACTAGCCACACAATGACGTTGCTTATTGTTTATGAATTACTGGCCTGCCTGACAACAAAGGCTATTTTCATAAGAAAACTCTAATTCATTTCAGTTCCTATTTGATTAGAGGCAGAAGAAAAGAAGCCCTTCGGTCATAGCCCCCAGAGGACTGTTTTTATTCAGTCCGTATGAATAGGGCTTTATTGCTCTTCTTTTCAAAAGCTGACGGGGAAAAGCTTTTAGAGTTAAACATTGACGAAAAATTATTGGGCGGCTGTTTTTGTGCAATAACAAACCCCTTCAAAAGGACACTGAGCTCTTATCCTTCCACCACTCACTCACTCTTTTCTCTTTCTTTTTTTGGCAAATTGTAAAGCCTGGAAATTAATGACAGACAGTAGCAAAAGAGGGAGAGGGAGAGGGAGAGCAAAAGAGAGAGACCAGCTCAGCCACAATGCATGTCAAATCTAAATGATCACAGGCTACTGAATAGAAAAAAGGAGAGAAAGAAAGGGAAAGACAGGGTCTTAGACAAGCGAGTGTGTGTGCGTGTGTGTGTATAGTCTGGTCAAAAGCTAATTGATTCCATGTCCACCGAGTCCTGCCATCCCTTTTGCATTTCAACGACAGGTAGTGCGCTTTAACTGTTAGAAGAGGCTGTTAATATCTGGGAGTCAAACTTTTTGTCAACAATAATAGATTGTTAAACTGCACACCTGTCATGTCTTACACTCAGACTTCAGACTAACGCATGTTTGAAGCATCTTCTGTGACAAACTGATATATTTTACTGATAATGGCAAGGCAGCGCAAGTTGTGTCCTTTCCACAAAACCAAAGCGTCGCTGAAAACGACACCCGTCTTCCAAACTCAATATGCTGTAAAAAGAGAAGCGAACCGCAGAGAACAAAAATGAAAAGGCCAACCTGGCATTTATCTGCGGGTTTTATCTATACACTAAAGGATAAATCAGGATAAATCAGGGCTTCCTTTTATCAGGAGGGCATTATGCTCCTTTGTATTTATGCAGGAATATTTAACAGGAGACAAAAGGTGACTTTCTCCTTATTCATCTGCGAACAAGGCAATGCTGGCATTCTGAAAAGCCTGACATTTGAGCTTTTTGCCAACACCAGCAAAATTATATCCTTTCCATTGTAAATCAATGAAGTAGAATCATCGCCCACAAAGGGACTAGATTGCCTTGTCACTGTAATAGAGCCTGGCGCATGCACAACCTTCACCAGAACTGTTGTGTGCAGACGAAAGACAAGGGCATAAAGTCATCCTTGTCATGCCCTTCCCTTTGACAGAGTATAGAAACTGAAAGCTTAAACTCCTGAGTTGAGCACTGCACATGGCTGTTCATACACAGTTAATACGTGTGCAAGCATTATCATATTGTTCACAGTTTAAGTGTTATGGGTTCACAATATAAATGGAAAAAATTATATATTTTATAATTATATATGCATGCATACATACATACATACACAGACTTTTCAAAGGTTTGGGGCCAGTTTTTGTTTTTAATTTTAGAGAAAATTTTAATATTTAAAATATATATATTTTATTCAACAAGGATGGATTAAATCGATCAAAAGTGACAGTAAAAGGCATGCATTTAAAATGTTACGTTACATTTCAAATAAATGCTGTTCTTTTGAACTTTCTATTTATCAAAGAATCCTGAAAACAAAAATATTAAGCAACTGTTTTGAGCACCAAATCAGCATATTAGTGTGATTTCTGAAGGATCACGAGATACTGAAGACTGGAGTAATGATATTGAAAATTCAACTTTGCAATCACAGGACTAAACTACAATTTCAAATATATTTAAACAGAAAACGATTATTTTAAATAGTAATATTTCACAATATTACCATTAAAGCGAACAAATGCATCCCTGTGAGCATAAAAGGGTTTCTTTAAAAACAATCAAAATCTTACCAACCCCAAACTTTTGAACGTTATTACATACATATATATCTCACAACATATAAGATTCGGGGGAAAAAGTGTATTAAGGGATTATTTTCTAGTAATTTTATGTTTACGTCCAACTGATGCCACTGAATTAAAGCAAATAAACAAATTTCTTTATTTACAGAATTAATTTACAGTAACATGGATCTGAGATAAAGAACACTATATAAATATCCTACATGAATTCAAATGAGATTATGTTGTGTAGGAGCTATAGGAATAAATGTCAAGTACAGTAATTAGTCACAGATAGTGAAGTCCATAAATAAGTTTTTGGCTTTTGCTTTGGTCACACAATGTATGTGACACTGAAATGAATAGTCATAACTTGCATGAAGGTATGATATGTATCATATTGTGATATAAGCTATTGCAATGATGAAGTACTGTCACAGCTTGAGTTACAATGGCACCTAAAACATGTACTAAACATAACGACATATATAAGCATACACTTCATGTTCCTCATTTAACAGCATACCTTTTTGTCTGTACGCACCCAGTGTTGAATTAATGTTTAAGTATTAGTAAGCATCAACATCCGAGTCATTTGTAAACAATAATTAAATGGAATGAAAAAGTTCATGGTACCACATCATGGAAATATTCACAGATTCAGCATTTTAAATCAGAGTGCATCTGGATAAAAGATTTTAAAATGAAATGTTACTGTAAAATTGGATGATCTCTTGAAAGTTTGTAATGGCAAAAGTTTGTAGAAAAACAGGACACTCACAACCCCAGACATCAGTGGGATGTGAAGACTGAGGTACTATCGATCTATTTAAACACCTTAACATTAGATGAAAGACGAACCTGTCAGGGACATCCACACATAACATTTATGCCATCCGAAGAGATGCTGAAGATGTACCTGATTTAGCTACGACTTCAAACAAACAAGTCACATTTGTTTGACAAGTGGTTTTCAAACTAAATTCAAAAATCTGCTTGGTGTAGATGCACTAAAAGACCTAAAGTCTTATCGCGTTTAAACATTGGAATGAGCTGATGTCCATGGTGCTTTCAAGTTTTCAAACATCTGACATTTCAATGATCTGGTTGAACTTCCAGGTCATTTTAACCACTATTGTAACAACAAAACTAGTAAGGTATGATGCCCCTAAAGGGACATGGTGACAGATAAATTAAACGTCAATGCTTTCGCATTCTCTCGCAAAGACATTTGCATTCCCCAGAGAAACTTTGCATTGCTCGCAAAACGTGCAAAGTTTCTCAGGAGAAAGCAAAACTTTTGCAGGAGAACTTAAGTTTCTCAGGGGAACGCAAATGTTTTTTTATCTCATCATTTTTCCACCACCATGTCACTTTAGGGACTAGTAAGGGGGCAACACAGATTTCATAAATTGGTCTCATCCCATGAAAGATCGTTCATATTCTTTAACATTTTTCTAACTATCCGCTCCAGATCTTTCCGGGATCTCTGTTCTTCCTCCAAGGATTTCTTCATTTTTTTATAGTCCTGTTGGAACGGTAAAATCATGTAACCAGACAATATAAACTATTAAATATTATCGTTTTCTATGAGATTAATTTAAATATTAAGAGAAGTTTCCTCACACCCTCACAGACACTCACCTGTTTAAGTTCTTGTACCTCATCTTTCAGAGCATAAACAACATCCACAAGGCTCCTAGGAAACATTGGATATTGAATATGTCAGTGCATACTTCAATAATGCTCTATTCAATTCATGTTCTCGTGACAAACAACCTTCTTTTACACTTAATATAAACCCTGTTCATAAGAATGGCCAAATATGCAGTCTTACTTCTCCTCCAGAAGAGTCTGACCATTACTCTTCAACTCGTCTACACTGAACTTCTCCTCTCCAGGAACTATCAGTGCTGGACTGGCATCTTTCCACTGTCCTGTTTCAAAAGAGAAGCCCCGCAGATTGATTTCAGGAGGTTGTTTAGTTGGATTCATTGATTAGCTCAGTACAGGACCACTGTGCCTCAAAGAATGGTTTGGACTGGATCAAACTTACACAGGACTGTGCGTGAGTGAGACAGGAGTTAGTCATGCAGAGAAGGGATCATCCAAGAAAAATAAACGCATTAAAAAAAAAGAAAAAAAAGAGCACCAAGGTTTTCCTGAAGGGTGGTAAAACTGAAACCTGTAAACAAAACTTGTAAGAGATCAATTCCTGAAAGGATAAACACTGTACAAAACAACCCAAGATTTATTCAAAATGTATATTACAACATTTGTGGTATTTTGTCATATATTTGACTCTGCATATATATAACAATCACATTAATAATGTCTTAGTTTCAAATCACGAAAACGGCACTGAAGTATCTCTGTTGAACAGTTTTAAGAATATCTGCAGTAAACGACCGACAAAAAGGTAGTAAATATACATATTTTCTTCTCGTTCATTTTTTTAACCACAGAATAGAACTTGGTCACAAGGAATCACATAACATGAGGAATTATACTCTTTGTCATTCTTGAAGTAATTGGCAAGGTGGTTTTCTTGTCTGTCTCATCATACATAAAAGAGGAAAAGCATCAAACACTGAGGCTTTGACAGTCTCGAATGAATGGCGAAACACTCTTGACTATAACCATCCACACACCTGATTTAAATGGATTCTAATAGAATTTCAACCAACATTCAACATTTTTTTTTCTGTAAACTTCCATACTTATCACTATAGACACCACTATAAACTTACATAGTTAGATACAAGCATACAAAAAGTCCAAAATCATTCAAAATACATTTACAAATTGAAAATAAATACATTTATATCACATAAGTATGAACAAACGTCCCCAGTAATACTGTCCGTGGTGCCATCTGAGAATCATACTTAAGAATTTCATGAACACTTATTCACGAAGTTCTCTGGTAAAAGACCCAACTCCTCATGTCAACAGAGAGGAAATCTAATGTTCACATTCAGTAAACATAGTCCAAGGTAATACCACACATTTCAGATGAATGACAATACTCTAATATTTACAGAAACTTTTAAGAGATTTTAGCATCTTTTTCATTACAGCAGAACCTGTCCTTGTTACCTTCAGAGTGCATTGTACCTTCAACAGCGTCAATAATTAAATACATCTGGGAATGAGGGAATGAGAACATCATTTTTTAAAGGACACAAATAAATTTTGAATGCGAGGCAAACGAAGTAAAAAAAAAAATGGAGTTAAGTGAAGCTGGTGATTTCAGGGGAGTTTAAATGTCAAGGCAACAGGGAATTGCTTTGGGAAAGTGCATATATATGCAGAAAATGATGAGGTGTGATTAATACAACACTGAGAAATAAATATATAAAAATGAGTAAAATAAATATGCATCAGAGTGAGATCATTAAATACATAAATAGTTTCAAATAAATAAAAGTCATTTAAATAAGAGGAGTGAGGGGGAGATTAATTTTGGTGGGAGATGTAGGAGCTCTTACGGGAAACAGAGCCCATCCTGTAACTGTGGGCCGTCCATATACTGTCATAGTCAGAGTCCTCTGAGAGGTCCGAGGTGGTCTCGGGCCTTGAGATACTGCTACGGCGGCCCAGAGAGTCCACGCTGGATTGATCCAAAACATGGTTATGCATGAGATCAGTGCCTTGCCATGCTGAAGAGGCCGTCCAGTCGCAGATGATGAAAGGGGGATCAAGTCACACGAATGAAGGGAAGGAGGCAGGGAGAATTGCAAATGGAAGGGAAAGGGAATAAAACAAGGGGGCCGACCAAATAATGGACACAGGTGGTGCAACCACATATATGGGAGAACCAATAATACCCCAAGGTAGTAAATGTTTTATATATATATATAAATATATATATATATAAATATAAATATAAATATATATATATATATATATATATATATATATATATATATATATATATATATATATATATATATATATATATATATATATATATATATATATATATATATATATATATATATATATATATATATATATATATATATATATATATATATATATATATATATATATATATATATATATATATATATATATATATATATATATATATATATATATATATATATATAGATAAAAAAAAAAAAAAAAAGAAATTATGTGTAAAGATGTCAAAATGAAATGGGGGGGGGGGGTGTCATGATAAAAAAATGAACATTAAGTATGATGAAGAAAAAAGAGAGGATCATTTGTTATAAGATATCCAAGAATAAACTTAAGATCAACAGATTTTAGTTTATACAGGACTGCTGTTCTATGTTACACACAAAAAAAGATATGAATGAGGAATGTCTTAGAAGAAAAGAGACAGAGGTGGACGGGGCCGCATACAAGACTTACTTGAGTTCAGAGTCTGCCTGGTTTTAGCACTCGTGCAATAGGCCTCAATCACCTTCAGAATCTGAGCATCTTCCTCCAGAGCTACAGTACCTGCACGGGTCAGAGGTTACATCAGACACTTGATCAATGAAATCAAGAGATTCTAAAAAACCATATCGGACTTACTCTTCCTCAGTGCAAACTCCTCATCGGACGGCTTCCTCTCTGGCTTTCTCTTGGGCAGCAGCTTTTTCATTGTCTTGGGGCTTTTACTGAGGTCCTGAAAGAGGAGGAATGGAAAGAATAGAAAAAGAGGTAAAGGGGAGACTTACAGAGCCATACGAGACTGCTTAAAATAACAGTGACTACAATATCAAGCAAAATAATCAACAATTATGATTTCTGTATTATATTATATTGCATTTCCATAATATTTGTAACAGGAAGTCCAGTATGCTGCATAACCAGCCTTAATCTGATCCCAGAATACCTCTTTATAGCAGAGAGCAGCTGAGGGCCTGAGTGGGGGTGCTGGACGCAAGCAGCTCAGGCTCCAGGGTTTCTGGGTTTTGGGGGGCTCCAGGGGGCCCCACATCATGGTGCTGTGTGGGGCCCCATGAGAGGAGGGATGTGGTAAGGTGTGGTAGGCAGGAGCAACTGTCAGGCCCCGGCTTTCTGCATGTCTGGATGGCGTCAAAGGGTGAGACGGGAGCTAGAGGGGTAAAATTTAAGTTGACCTTTAAGTTTAAGATAATTCACAGGTCGCATTTCAACCCAAACTAAAAAAATAAATAAAATTGTTTGTGTTACATTACGCTTGACTTTATATTGGGTAAAGCTCTTAAAGTGTTAGTTCACGCAAAAATGAAAATTCTGTCATTATTTACTCACCATGATGTCTTTCCAAACCCGCAAGACTTTCGTTCATCTTCAGAACAATAATGAAGATATTTTTAATGAGATCTGGGAGCTTTCTGTCCCTCCATTGACAGCTTTGATGCTTCAGAAAGTTCATAAAGAGATTGTAAAACTAACACATATTAATTGAGCGCTTTAGCCTTACAGATTTGGAACAACATGAGTGCGTGAGTAATTAATGACAGAACTTTCATTTCTGGGTGAAGTAACCCTTTAAAGTCTTTTACAAATGTGTGTGTTGTTTTTACTTTTTGCAAAACTCTTCTGCATAGCGACTATAAAAGTGTTAAATAAATTAAGTTAAATAAAAATATAATAATTATATATATAAACTAATAAAAATAAATACATCAAATTTTTATGTAATTAATCACGATTAATCACACCTAACATTAAGGTTTTTAATATATTTTTATATTGTAATACTTCCACATTTAATCTCCAAAATAATGTAGAAACAAAGACAGTATATTTTAAATATTCCTTTAATGGCATCTTTTAACAAAGCACTATGAATGAAGGCCAGTATCACTGATTCAAATACTGATACTGATGTCTCCATTAAATAAATTTTTCTCAATTTTATCCATTAATTATAGCCATTTAACATTACAGTATAAATTAAAGTTATCGATTTTAACATTTAATAGGCTTTAAAAATATATAACATTAAAATTTAAGTGAACTTAAAACAATCTTCACATAAACCCATTGTAATGAATGTCACATTTAGCTGTGCCTTTAATATATGAGGGTTCAACTCTAAGGTTTTTTTCCAGGCGAGACAGTTCAGATTTTTACCTGCACTGCTAAAATGCACAAAAAAAGTTATTGTTTTCGTTGTTTTTGACCCATGTAACCTTGTAAACAGTGCTTTAGGATTTTCAAGTAGGTCTAACAGGTAGGAAATATACAGAAATTGAAAAAAGTTAAACACTTCACTCTTCACTGCAGAATTAATCTATATTTAATTTATAATTTAAGCTGCAAACGTTATTCAGTCAAGAGCAGTGAGTGATTTTCTCTGTGCCTTTTGTTCTTTGATTAACACGACAGACAGTAGTAGGTTTATTAGGCTGCAGTCACTTTAAGACCTAACGCACGTCGCTGATCTTACACACAACTCTTTGCATTCATTAACACTTTTAAACTCAATTACGACTGAGCTTACAAGGACTAGACAAAATGGGGTTTTTGTCCAAAAGAGAAAGCTGTCTGAAGAGGCATTCTGTGCGTGCATTTCAGGTAACTCACTGTGTGGCAGGGAACAGTGAGTGGTTTCATGCTGGGAGCCGCCATGGTGGTGTGCTTGGTCTGTCGGTTCAGATGCTCAAGCCAGTCCTGCAGATCCTGTTTGTTATAGCAGATCACCTGAAGCCTCTCAAACATGCTTCCTATTGGATGGACACACACAATCACGCACAGTCAATGAATGACTAAGAATGATAAAAACACTTGCTTATGTCTTGAATAAAAAAAAAAAAAGTCAGTTTGTCCTCACCCGAGAGCTCAAAAGCATTTTTATGACTTTCACAGTCTTCTAATGGGGTCACCGTCATCCCACTCAAAGGTAGCTTGCCCTGAAAGAAACAAAGCAGATGTTTTCTCTTTGTGCTAGAGCCGCAAATGCCATTTTAATGCGCGTGTTGAAAAGCTGTGGTTTGATTGGATTTTAGGGAGTGGTGGAGTGAAACATTGAGATTTATTTGTCTGTGCAGTAATCAGCTCTGACAGCAGCTGGTTTCTGACCTGGTAGATGAAGCCACTCATCCTTGGACTGGCAGATAGGATGAGCAAAACATGAGGGAAAAGCAGAAGGTAACGCTCATGCTTCTCCTGACGAAAAAAAAATGAACACAGCCATTGTAACTGCAGGACTGAAATTAGCAATAGGTCTTTTTTAAAACAACATTATTTATCATTCTCTTAAGCTGTTATTTAGCTTTTTCATGCATAGTGTCCACGACTGAAGACAGTTTCAACTGTTTTTTTTTTTGTGTTTTTTTAAATAAAATTTATATCCAGAAAAAAAGATTCTGAAGTATAAAGACAAATCTTGATTTTTTTTTTTAAACAATTACCTGATAATATAATTGTTTAAATCTCTAATTACCTGAAGTGAATCTTTTTTCCCCCAATTAGAACAGACCATATTTTTTCCCAAGACATGGGCATCTGGTACGATTGCTAACAAACATATTCATCAGAGTGTTTTGTCTTTATGTTCCAAATCATAAGTAATTTTTAACATTTAATGGAGATTTTGTAGTCCCAAGTTCGAGTCCTGGCTCGTGGATCTCTCTCGCTCTCTCTCTCTTCCTGCCAACTAACTGTCCTGTCATAGTAAAGGCAAAAGTGCCAAAAACAAATCTTCAAAAAAGAGAGAGAATAATAAACAGCATGAATTTTCATTTTAATTGTTGTTCAGATAAACAGATAGTCCTTTCCCAAAGTCAAAGAAAATGGTCATCAGGTCTGTCAGCTATTGAGATATTTGTGCTGTCTCACCTCACAGCCATAGTTCTGAACCATGGCCTGGCTCATATACAGCACTGAACCCAGGGTCTTGATGTCCTCCCCTTCCCAGAGACGAATCGCCTCAGTCAGGATCTGAAGCTCGAGCTCCTTACGCTTCCGCACCTCCTGACACTGTGCCTGAAACCATGCCAACACAACACATTAAGAAGGCTGGTTGTCATGGGAATGATCCACACCTAACTGCAAAACCACGGGGCACCAGTCCGCTTTAGCATGCTATCTAGGCAGTTAACACTCACAGAGAGATTCTTGAAAGCAGTCATACATTTCTGAATCTCTGTCCTGTCTGGATGACCCTCCTGAAATGGAAAGAAGACAGTGTCACACTGAAATGTTGAATAATGATGAAAACCTCAACAGAAACCACACAAACTCTCCTACCTCCATGTGTCTCTCCAGCTCCTTCAGTAATGTAGGATATTTGTCCAGTCTCATGAAGGGTTTGCTGAGGCCAGAGGTCAGTGTAAGAATACCTGGTATGGACGCACCCCTTCCCTCCATGAACTCTCCAAGTTCCTCACTACAGGCACAGAAATTAGAAGTTATCACCAGTTTTCACCTATCACACCAATGAAGAGGTTTTCTGTGAAATCAGGACACAGTATGGTGGCGTACCTGTGATCAGTGAGAATACTGACTGCCGACGGGTGGTTGGAGCAGTAAGACACATAAAGAGACCTTGTCTGGGGCATGAGATTGAGGAAGAACCCTCCCACCTTCTGCTGTAGCTCTGGAAGCCTTAAATCACAGAACATTGAGGAGAACTATTACAAACAATGTACTGATGTTCCTCAGATATTCTGCTTAGGGTTTTTTCTGAACCTATGATCCTAAGTATAGGACATACATTTATATTTCCAATATTAACACCACATTCTGCAATTAATTTAACCCAAACCATTTAAAATTCACAGACTTAATTTAAACCTCATTTTGTAGATAGATACACTACAGTTCAAAAGTTTGGATACAGTAAGATGTTTTTTTAAGAAAGAAATTAATACTTTTATTCAGCAAGGACACATTAAAGGAATGCATAGTTGATATAAAAAAATTGGATGACTAGTAATTTCTTACTACTTCATTCTGAAAAAACAGAGGTTTTAATTATTGGACTAAAAACCGCAGCACGTAATAACCTAGAATACTATCTAACACTTGATGGCTGTGCTGTCAAGTCTACGTCATCAGTTAGGAACCTTGATGTGCGTATTGATACCAAACTTACATATGAAAGCCTTGTTTCTAGCATCTGTAAAACCAAATTTTTAATTTAAAAATATATCTAAATGATGACATATGCTCTCAATGACAAATGCTAAAAAGTTAGTTCATGCATTCATGACCTCAAGGCTAGATTACTGTAATGCTCTACTGGGTGGTTGCCCTGCATGCTTAATAAACATAACTTTTAATACTTTTAATAAAAGCTAGAATTCTTACTAGACACTGACACTTCTGGATCAGAACTGAACTGAGCTGGACGATGACATCTCCATTTTCTGCAGAACTGCTTTATAGATTCAATTAATTTAAAAATTGATGATCTTTACAATGGGACTGAATCAACAATTAACTAACTTTTGCTGAACAATGGCACGATTTTCTTTTAGAGCTCAGAAGAACTCTGCTTGCATAATTGAATCATTTTCCTGTTATCACTGTAAAGCTGCTTTGAGACTATCTGTATTGTATAAGTAAGGGATATTCCACAGCTAGCTGTGCATTAAACGATTTTAATGCACGACGTGGAGGCAAAGAACCGCCTGACAAGAAGCGGAAGGTGGTTGCCTCCGCAAAGTGCATTAAAATAGGAAAATGATTCAATAAAAAACACAAGCAATTAGGTCAAAGGAACTGCCTGTAGAGCTCAGATACAGGACTGAATCAAGACAGATCTGGGGAAGACTACAAAAAATTCAGCTGTATTGAAGGTTCACAGAAGCATGTAGCATCCATAATCCTTAATGGAAGAAGTTTGAAACAACCAGGACTCTTCCTAGAGCTGGCCTCCTTGCCATACTGAGCAATCAATGGAGAAGGGCCTTGGTTAGAGTGGTGACCAAGAAGCTAATGGTCACTCTGGTTGAGCTACATTATCATATATATGGAAATGGGAGAAATTAACAGAAGGACAAACATCACTACAACACTCCACCGATCTGGGCTTTATGGCAGAGTGGCCAGACTCAAGCCTATCCTCAGTGAAGACACATGAAAACCCACCTGGAATTTACAAAAAAAAAGTACCTAAAGGAATCTATCAGGCTGTGAGAAACAATACTGCTTAGTTTCAAAGCATCATATATGTAGGAAACTAGGCACTGCTTATCACTTGCAAAATACTATCCCAACAGTAATGAAAACCTAATCCAGAGCATTCCGAACCTCAGACTGGGCAGAAGGTTCACCTTCCAACAGGACAACGATCCCAAGCACACAGCAAAGACAATGCAAGATCGGCTTATGGACAACTCTATTAATGTCCTTGAGTGGCCCAGCTAGAGCCTGGGCTTGAACCCAATCGAACATCTCTGGAGAAACCTGAAAATGTCTGTCCACCGACAGTCCCCATACAACCTGACAGAGCTTGAGAGGATCTGAGAAGAATGGCAGAAAATCGCCAAATGCAGATGTGAAATGCTTGTCACATCATACCTGAAAAGACTTGAGGCTGTAAAGGTGCTTTAAGTACTGAGTTAAGGGTTTAAATACTTATGCAACTAACTTATTTCAGTTTTTTCTTTTTAATAAATTTCCTAATTTGTTTTTTTGCTTTGTCATTAAGGTGTATGGAGTGTAGATTGATGAGGAAAAAAGTCATAGTATTCAGGGGTTTGAATACTTTCACAAGCCACTGTAAATAAAGGTGATTTGACTTAAAGTGATCATAAGTGAGAGTAAAGAGTCCTTTAGAATGTTGAGTACTCATAATGTAATGATGCTGAAAATTCAATTTTGCAAACACAGGAATAAATTAAATTTTAAAATATAATTATATATTTTATACCACCCCATATTTTTGAACAGTAGTGTAATTTCAGTCTTCACTGCAATATTATTATTATTATTTTTTTTTTTGGAAAAAGTGTATTTTAATAAATTTACGATACAAGTTTGAAAATCCTCTTTATACAAAATAGGACTCAACAGGGTCTGGTCGGCCCAGCAAGAGTTATAGACTATTAACAAAAATAATCTTAATATAAAATAAATGTAATGTATAATTTTTTTTTTCATAATTTTATTAAACATTATATAAAGTATGTTTTTATTTTTAGATCTCAGACAAGATATGTTTATAATTTTCTATGTTTTTTTTTCTTTACAAAAAAATACAACTAATATTAAACTTACTTGAATGTGCTCTTACTTTCTATGACAGGTATAAACAAACATTTTTGCTGAAAAAATAATTTTCTAAACTTGTTAAAGGATTTACCACTAGGGGTCAGTATAAACATTACAAAACTCTAGTGATACTCAAATCCTCTTAATGGACCTCAGGTTTATGTTACTGCCCAGGTCTATTTTCATCATCTAGAAGTCGAAACTTGATACATTTGATTGAGTCTCAGTTTCACTAAGTGCTTGTCCCTAAATTACTCAGAGGCTATTAAGAAACAGGCCAGGAATCACACAGCTGCTTATGGTTAGAATGAAACTCACTTGGTGCAGTCCTCCAGTGACTGGACCAGGGTCTGCTGGAAAGTGCTGATTTCCTCCAGGTTCCCGAGAATGACACTTACATCTGAGGAGCTCAGTCTATGAGAAACAATGAGAACTGTTGAGAAAAGTCAATGCTCAACATTAAAGTCCTCATGAAATCAGAATCGACTTATTTACTTTGTTAGCACACATTACAGGTCTTAGCGTGAACAATTAATCCGTGTAAGTTAATACACAGAAAAAAAAAATTGCTTGCCGTGGTAATCTTTAATCAAAATCTGAAAAGTAACTTCCAGTCTGGAATGGCGTTCCTTCTCAGATGATGTCAGTTTGACAGCTTGGGTTTGAATATCCTTAAACACTCCCCTCCAACCGTTAGTCTGCTATGAGCGAGAGATGGAGAGGAGGAGCGCTGAAGTAAAACCCTGCCCTGTTTAATATCCCATTTCACTTGGATATATGTCACAGCACTGAAATAAAATCAGTTGTAACTTCCAGTTCATTGGGACTTTAAGGCTGTACTTCACTCAAATGATGAGAAACTTCAAGAGGAATGGTTACACATTTTTTAAAATCACAATACTGTCTTAATCACACTAAGTTAACACACTAATGCCCAGTTTCACAAACAAGGCTTAAGCCTAGTCCCAGATGAAAATGCATATTTGAGCCATCTTAATAGAAAGCAACTTGCACTGACATATCTTAAAGTATGTCAGTAGTCGGTTCCATTGTTTTGTCTCAACATGCACATCAGTACTGTTTTTTTCTAAGGCATGTTTATAAAAGCTACTTCTGCCTTAAAGTGCCCCTATTATGGAGTGTGTAACATAGTTCTAAGTGAATGAAAACATCCAGCAAAGTTTTAAATCTGAAAGTGCACCGTAGATTAAGTTATTGTCTCTCAAAAGTAAGTCGACTTTAAACAATTTAAACTTGAATCAATTAAACAAATCGTTTTTCAAATGAATTGCAAGCCGTTTCGTTGTGACATCAAGATGAAACTAGCATATTGCCCATCCACTTATTGCACGCAGACACAAGGGAAACCTTGAACCACCTCAAACACTTTAATGTTATTGATACAGTTCCCGCATGTGCACTGCAATAAATTAGAAACACACACACACAGTTAATGCTGATGGTGAGGAATTACAGTTGAAACATCTCAAACTGAGTAGCATCACTGAGAAACATCCTGCTCAAGGTTTGGGTTGAATAACTAGTTCTTCCAATGTTTCATCAATTCAGACTCACGCTGGGATTGATGTAAAATCGACATCATTCTTACTGTCTCTACAGTGTGTACAATCGCTGAGCTTTAGGAAGCCTCAGGATGCAGGATGGAGCTGGAGTTCAGTTTTATGGTAATGGCCTTTTGTTTCCGAAATACGCGCTAGACCGGTATGCGGTAGACCAATCACAACAGACTGGGTCATCTGACCAATCAGAGCAGAGTAGGCTAGCGGAAAGGAGGGATTTAGAGAGAGACTCATCCATCGAGTCGTTTGAGAATGCCCTTTGATTCATGTAAACCTGTTGTTGGAGACCTCCAAAACTAAATTGGGAAACTTTAAAATAGCATAATAGGGGAACTTTAATCTAAGCCCTGTCTGTGAAACCAGACCTAAAATTGTCAGCCCTAGTCAGAGAATGTAGATAGAATGTTCATTTTTAAAACTAAATTGTGTATTTAATTCTTGTGCGTTTTTGTGTTTTTTTGGAAGATAGCAAGGATGTTTACTTTTCTGTCATCTGTAGAGGTCTCAGGTAGTTGGTCAAAAGGTTCTGGAGCTCCTTTGAATACTCTGTTTCAGTTTCTAAAATGTTCTGTAGCACCTGAAAACAAACAAACAGCAGCTATTTTTAGACAATAACTTTTTAACACAATGATTACTAATCAGCTGCGCTCATTCACAAATGAGCTGATTACAGTTTATAAACAATACTTCCAAAATGAAACAAATCAACCTGGTGACCCTTCAAATGTATATCTGAATGTGCTTACCAGGTTGTAGTAGGTTTTACTGATGGATGTGGTATCAAAACCTTTGGGGGGGCTTTTAAGAGTTCCAGATTTAGGTGACACTGGTTTGTCTGTAAGGCCACATAGATTGTTTTAATAAATGTGCACTGTGGATCAAGAAAAGACAGTGTTTATATATGTATAATGGTCTAGAGCAAACTGACACATACCTGACCCTTTTACCTCTCTGACGTAATTGCTTGGAAACCAGCCTGTCCTGCCGTTGAGGGATCCTTCCCACCAGCCCCCTTCTTCTGTGCGAGTAACATTGATGATGTCACCCTTGCTGAAAGAAAGCTCATCCTCATTGGTCTGCTGGAAATTGAAGCGAGCTTTAACCACTAACTGAGCGTTACTGTTCTCCGTCATGTCCTATAAGAGAGAGAGTACTTATGTTTACATAGTTTCACGAGTCAAAAATCAAAACTGACCCATTTACATCAAGTAAAATCTTTACACAAGACAGTTTCAGGACACTGCTTTTATCATTAAAATTTGCTTCAACTAGACAGCAAATAGCAGACTACGACTATTCTCTTCAAATACAAAAAATCGTTAGCCTTAATGGATATAGTGTTTCTTGAGTAAAGAAAACGCTGTACTCAAACATCAGTTCTTTATTTAACCTTGCATGCAATCAAACAGATCTCCAAACTGTGCACGGCTTATTCTAAATGGAGGCGGGTGGAGTTATGAGGTTTGACTGACAGTTTGAGGAGCCAATGGATTTACAAGGTTTAATAACAACCTTTTTTAAATGCTTTTTATTGGTTAAATATTTGTAAACCCACATACAGAGGTAAAGGAATGACCAATAGCATACATTTTTATTAAAAAAAGGTTTTGGCCCGACAGCAATATGTTCTTATTTGTAGCATTTATTGCAGCACAGTGGCTGGGAAACACTGCACTACATCATCATAGGCATTGTACAGAGGTAATATGAAAAGAAAATGCCACAAAAACTTTTCCAAACTGCGAGTTTGTAGGTACAGCTCCATGATATAAATAACATAAATTATACAAAATATTTATTATTCATCAGCAGTTACACTTTCTTCGCAAGTTGAATACGGAAGACGGTCTGGCGGAAGCTAGATCTCTTAAATTGTAATAATATTTCACAATATTACTGTTTTACTGTAATTTTGATCAAATAAATGCAGCCTTTGCGAGCATAATACATTTTTAGGGCTTGGGCCTAAAAAAAAAAAAAAATACAAAAATCACAACCCCAAACTGTGGAACAGCAGTATAGATGTTATGCACATGTAAATATATTTTCATTGTGATCTGGTGAGGTTGGTTCAGAGGTCTCACCCCAAAGTTACTCACAAGGCTGCGGAACTGGTTATGGAGCAATTTAGAAGATCGTCCCAGTGAGGACTGGGAGGCCAGCGATTCGAAGGATTTGATCCGGTGGGTGGAAGAGTGACGCGAACATACAGAGTCACTGCCTATGCCAATATCTACACCAACAGAGAGAACACAGAAGAGAATAACAATCAATGGGTACATCTGTAACAGTGTCACACACTTTTAGAAGAGCATGCATTTATTCATTTAAATTTAAAATGCTTTATTAAAAGGTACACTATGTAAAAAAAAATCTTTGTAAAATTTTAAACATCAACCCTTCTTCCAAAACATGTTTTTGTCTTACCCTGATTCACTATGGTAGGCCTATTTTCAGAATGGTTTTCGTGGGAAATTGTGTACATTCACTCGCCCTTGCATGTCTCGTCATATCCGTAAATACAGAAAAATTGCTACGGTATAGCAAAAAGTGAGAAAGCGTGACATGGAGCACACTAAATCTCAAACCTCTGAGGAATCCCCCATTGATGAATCAATATTGGCTTGGTTTCTCAGAGATGGCGAGAACTGAGGGATTTTAAATATTGTAAAAGCGTATTTTATTGAACAGATAATTTGTCATATGTAGCTCTCTAACAAGTTAATTGTAAAACATTATCTGTTGTGAAGGGTCATTTAATTATGGGTTGTAGCGCTGTGCTGGAATTTATTTTCAAGGAAGTACTGTGTCTACACTCACCTAAAGGATTATTAGGAACACCATACTAATACTGTGTTTGACCCCCTTTCACCTTCAGAACTGCCTTAATTCTGCGTGGCATTGATTCAACAAGGTGCTGAAAGCATTCTTTAGAAATGTTGGCCCATATTGATAGGATAGCATCTTGCAGTTGATGGAGATTTGTGGGATGCACATCCAGGGCATGAAGCTCCTGTTCCAACACATCCCAAAGATGCTCTATTGGGTTGAAATCTGGTGACTGTGGGGGCCATTTTAGTACAGTGAACTCATTGTCATGTTCAAGAAACCAATTTGAAATGATTCAAGCTTTGTGACATGGTGCATTATCCTGCGGGAAGTAGCCATCAGAGAGTGGGTACATGGTGGTCATAAAGGGATGGACATGGTCAGAAACAATGCTCAGGTAGGCCGTGGCATTTAAACCATGCCCAATTGGCACTAAGGGGCCTAAAATGGGCCAAGAAAACATCCCCCACACCATTACACCACCATCATCAACCTGCACAGTGGTAACAAGGCATGATGGATCCATGTTCTCATTCTGTTTACGCCAAATTCTGACTCTACTATCTGAATGTCTCAACAGAAATCGAGACTCATCAGACCAGGCAACATTTTTCCAGTCTTCAACCGTCCAATTTTGGTGAGCTTGTGCAAATTGTAGCCTCTTTTTCCTATTTGTAGTGGAGATGAGTGGTACCCGGTGGGGTCTTCTGCTGTCGTAGCCCATCCGCCTCAAGGTTGTGCGTGTTGTTGCTTCACAAATGCTTTGCTGCATACCTCGGTTGTAACGAGTGGTTATTTCAGTCAAAGTTGCTCTTCTATCAGCTTGAATCAGTCGGCCCATTCTCCTCTGACCTCTAGCATCAACAAGGCATTTTTCGCCCCACAGGACTGCCGCATACTGGATGTTTTTCCCTTTTCACACCATTCTTTGTAAACCCTAGAAATGGTTGTGCGTGAAAATCCCAGTAACTGAGCAGATTGTGAAATACTCAGACCGGCCCGTCTGGCACCAACAACCATGCCACGCTCAAAATTGCTTAAATCACCTTTCTTTCCCATTCTGGCATTCAGTTTGGAGTTCAGGAGATTGTCTTGACCAGGACCACACCCCTAAATGCATTGAAGCAACTGCCATGTGATTGGTTGATTAGGTAATTGCATTAATGAGAAATTGAACAGGTGTTCCTAATAATCCTTTAGGTGAGTGTATATACGAGTATAGCTAGTCAGCTTGAGATCCTTTCCATCTAAACTGGTTATATCTCTTAAGCCTAATAGTGAATGATTTATGAGTCATGAGTTATCAGTAGGATTACCATATTCATCCACAAACACAAAGCCACGCAGGGCCAAAGCACAATGTTTTTTTAACCGCTAGATAGCGTACCTTTAAAAAAAGCAATGTTTTTAAAAATGTATTAATTCATATTGTGAAAATCTAAACGGGATAATTCTAGATAGACTTACCCGCAGTCACTTTATTGAGGGCAACCAGTGTAGTGAGGACTCTGCTGAAGTTGTGGCCCTGAAGCAGGTCACCAGCCTCAAATGGCTATAGAGAAAGAACATTATATAACATCATTTATCTAGACCACCTGCATCAAGTCAGTTAAAACAGTGAGAGAACCATAGGACTAGGGGTGTGTGATACTATATATCGCATACGATAATATAGTGATCAATCTGACATTAGAGTATTTCACTCATTTTTCAAAAACACACCTAGAGTGCACAGCACGCATAAATTACGTAATGTAGTCTAGTTAGACTAGTGCACGCGTTCACTGTGATTTAGTCTATTAAAATGCATTGAGTGCCCCCAATATTCAAGATAAGGGGTAAAAATTATGTCTTATATTTATATCATTTAATATAATCAATATCACATGAAAAAAAAAAATTCTCCAAATATCAGCATGATTACAAATGTGATATTGATTTTATATAACAGTTCAATAAACAATAAGTTACTATCAAGTGACATTTTAGACACAATATTGACTGTTTTTGCTCTATTTCGCCAACATAAATAGTTCCAAACAAGAGTTTGCATCTCTGAGCAACACACTCAGAATGTCACAAAATATGATATTTGTTATATATTATGATATTTATTTGGGTTTAAAAAGGGCTTTATAAAAGTAAAAATCCCATAAAAGGTAAAAATCTATTTAAACTTATTGGAAAAGATCATTTCTGTCATTGCTGCGAACTGACTACCACACAGAACATGAAGAATATCAAAAACTTTAGGAGTCAGCTGTCCATGGCAGTCCTAAACCTGCCAAGGTACCATCACAAACACACTCAGCAAAATATCGCCTAATTATCGTTATCAATAAAATCCCAGAAAATATCACACCTATATAGAACTACAGCATATTTCAAGCACATTAAGCTTAAAGGGTTAATTCACCCAAAAATGAAAATTCTGTCCATTTACACTCCCTCATGTCATTCCAAATAATCATTTATTGAATTATATTGACTTATTTTCATTTTGTGCACCAATACAGCAAAACTGTTGTAAACAGCTATACCAAATGTACCCATTTATATTTTTATAAAATAAAAATCATGAAAAATGCTTGTGAGACAAGGAAGGGTAACAAATCTAATCTAATATGATATTTTAAAAAACAAAATGCACTAAATAAATCTCTGTGAATATATGGTGACTATTCCCTAGACCGTCCAGACCAAGTACGTACATTCAAACAGTCCACATTCAGCATCTATGCAGACAATCATCATTCATCAGACAGTTGTTATGTGTGCTGTTGGGCCTCTGAGCAGGTGGTGTGGTTAGTTAGGGGTCACTGATGTCTCTTTGCTTATGAAGTGAGAAATCTGATTTGTTCAGCTCTAGATGGTCTGTCCTCTGCTGCTCTTTTGCAGTAATAGAACTGTTTGATGGACAGTTATGTGTACTTCTGTGAATGGACAGTGGCTGTGTGCATGTGAACTTCAGTGGGAGTAAAATATCAGCATCAGCTTTACTTTCCGCTCTGATTACAGTTTATGCCCTGAGAGAAGCAAAAACAAGCGTGTGTGTGGATGTGTATAAGTGGACAATGCATCATCTTGAGCGCATTGCCTTTCAAAGTAATGCTGCTCCTTCAATGATTTACTACATCACTGTAAGGGACATATATGTTTGAAAAATAATGTCCTACTTCCACAGCTAAAATACAAGAATATCCATCATCGGTTTTATGGAAATTCTTTTATGTTCTCCTACCACCATAATTCCATGAAAAACATACATTTCAGAATTAAATTAAAAAGCAAATCAAACACCTGAACCACACTTAAAAAGCAGTTTCAGAAACAAGTTTACTATGCTAGTTTCAGAAACTAATAATTTTATTCAGCAAGGATGCAAGTAGGTTTGCAGCAAGGATAATTTTTTCAAATAAATGCTGTTCTTTGAAATAATAATAAAAATAAAAAAAAATTAAGCAGCACATCCTTTTTGTCAACATCGATAATAAAAAGAAATGTTTCTTGAACAGCAAATCATCATATTAGAATGATTTCTGAAGGATCATGTGACACTGAAGACTGTAATGATGCTGAAAAAATTCATCTTTGCCATCACAGGAATAAATAACATATTAAATTAGAAAATATTTGCAGCCTTGGTGAGCATAAGACTTTCAAAAACATAAAAAAAAAAAAAAACATACCGACCCCAAACAGTAGTGAACAGTAGTGACACAATAAGAGCCACTGTTTTTAAAACATTATTTACTGTCATATTTATATTACTGTTTTAAGAGTTTCATGGTGTGCTACTGCCAGACTGTACGATAATGTACAATTGTCACACATTATCATATCTTTTGGTTTGCTTCAATCACGTTCCAAAACAAACAAACAAATAAATGAAAATTAATTTATATCTTTCATATTTAAAGTACTTAAGTCACTAGATTACAGAATGATGTATTTGTTTTTTTGCCCTACTGTGGTGTGAATCCCATTTAGAGAAATCAAATATTAAAAACAATGGGAATTGTGTGATGGAGTCTGAAGAAAATTTATAACCAGACTGCAGATCTGAAAATGTCATCATGTAGTTAAGCTTGAGATCACATCATCACAGCTGAATGGCCTCAGTGCTTCACATGGTGAAGGAGCTTCAGAAGAGGATGCTCATAAGTAAACTGGACACTGAGCAGATTAGTGAAAATCCTGTAAACAACAAATTTAGACCAAGGGTATAAGCTTTCATCCCTTGAGGTCAAAAAGTCCTACTTTAATATAAAAAAGTGCAAATCAAGCTCTCAGAAGATTAAAAAAAAAAGCCTTCTTTCATCAGGCCTATAGTTGTATCAAATAACTTATGTGATGTAAACCATGGAATGAGGCAAATGCTGAGTGGCAGACACTCCTGAGACATAACGACAATAAACCTTGCAATAATCATTGCAACGGCCTTGCAATTTCTGTGACAAGCGCTCACAGCTGTAATGTTTCACACACAAGCCTAAAAATAAGTGTTTACTAACAGCTCATTGCTATTCCAAAATTTAGTACACTGGGGTCTTGCTAGTGGTGACAGGGTTGATCCCAAATGGAGCCTTGGGCATTGCAAGGTCAACCGGACACCTTTTAACAGGTCAGAGAGAAGCAAATTACTTTGACAGAGGTGTAACAGAAAACACAAGAACACTCAATATGAGAAAACTCAATTAAGCACAAGGTGATTCAAAATGTACTATGTACATTACAGTGTCTTCAGAATTACTTGAAAGCTATAGGCAGGTGAGTTTTTATAATTTGGAGCGAAACTCTGAACAGTTCTTAAAATAACCATTTTTAATATTAATAACATTTTTAATAATATAAAGAACCTTTTTTCACTTCAGAGAACCCTTTGTGCAATATAAATATTCATGGAACAATGGATGCCAAGAAAGAACCATTATTTTTAAGAGTGTATAGCAAAGCCAGAACTGAAAGTATATGTATGCAAACAAACCCTGAGATGAATTCATCAACACAGTCACTGGCAGGACATGTACATCTCTAGACATTTACGAACCTAGATCATGGTGCAGAAGCAATCTCAGGTTTACACACACACACACACACACACACACACACACACACACACACACACACACACACACACACAGCATTAAATCACAAAGATGGAGCAATGATGCACACTGAACTTGAGAAAAGGGTACAAGATATTGTCAGTACATGTTTAGATAACGCTTTTGACATTATGCGGCTCCCAAGATCTCCATATGTGACGTGGGCCTCAACCTCACCACATCTAGATACACTTGACAATACATTAACGTTGCCCTGAACCATCTGTTCCTTAATAAATGCGCATAGATCAAAATCCTACTAGCCCTTTGTATGTCTTTCTGTGCATATTTGGGTCCAAACTGACATGTTAATAACTATTTTAACTAATCAAGCCATAAATTGTCTAATAGTGGACAGATTTTTTTGTGAATATTTTAGATAAAATATTTTTATTTACATTATAATAAAATTAATACTTAATAAAATATATTGAATATCATAATTGGTTTTAAACTACAATAGCATTATATAATATTGTAGCATTATTGCTCTTATATAATATAGCATTATATAACAGCAAATAAAAACAAATCATTTAATTTAACTGAATATACAGCATAGGCCTAAAAATGTCTGTATACATTAATATTTGTCTTCAAGTTGGGCGTTAAAAAAAAATTAAAAAAAAGTTTAAAACACATTAATAAAGTCACTCCTGTTGTACTTAACCAAGCAGAGAACAAAGCGTCTATCAAAGAATCTATACCAATAACTCAAATTCAGATGCAGATTCAAGTGAAACAGGCAAACTGTACATGAATGGACAAAGCAACGCCATTCATATCTGACACAGCGCTCAATATCGATGCTGTAGTGCGCAAAATCACCACTAAAATCTAGATATTTTGTTGACGATACGTACAACCCCCAAATAAACCCTAGAAGCATTTCCAGAACATTACAAAGCTTTTGTCTCGTCAGACTATGGCAATGAATCGATGTGCAGGGCATGATCTCATTCACATCAGTCCAGAGTTGCGTCCCCTCTGTCTACTGCACGTCTCTTTTGTTGATTGTTTTCATTGTGGCGCCAATGCAGCAACATACAGTACAGTCCAGATAACATAAATACACCAACTTACCTCGACGCGAAACACCGCGCAGCCCTTCAGAAACTCCGTGATGTTGCTCAAGCACTCGTTGTCGTTCTTGGGATCTTGAAAGATCTGAGGAAAACGGGAAGAGCAGTTGGAAAGTGTGTAAGCTTTGGGGGTGAAGGACTGGCTCAAGTATCCTGCACGAGAGTCCACGGGCTGACGGACTGAATGTCTATAACCACATCCACACACACATCGCGAGTTAAACAGCACCGTGGAAGTGGACAGCAGGAGGAGGAAGTGACGTTTCCAGATGGACGCCGAAGACAATGGGACGAACGGGAGGTGAACAACACACCCCTGCTCTGGCGGGGGAAATCAAAACGGATCCGTCATTCAGATCAGGTATTTTGAGAGGTAACGGGGGATAATGTAAACTAAAACATTACTACAGTTCAAGCATCACATTTTGGGTTCTGGCAGTGTATTCGCTGCTCTATGAAAAAAAATGCTCTTCGTCAAATTCAAGTTAATGTGAGTCATGGGATTTGTTGTATAGGCTACTGCAGCAAGAAGGCTCATGTTGAGTGTTGTGCGCTCACCAGACCAGCATGAGCTACAAAAAGGAAAACACGTGGTGGGTTGCCACAGAAATGTGTCTGGGCCCTTGGGTGGAACCAGAAGGAATGAAGTCAATATATTCTGTAACTGTACAAATAAATAAAATACACAAACTACTATTTTGCACAGATTCGCACTATGTTGAAAGCTTCTTGAGAACCACTAGGTACCCTTTTGAAAATGGCTTGAATATCTTATTGTGTACCTCAAAACATTTCTCCCTTAATGGGGTTACTGATTTTAGAGTTCTTTCAGGAACTGCAGTGGGCTCCATTTTGTAAGTTCCCTGGAGACATTATGCCTAGAGGTTCTCCAGAGGGTTTCACAAGTGTGGCAATCTGTTTCTTTTCATTTTTTCAGTGCAATATTATCAGAATTTATTTTAATCAGAAGTGTCTGCCAATCCACCCATCCTTATGTGAAATAATAACAGTATTTACAAAAGAATTCAGTGCAGTAGCTTTAGTTTAAGCCTGTAGTGTCTCATCCCTCTTTTATGGCCCCTTCTTTGTTTTATTTTGTTTCCTAAATCAAATAGGATATATATATATATATAATATATATATATATATATATATATATATATATATATATATATATATATATATATATATATATATATATATATATATATTATTTTACACACACACACATGTGATTCCACAGCTAGACTTGCAGTTAAACACATTTCATCAAATAATTTGAAAATAGATAGCTCACTCAAAAAATTAAAATTCCTTCATTTACTCTCCCTCATGTCATTCTAAACCTGTACTACTTTTGCTCATATAAGATATATTTATGAAACCAAGCATATTTCTGTCCCTCAATTGAAAGTCCATTCACCCCAAAACGCTGAGAAAACACAATCCACTTTGAAGCCTCAAAGTTTTTGTTGCTTGGACTTTCAATGGATGGACAGAAGACTCTCAGGTTTCATTAAAATATCTTTATTTGCATTCTAAAGATGGAGGAAAGTCATATGGTTTGGCTTTTAACAAAATATTTAACCTAAAACTGCAAAATGTAATTCTACATGTAGGCCAATAGAGGTGGTATTAACATTAAGTGGCATGGCATCTTATGCAGAGAAGCCGTTGGCACATCCGGTTGTCATTGGGATGTGCCAGTGGATAGTGGCATTTGCCACCAAAATTTGTGACGTGCCGATGGATTGTGTCATGTGCCACTGATATTGTTGTGGAACATGTCGCCGTATGTCGTGACACATGCCACTGTCTGCTTTCAAACATAGGGTTTATTATTAATTATAAAAGATATTTAGAAAGATGAGAACCACTACGCACACATTTAATTATAGGCTTATCTATATTTATTTAGATCACTGTCAGACTCTGATTACTTGTTTTTGTACACAAATAGACAACCCTGGATCTTCCTCGACTGTCATAAGTTTTGGTTTATCTTGTGTGGCCAATGTTACATTCACTTGTACTGACACCTACTGGTGTGCATACAGCATCATTCAAAAATAAAGGTTTACAGTAACAGATGCGACTGTTAATGCAATATTCGTAGTGACGCAGTTGGTGTGATGAACAACATACAGTAGCAATGGGGTATTGCATAACATTCAGCGCCACATATGTGCCACTCAAATACATATGTGCCACAAACTGACTACATGTTTGAAAATAGTACTTATTTGTAAATACATTTAATTGATTTAAAAAATAAAACACTAAATTAGGTTATTTAGAATTTTGTGTCACAATTACAATCAACTCATCTGTCAGTCACTACTGGAGGTGACACAACATACGGCAACATGTTCCGTAACAGTAGCACATGATGCAATCCATCGGCATGTGTCAAGTTTTTTTGGAAAAAACCCATACAAGAACCCATTACTCGAAGAAATCAGGACAGAAGTGGTTGAAAGTGGACAAAAGAGACCAGGTTAAAACACCAGCAGGTATGTGTCTCCCTCGTCGACTTGTGATCCGATCGACCAAAACGCATCTTAATACCAGGTGTAAACAGGGCCTTAGATGGCATGGAGCAACAGTAAGGGCTTTAAGTTATTGTTCTGGCAACCAGCTAGACTGCAAGATGATTTGCTGAAAGATGTTCAAGAATGAAAGTATCAGCAAATCAAATTGCAATGTCAATAAAGCTTTCCTTCTTTGCAGTGTCATCCTATTAAGAGCTACAAAAGATACCTAAGACGGTACTATAGGAAATGGATACTTCCTTTTAGGTCAGTGGGTTTAACGGCTTAAGCTATACATTACATTTTGTAGTGAATTGTCATGACACCTTATGTTTGAACGTTTTCTTTAAAATGGTTTCTGTTCTTTTAGAGATACAAAATGGGGTAACGGGTCAAGAAATGGCAGTAACTGACTATTGTAGTCTGATTTTGAGACAAATCTACCCAAAAAGTTAAACAGACCTTTTCTCATTAATGCACAGAGAATTGACCAGAAGTGTCAAAGTATAATTTTGTTCAATTATTGATCAGTTTCATATTTTGATATAGTCACAAATACTGCAATAGTTATTTGGGTCATTATGTTCTGATGATATCAATGGAAGTGACATGAATCACAAAAGTAAATATTAAAAAAACAAAAAATATTTTTACATGTTGCATTTAACAGGTTAGTTCTGTTGCACTCTGAGTGGCCACATGAACAGCCCCGAAAGAAACATGATGCTGCTGCCCTCACCATCTAGAAAAAGATCAAGTGTACTAATATTTCTTTTTCCACTTTAAATATGCAAACTTTAGATTATTATTTATTTTATTTATTTTTCATTTCCTCATAGCCCTCTTGCCGGGGTATACACCTGCTATAAACATCCTATTGTTATGCTCACAGTAAGAGTGTGAAATTTGGTAAACAAACCAGATGGAGCTTCAAAAGAGGTTATTGCTGTCATAGACTGTTAGACTGTCATTGTCAGAGCTGACCCTGAATATGACTGATTTCTTAAAACGCACCCCCTCTGTATACACCAAACCAAGAAGGACCGACTCCATGCATTATTTATGGATCAGATGAACTGCTTTAGAAAATACGTTGGATATCATTATACTTGAGTGCTTGTGTGCAGCCTTTAATTATAAAAA
This sequence comes from Paracanthobrama guichenoti, assembly GCA_018749465.1. Taxonomy (NCBI): domain Eukaryota; kingdom Metazoa; phylum Chordata; class Actinopteri; order Cypriniformes; family Gobionidae; genus Paracanthobrama; species Paracanthobrama guichenoti. Next base: position 20,919,367 of record CM031951.1, read on the forward strand.
AAGAATATATTTGAATTCTGTACCTTCTGAGAGCTCCTGCAGGCATATTAAATCACTATGTCTTTCATAGATTTACATTTGCCCTCAGGCATTTTGCTTAGTGGAATGTACAATGAAACTGTTTTTATTTTCATTTATTGTGTGATTTAATGTTATTGCATTCTGATTGCTTATGTGCAGTTTAGTTGAGATAAGAAAAAAAGGTGTTGAACTACAGTTGAATGTCATTTGTTATGATTTTCCGAAATGCATTGCATTGGAATGAAGCATGGGGCTTATGGGGGAAAAAAAAAAAAAAAAAAAAAAAAAACTGTTTCTGCTTTTTGCCTATTTACTGTCTATGGCTCTATGGCGGCTCATTTCCCATGTAACAAGCAATATAAACAGGGATTCATAGCTAACCTTGATAATACCTAATAGATTGATGCTATTTATTCATACACAGCCATGTAATGCGATTTGCAAGCGCTTATCCTCAGGTTTCCAAAACGTATACAAACTAGGTTATCATTTACATCTTACAGTCGGTTAATATCTATGTTTTCCCGGTTTTCTGTGAAATATGACAGTCAAAAACAAATATTTAGTTAGTATAAATCGCACAATAAAATCGACGACTGCCAATGTTGTTGCCTGGAGCAACAGCAGCCCTAGCGCGCGCTGAACGCCTCAACCGACCAGCTACTGCATGGGCTGCGTTTAAATACGTGTATTGAGGGTTAAACATCTGTTGTGACCAACAAAATATACACTATACTTGCCACTTGTGTAATAAAACATATAATCGCGTGTTTGGTGTGAAGATTACAGAAAAATGAACACTGAAACACGGTGCGCCAAAGGGAGGATGCGCGCTTACTTTATCAGTAGTGCCTGGACGCAGCCGCTCCAGCAGCCTGCACAGGACAACCCCATCCTTTAGCGAAGACTGCAGAAATCCATCGGGGTCCGAAATGGTCTTTTTTGGTGATTCCAAAACCCCGAGCGTAATGAGCCAAGTAACCGTTTGTTCCGCGGGATTCATGGCCACACCAGCAAGGTCGATGCTCTCAGTATTGTGATTGCAATGGGGAAAATAGGATGTCTGTTATAAACCAGTCGTTGAACTGGGAACCATTTTCTCTAAAACGTGTTATTTTTGTGGTGGCGCATTATATGGCGCTCCATGGAGATGAGTAATGCTATCGCTTCGCTCCCATTTCCTTTATTACGACAAGCTGTCAAACGCCTTTCACTGGAATACAGTCAGCGCACTAAACCTGCATCTTCCGGCAGATGACATCACAGCATAGACAGCCGTTTGTGACCAGTCGGCTTCGCACCCTGCTTTGCATGTGGACTGCATAGATTCACCTGCTCTTTGCATGACAAATCTGTCATAGCAGAAATATCTTGTGTGCATTTGTTAGGAGACCTATTATGAGAGATGAGGGGGCGTTTGGTTAACGACCTTAATGAAAGGATATTGTAAAATAGTTCTATACACGATGGGAGTGTAAAAGCATGGATATGTAGCCTAGCCTAAGCCTATATATAGCCTAAGAGATGTTAAATATCCAACCCTCCCGTTATTAGACAGGTTATAGGCTACTGTTTTTTTATCAGACGGGTGCATTTATTTGGTGATCCGCAGGGTGGCGTCCTTTGAACATTTGAAACGGGTTTCTTTGGCCTGCTGAAAAACATCATAAAACAGCCTGGTTGGTTTATGATCTAGCTGTTAAGACTAACCTATCTGTTCTCCCAGGTTAACCAGCTGAAAAGTGTCCAAAATTTATTTAAACAGCAACAGACCAGCTTTTTCAGACTAGGAGACCAGTGTTTTTTCAAGTAAGGGTTTAGGCAAGAAGTTAGAATTGTCTTGTTTATCATTATTCGGTTATCTTTTTATCATTTTCTAGAATAAAGTTTGGGGTTGGTAAGATTTTTTTTTTTAAATGTTTTTGAAAAAAAGTATCTTATGCTCTCAGAGGCTGCATTTATTTGATTAAAATACTAAAACAGTAATATTGTGAAATATTACGATATAAAATAACTTTTCTATTTTAATATATTTTAAAGGTTTAATTTATTCCTCTGATGGCAAAGCTGAATTTTCAGCTTCATTACATCATTATCATTAAAGTCTTCGGTGTCACATGATCATTCAGAAATCATTCTAATATGCTGATTTGGTGCTCAGGAAACATTTCTTATTATCAATGTTGAAAACAGTTGTGCTGCTTTTGGCTGCTTCATGGAAATCATGCTACATTGCTTTCAGGATTCTTTAATGAATATAAAGTTCATCAGCATTTATTTGAAATATTTTGTAGCATTATAGGATCTTTTTTGATCAATGTACAGTTACTTTGATCTATTAATGTATTAATGCATAAATTATTTATTATTATTTTTATTTTGTCTGACCCCATTTTTTTAAAACAATAGTGTAGCTTATTTCCATGTGTGACTGTAATAACTCTAAAATGGGAATTTCCCACAAGCTGCCAAGCCTCATAAATGACTCATCCATCACCGCTCCTCCACTAAACACTGTGATAACTTCCCATTCAAAGGCCATCCTACTGTGGCTCAACATAGACATTGCACATAATGCTTGACAATACAAGTATTGTTATTAATAGCACTTCAATACTGAAATATATTACACATACATCTCTTAATATTGGCATGTTCAGAAAAAAAAAGTGCACTATCACACACTTCCATACTTATTTTATAAAACAAAAATATAGATACATATATTTAATTATCTCAGAGTAACCCAGTATAATCTAGAACAGCATGAATGTGTGTGGTGGAACCGAAACATCACATATCAGCAAAAAGTTCACTAGTTATATTGGATTGACAGTATAAACCATCACTTTTTCTTTTCTAGTTTACCACTCACTCTTGCTCCCTCCTGAATCATCTGGCTATAGCTACCTAGAGGAATCTGAGTTCCCAGTGGGTCACCATGGATACAAGAAGAGGTTTAGGGCTCATCTCAAGAGTTAGAAGAGAAGAGAAGCAACCCCTCTGTGGCTGGGAGGGCAAAACATCATGTCTTAACAGGCCTGCCATGGGACTACCCACAATCCCCCAGACCCACCATCTCAAGTAGCAGTAACCAAGGATGCCCCTGCTATGATTTCCTCCCAAAGCACTCTCTAGGTGGACCCTCTCCCCTTTTTTAATTTTTTTTTTTAAATTGTTACCCACTCTGGTTGTTCTTTTTATTTTCCTTTGCTTATTTAAAGTCAAATAAAATCTGTTTGTAAAATACCTTAATGTCACCGTCTTACACCATGTGCGCTAATAGCCTTGTAAAATAATAAGCTAACAAAAGCAACCTATATGTTATTACCCATCTAAATGATACTGCATTTAATGTACATCTACACTCACCTAAAGGATTATTAGGAACACCTGTTCAATTTCTCATTAATGCAATTATCTAATCAACCAATCACATGGCAGTTGCTTCAATGCATTTAGGGGTGTGGTCCTGGTCAAGACAATCTCCTGAACTCCAAACTGAATGTCAGAATGGGAAAGAAAGGTGATTTAAGCAATTTTGAGTGTGGCATGGTTGTTGGTGCCAGACGGGCCGTTCTGAGTTTTTTCCAATCTGCTCAGTTACTGGGATTTCCACGCACAACCATTTCTAGGGTTTACAAAGAATGGTGTGAAAAGGGAAAAACATCCAGTATGCGGCAGTCCTATTCCGAAAATGCCTTGTTGATGCTAGAGGTCAGAGGAGAATGGGCCAACTGATTCAAGCTGATAGAAGAGCAACTTTGACTGAAATAACACATCGTTACAACCGAGGTATGCAGCAAAGCATTTGTGAAGCCACAACACGCACAATCTTGAGGCGGATGGGCTACAACAGCAGAAGACCCCACCGGGTACCACTCATCTCCACTACAAATAGGAAAAAGAGGCTACAATTTGCACGAGCTCACCAAAATTGGACAGTTGAAGACTGGGAAAAATGTTGCCTGGTCTGATTTGTCTTGATTTCAGTTGAGACATTCAGATGGTAGAGTCAGAATTTGGCATAAACAGAATGAGAACATGGATCCATCATGCCTTGTTACCACTGTGCAGGCTGGTGGTGGTGGTGTAATGGTGTGGGGGATGTTTTCTTGGCACACTTTAGGCCCCTTAGTGCCAATTGGGCATCGTTTAAATTCCACAGCCTACCTGAGCATTGTTTCTGACCATGTCCATCCCTTTCTGACCACCATGTACCCATTCTCTGATGGCTACTTCCAGCAGGATAATGCACATGTCACAAAGCTCAAATCATTTCAAATTGGTTTCTTGAACATGACAATGAGTTCACTGTACTAAAATGGCCCCCACAGTCACCAGATCTCAACCCAATAGAGCATCTTTGGGATGTGGTGGAACGGAAGCTTCGTGCCCTGGATGTGCATCCCACAAATCTCCATCAACTGCAAGATGCTATCCTATCAATATGGACCAACATTTCTAAAGAATGCTTTCAGTACCTTGTTGAATCAATGCCACGTAGAATTAAGGCAGTTCTGAAGGCGAAAGGGGGTCAAACACAGTATTAGTATGGTGTTCCTAATAATCCTTTAGGTGAGTGTAGATTAAGTGTATAAAGACAAAGAGAAGGCTGTGCATTTTTATTGCTATACATTACAATTTTATGATGTTGTGTCAGTTTTATGGTTTCGAGACATTGTGTCTCATTCGACTGCTCCCTTTTGTGTAGGAGTGATAATTACTAACTCAAAAATATTGTAAGATACATTTCTGAAGTGCTTGGATTCAAAAAAGCTTCACTGATTCACTTTAGTTCAATTTCTCCTGTTCTGTGTGATTTGTGTTTTTTAATACTGCATGCTATAATACTCAGTTTTAGTGGTTTCTTTCTCTTACACAGCCTCTCTCTCACACACTGCTTGCTTTTTTTCTCAGTTTCAATCTATTTTTGATTATTTTCTTCCTCCAGGTGTGGCTCTCTCTTCATGAGGGTGAGTAATGACTGAGAGGTCATAAGAAGAGTGCTCTGTTTGAGTAATAAAACCACGGCTGTGCGAAAGAAATCAGCAGCACATCTGGGGCATTCCTGTCACAATCATGTAGACGAAGACAAACAATGTTTTGTGCAAGAAAAGTTGCAAACCACCTCAAATCATGCAGCTTGATTAAAAAGTTATACTTTTTTCTTAGCAATCAGACGTATTTTTATCTAATGGATGATAAAATGGATGAAAAATATTCCATAAACTTAAAAATGAAGTTATCTCATATCTAAGCCACAATTGATTGCACTAAGACAGAAATCACCACCTGCAACCCCATGGCATTGTGGCAATGAGTTTTGAACAAGCACCACTCACATTTTCATATGAAAATATTTTTTATTAAGTAGGTTTAATTATGGAGGCCATTTACTGTTTTGAGATGTCTAACAAAAAATAGTAAAAATGTATCTGAATTTATCCAAATGTTTTAGATCTTTGTGTGCATATGTTAAAGAAAAATGCAAATGTTTGGCTTTCCTATAATCATGACACCAATGAGACAACCTATGATCAACAAACCTCAAACACCCAGTGCAACCCTAATACATAGTTTTTGGGAAAACAACAAATCAAGATGCCTTGAAGGTAAGGCTAATTTTGGGATTCTTAGTCTCCTAATGTTACTAGTGTTGGACAGGTTTGTCTGAGTCAGATGTAAGGAATAGTTATATAAAGTCTCACAGACACGAAAAAATGCTACGTTACACAGATCCTCCTCTTTTTGGCTTGACTATGAGTGAATGAAAAACCAGTTCACATACAGGGAAAGTGTGTCTCCCTAAGCATCACCATAAATTGTCTCCTGGTGCATTTATATGCTTAATGCATTCTGTTAGGCTGTGTTTGGATTTTTTATTTCAGTGAAACATATGAAGCAATGTGGGGGAGATGTACAACTAGTACATGGTGAGTAACACAAGGCTATCTCTATCTCATCTCAGATTTAGACACATCTGGAAATTCAGGGGAAATCATTTCATGCCTAACAATTTTCTGTGGAATATATCAGGGTACATTCCGACCTCCATCATCTTAAGAGATATAAGCTCATTTTAAGTGTTTGCATTGTGAAAATCATCAGTGATAGATAGATAGATAGATAGATAGATAGATAGATAGATAGATAGATAGATAGATAGATAGATAGATAGATAGATAGATAGATAGATAGATAGATAGATAGATAGATAGATAGATAGATAGATAGATAGATAGATAGATAGATTTTTTTATTTGTATTCCCAGAGGAATTTCATGCTTGAGCTTCTGGTGACTGTTTCCCTCCTCCCTTCTTGCTTACGCAGGAGTGTCTCTATACGAGCATCTTCGTTCATCTCCGTCATAGCGCTCTGACGCGATGTTTAGGTGACAACGCCGAGCCGTCTGCACACCAGCCTCCGCCCTTCGCGTGCTTCCACAGAACCGACCGTGCCTCCGATGCGTGACCTGTTGACGCTCGTTCTCGTGCGGTGCGCAGTGCTGCGCTTCTGTAGCTGCCAAAATGGACAACTAAACAATCGACCTCAACATGCCTACCATTTATGGAAGTAGGGGAAAACTTGCAAGTGTTTGTTTCATGCTTCAACACGCATCCCAGGTTAGTGTCAAATGCTTTTTAGTTCCTTTGTTTTTCAGGCAGAAACAAAAACATGACTAGCCAATTAGATTTTTGGTGGTGTTATCTTATATATTTAATGTAGTTTATTATTATTATTATTATTATTAATCTATAGAACACATTATGTAGTCTCGCGCAAGCTTTTTTTCTTGCGCCCCGTATAGCTAACGTTAATTAGCCAAACGTCAACTATCTTTAAACTTTTTAAATAAAACACAAACATTTTTGTGTTGTATCTGCGATATGTAAATATATAGCCTAGTTAAGTGGTGAATAATGGCTGTGTTTATGTTTGTCAATGTTGCTCCTCGCGAAAAGTACACGAGCCGCGTACTGTTACTATGGTTACCTCCTCAGGAGGACACGATTTCTCATCGCGAGCATCTTTTTAACGTTAGGTCAAAATAGGCGCCCTGACTAACTTTTGTGGTCGTCGAAATGTTTAAATATATGAAGTGTAGTGCTCATTAAGGAACAATGAAAACGCTTAAATCTGTTGTTAGAAGACTCATGCGCTGTCATGAACTTCTGAGACGTGATGCTTTATGGTTTTGTCAGTTGAACTGTTTTCCGGTGTGAATACCTTTGAGCGCAACTTGGTGTTCTCGGTTTTGCTGTGTGGCGAGCTCAGCGTTGATTAGGTGAGCCGAAACATTCAAATTCAAAATTTTAAAAAACGACTTCCTCTTTTGTCACTCCGGAGAGCTTCTTCACCCTATCAAGGAAATCATCACCTGCCTCTCTTGTTGTTACATCATGTTTATCTCTTCGCCTTAGTATCTCAGTTTGGACTTCTCCACAGAGACCCGGTGGCATCAAGGGGGTTTTGCCTGCTGCCTGACTAGGGCTCGCTTGTACTAATATTTATTGACGCATATGTGCGAATAATAGTAATTAAAAAACAAACAACCTGGGAGGAGAGAGTTGAAGATCAGTCTGAGCAGCCGAGAACGCAAAGAGGACCAGTGGCCTACTAAGTGAGTAAGGTTAAATACACTCAGTTAAGCTGCGAAACTTTGTGAGCTTCTCTCTCTCTCAAACACACACACACACACACACACACACACACACACACACACACACACACACACACACACACACACACACACACACACACACACTCACTCACTCACTCTTCTGCACTCATGCAAACACACAGGTTTCACAGATGACTCATTCTCAGTCATTCTGAGAGTAATGAAATTGTGCTGTGGAGAAGGCTCATAATAAAACAAAATGTAAGGGATCATTAAAAAATACATAACAGTTTCCTATCAGCTGTGTGTTAGTCAGCCCCTACACTGAGAGCTTTTGAGGACACTTCAGTTCAGGCAAGTGCATGTGTGCAGACACAACCACAATGGCACCCAAAACACCTGCAGATGCAGATGTCAGCTGTGCAGCTTTTATTCAGCTGCAATGTATTAAGTAAGAATTGATCACAGATTCTTTTTCTTATAGATATCTGTGACATGATCTTTCTATAAATATACAGTATAAAAGGCATAAGGTCATAAAGTGTACACTATATAAAATAATAATTCATTATTACACATCTTTCTGGAATGCTTGATTCTGACTGGTCAGGCACAAAAATCTTTATTAGAATGTTTTGTGTATATAATAGCCGATAATATGTGTAACAGCATAATAAAATAATTTTGAATCAATATATCATGTAATGAGTATGATAATATACAGTCATGACCACAGAATAAACCCTCGAGGGTAAAACCCTTCAGATACACCAGCTCTCACATTATGCGTAACTTGTTTTTATTTTATTTGAGCGATTGGTTGTTCGTCCAACACAGCGGTTCTGCTGTAAATGCCAGTGTGACCCCCATTCAAAATACACCATTTAAATGATAATGGAATATTCAAATGAAATAATCACAGCAGCTCTCGGTGCATAACAGCACTTAAGTATTAGTTAAAAGCACCATAGTTTCTCTTCTCTGCAAAGCTACTACAAGAGACACTCACCCTGACACTTAATCTGTACATTAGCATGGGAAGATCGTATGGTCATCTATACAAAAGAAGGATTGGTGGCATTTAGCATTTCTCTTGGTAAGCATTGAAGCTGAGTGTAATTCAGCTGAATTGTATGTCTACAAAAGATTTTGCAGTTTAGCTCTTCTGGTTGGCATATAAATGACACTGCTTGATCATTTACTGAATTAGTGTGAAAGAGCATTATAATATTGAATTACTAAAACATTTCTAAATACGAGTACAGACAACTTACTCTAAAAGGACAGATATAAAATGCAACAGGTGTTGTTAATTTTTTTTTTGGAGGGAAAATACTTATGCAGATCATGCAGATCCAAATCTGTGGTTATGATCCAGACATCTGATTATGTAAAATACAGTTCCTTATATTACGATAAAATGTAATTATATTCAAGTAATCTTATGTGCATTATATACCATGTATTGAGAACACATTTGTAAAGAGTGTAAAGAGTACACAATTTCCAAGGGCAGATGTATTACATGCTTACATATATATTTTCTTATTGATGTCTTGTTTTAAGATCAATTCAGTCTATTGTTGTTAGTGTGTCCACTTCACCCTTTGCCCCAGTTTTGCATGGGTTGATATTTTAGTAAATGGAAATGAGGTCTTCAGCATCAAAGTTTTGATAAACGGTGTTGAACTGTACTATATTGCTCATATCTGTCTCTTAGTCTGATTTCTGTGTAGGTGAAAGAGCCTGAGTATATAGATGTGCAAGTCTTCCCTGGGCTGGTGTTGTGGTCATAGGTATTTTTAGAAAGAGCACAACAGGTGTCTTTGCAAGCATGAGTGTGTATCTTTATAAGCCTTTTGTCTTACTGTTTCAATTGTAAAAATGTCAAATTCACAGTCTGCTGTGATTTAAATATTGTGCAACAGAAAATTGCCAATAACATGGGAGTTCCTGAAATAATTTAAATAATATATGGTCTTTAATGTGGTTGCACCCATGAGGCATCCCAGCTCCATGTAAAAATATAACAGCTATTATTAAGTTACTGATGTCTAATCAAACTTTAATCAAGTTAATTTTATTTTCTCTGAAAAAGTGCTATTTATTTATGCATAATATTTTTTAATGAAGGAAAAAGTCAATGTGAAAAGATTGTGAGTTGTTTTATTACAATGTGTTGTAGACTGGTTCTGGTTGTTTCAAAGCATCTAAATAGACAGAGAAGAGTGAGAGGGACATGCGTAGAGAGAGGGAGAGAAGCAGTTTCTGGATCACCTGGGAAGCCTTGTTGTTGGAAGAGCGAGATGAGTCCTTAGTGACTGAAGGTGGCGAGAGAGATAATGAAGCAGGTGAACGAGTGGAAAGGGGGAAGAGTTATGCTCTGGAGGGAGGAGTGTGTTTTTGAAATATTGCTACAGGCTAGGAAGAATTATTGATGTGTATAATGTATGTTTTCTAAAAATATCATATTGTTCAGTAGATGATATTCTACAGTTTTACTAAAAGTAGTTTAGCAGTCTAAACATGGAGACATGGAGTTTATCCTAATATTTGTTGTGCTGCAATTGACTCATTTATTAACTCTTAAAGGGATAGTTCACCCAAAAATAAAATTGTGTCATCATTTAGTCACCCTCAAGTTGTTCCAAACCTGTATGAATTTATTTCTTCTGCTGAGCTGAACACAAAAGAAGATATTTTGAAGAATGTCAAGAGCCAAACAGTTGATTGGCCACATTGGCTTCCATAGTATTTTTTTTTTTCCATACATGGAAGTCAATGTGGGCCATCAACTGTTTGGTTACTGACATTCTTCAAAATATCTTCTTTTGTGTTCAGCTCAGCAGAAAAAAGAAATTCAGGTTTGGAACAACTTGAGGGTGACTAAATGATGACACAATTTTCATTTTTGGGTGAACTATCGATCGCTTTAATGCTGTTTTAAAGGCCACCTATTATGCAAAATTCACTTTTACATGGTGTTTGAACATAAATGTGTGTTGGCACTGTGTGTACACAACCACCCTATAATGATAAAAAAAAAATTCCCCCAGTGCTTTTTTTTTTTACTAATCCCCATAAATCATAAGCAGTGTCTCAGAATTCGCAGATTCTGGGCAAAGTGATGTCACTTTGCACAGGCCCCACCCACAACTGTTGACGGACACTGCTGTTTCAGCATAGACCTGCCCTGAATGAGCTGTACACAGCCCGCAATTGTTATGACGCCAGAGCAGGTTTAGGTTTGTTTATGTCTGCGCAAATCATTTCAGTCCAGAACGAGGGGCAATACAAGGCAGACTTTGCTAAAAAGTTGTCGCTCAAGGATGGATCAGTACCAACTGTTCGTGATCCAGCTTAAAGTCTCCAGAGCAATACTGGTCACAACAGTAATGAAAGGGAGGGTGCACACTTTATTACAGTTCATCAGAGTTTTTTTAATGATATTAAGTTGACTAGTTTATTAAGTACCCTCTGAAAAGGTCTGTATATATTTGTTTAAATGTCTGTATATATTCACTGTGTATGTTGATGAGAGAGAGATTATAGACTTCAATGCGCACTTCTTGTACTGTGTTTTATTCAGCTCTTAAAGTGATTTTGTGGAGTAAATGGATGCTTCATCTTTTGTGTGAAGTACAATAAACTTCATACAACTCATCAGTAAAGTTTTGGCCATCATTCGGATGGGGTCCTCTACAACAAGCTTGTACTAATAGTGGATAAAAGCAAGATGACAAATAAGTTATAACCGTAATTAAACAAAACTATACTATGTTCTATCTCCATGCAGCATTTATTCTCTGGCTCTGTAGGCATTATTGTCTGACACTGGTTCGAACTGAACACCACTCAGAGTTTCTGTTCTGACATTTTCATTCCATTAGATAAGATTGTCCTGACACTGAACAGGAGCTTTTGAAGCTCCGCCCTCTTCTTGAAAGGGGGCCGGAAGCACCAACTAATTTGCATTTAAAGGGATACACACAAAAATGGCACATTTTTGCTCACCTCCAAAAATTTAAACATGCTGTAAAAAATTATCTTTGGCATATTTTGAGCTAAAACTTCACACTCTGGGGACACCAGAGACTTATTTTAAATCTTGTAAAAAAGGACATAATGGGTGCCCTTTAAAAATTACAAAGTCTGGTAATGTCAGCAAACATGAAGTCAATGGATATTATATTGTCCAGTACAGTTTATGTGTTTAGACTGTACTTTTTAAAGACCTCAGATTTATTTGTTTTGCCTGTAATTACAATACCTCTATAACTGTGTTAGCCTTAAGGTGTAGCTATAGCTCAAAACTCCTACGCACGTTATAAAAACAGTGCCGCTCTCGTGTCATCATCACACGCATGCGTCGTGGTGCTCACATGAGCAGCATCGGCTGCCGTAGCACTGCACTATTTATAATGTAACCTGCATATGAGACTGACACAGGCTAGAACGAAATGACTCAGGCAATGCAATAACAATAAACATAAACAAAACAGTGTGATATGCACAAACTGGACCATGAGAAACAGAGGAACTTGAACACACAAGGTGAAGAACTTAATTACAAACAGGTCTGCTTTTTAAATGAGTACCCATGACAACTGATCGTGGCAGGAAACTAGAATAAAGGAAACGGGTAACTGAAGAGAAACAAACTAAAAGTCTTTGAAAATGAAATGATTACTAACTGTGGAAGTCTCAGGGCTGAAAAATGTTCATCCAATCACTGCATTTCTAATGCAGTGATAGGATGTCCTACCTGCCTGTCAACCTATGTATTTGCATATCTCCGCGCACCCTGTTTGTGCAGACTACACTCCAGTACAGTATACATACAGTATACATAGTATTCAAAAAGTGTAGGTGAAAAGTACCCGGGTGACCTGTTCCTCTGAGATTCTGAAGTGCGCATTCGATGGACATTTTACTCTCCCATGTAGCCACGAGAGAGGATTTGTGCATGGCAGTGAAGTGACACAACTGACGCTGGTAGGTCGTGTGACAGTAACAACATGGCGGATGTAGTACCCATACTACCTATATTCATACTATATAGATTAGAACATACTTTTTTAATGGTCACCAAGTAAATTCAAATTCAAATGTAGTACCTACATTTGCACTGATAATCACAGAGCGACCATTTGTGTATGACCAAAGAGGGAGTATAAACAGTATTTTTATTTATTTATTTTATTTTATTTTTTTGTGTGCATGTTGCACTGGCCCAAATGGCAGTCATGTTGGATTTATGCAGAACCCTGCAAAAACAATAATTCAGACTATTGTAGAAATTTTGTCAGCAGCCATTTTTGAAACAGTCAGCCATTTATAATTTGTACAAAACAAATTGTACAACTTTAATAACATAGTTCTGACTGAATGTTGCACTCGAATAAATGAACATCAGAACATCCATGAGTATTTAATTTTAGCTTGTAATCAATCAGATGCTGTATAGAGTAGAAAACCCATGGCCTTTTTCACAGACTGCTTCCTGTTCTGTATCCCCACCAAACACACACACACACACACACACACACACACACTCTCTCTCTCTCTCTCTCTCTCTCTCTCTCTCTAAACAAAACAACCACAGGCACAGATTGCACAATAAACTTTTTAATGAGTAATTCATTTAAACACACGTATTATGAGAAATGCCAGAAACGCCCACAAATCCTGCAACTTTTTCATCAGAAAGTCATGAACTCTCCAGTGTCAGGTCATTCACTGAATCAATGGCTCTTCAGTAATAAAGGATTGAAATGAAACCTTATTTCTGGAAAAAACTGCTACTATTATGAGTAACATACAGAAAATTACATTTTAGTTGTTACTTAATGCAATGTAATTGTTTTAGATGAAAAACATCAGCTAAAAAGAAATTGGCATATTTGAGCTGATGGTGGTGAGGAGCTGCAGCAGAAACCTTAATGAGTGATGGTTCAGTTTGCTTCATTTTCTGATTCATTTAATATATGTTAATATATTTGGTGTGTATGTTTTTAATGTATGTTTATATATATATATATATATATATATATATATATATATATATATATATATATATATATATATATATATATATATATATATATATAATGAGAAGGTTATTTATGTGATGGAAGGTTATCCTAAAAATGGAAATTCTGTCATCATTTACATCAGTTTTGGTGACCATTGACTTTCATTGTATGTACAAAAACACAAAATATCTTTTGTGTTCCACAGTAGAAAGAAAGTCATAGCAATTTAGAAGTATTTGGAGTAAGTGGCTGAATTCTTAAGAGTTCCTAAAGATGCTAAACACATCAACACCATCATAACCACTGGAAATCCTTTGATATAATGGCCTTGATTGGCCAAAACTTATTAGTCAGTGGATATAGGCACATTTCAGGAGGCCACCTTATATCTGAGGACATTTGAGTCAGTTACATATTGTAATCCTGAACACCTCACTCTAAATGTTAATTTTCCAATTCCAAGTCATTTTAACTTTTAGCCTCTGTCCTCTCATCTCTTCGTAGGACATGACCCAGTCCTGGCCTTACCAGCAGCCCGCAAGGGAAGGGAGCAATCAGCATTTTCTGTACTCAAACTCAAAGGTATGCACATGTTTTATTACAGACTGCAGGCAAGTGTGATAAATTCACCAATATAAAGCACAACCTCTGCTCTGACTGTCTCTGTAGGTTTATCTCTTTTTCTCTCATCCTTTCCCTGCAGGGTATTACACTTGCATTGTTTATTTGCACACACTCATAAATCTGTGTTGTTTTAGTACCAGAGTCACTAAAGAAATTATGCAAATCAGCTAGCAATGCTCCAAGCACAATGCAGGCCAGTTCTAGGGACTGTACAGCTTCTCTTCAACACTACAACCCAGAGTCAACTTGTTTAAAATGCCAAAAGTGCACCTGAACATAACACCACCTGTTTAAACTGGAATTTGAATATTGAATAAGGTATAGGGTTTGGTGAATGTTAAAGAATGTTTATTTGAGTATAGTAAGTTTTGTGAATTCTCCCCTCTGTCTTTTGTCATGATGCTGTTTGTCTGTGTTGATTTGACTGATTCGTTTTTTCTGTTCATCTGTCTCAGGAGGGAAAACAGCCCGGTTCACGACACAGACATGGTAAACATGCTACACTGATGTGCAAAACTTATTTTTGGAGCTCTGTCTTAGATATGTGTCTTTTTATTGGGATTAGGGATGCACCGGTATTAAAATTCGGACTGATACAGATAGGCTTTTTTTATGTTATGGCCGATAACTGTTACATGACAGTACTAAAATTGACTATTTTGTATTAAAAATAAATAAATAAATAAAAATCCTAAAAACTAAAGTCAATAATTTTGAATGCTTGAAAAATTTTGATTAAAATATCCAAAAACCACTAGAACAATATTTTGTTGATTTGTGTACTTACATTATCCCAAACATTTCCAACAATGTTTAAATCCAGAGAAATCAGCAATTTTATCCAGAACACGTACAGTGTCCATGTGACACCTGTCAATGACCTCATATCAGCATTCACACCTTAATTTCCATAGAAACCATGGAAACACCAAAGTAATATAGTATGTGTTTTATTAGACAGGTGAGCAACTGTTTGGATACATTTATCAACAG
The DNA here is from genome assembly GCA_018749465.1 of Paracanthobrama guichenoti. NCBI lineage: Eukaryota > Metazoa > Chordata > Actinopteri > Cypriniformes > Gobionidae > Paracanthobrama > Paracanthobrama guichenoti. The sequence continues at coordinate 20,934,665 of CM031951.1, forward strand.
AAAACAAATCATTATATAGCTCAACACAGTTAGTCTTATTGTTTGAATCGCTTGTTTTCTAGATTTACTGCAAGTACCATGTTTGTACCATCCCTCAGAGACAACACTATTGTGTCAAGAGGCTATAGCATAATCAGAGAGAGCTTTCTCCATCATATAATATATTTTTGAATAAATTGCAAGTCATCCAGTTCTTTATTAATATGACATTGTGATCTAGATTACTGCAAAGTGCAACAGAATAATGTTACAACATAACTGAAATGTAATTGGTATGATTGTTTTAACCATGTAAATAGCATTGCGTTTGCAACTGCAGCATAAGCATAATAAAAGCTCCGCTGGACTCCCGCAGCTCTCTGCCCGCCCTAACACATTAGCTCATCCATAAACATTATTTCTACCCGAGTCCATCGGATTGCTTTCCATCGGTTGTGGAGGTAAAGACGACATCTCCTATGATTCCACGCTCATTCACTGCGTCATCAAGCTACGCCTTTGTTTTGAATAAGCAACATCTAGCGGCGAGAATTACATATTGTGCCTTTAATTTTGAGATTTACTAAAGATTACATTTAACAGTGTTAAATTTGATTGATTTTAACTTTTTATGAGCATAAAAATGTTTTAATGTTTTTTTAAATGATTTTGAAAGAAGTCTCTTATGCTCACCAAGGGTACATTTGTTTGAAAAAAAAAAAAAAAAAAAAACTGTAACAACAGTAATATTATGTTTTTGTGGAAACCATGATAACATTTCTTTCAGGATTCTTTGATGAATAGAAAATTATTCAAAAGAACAGCATTTATTTGAAATACAAATCATGTGTAACATTATAAATATCAATTTAATGTGCCCTTGCTAAATAAAAGTATTAATTTCATTATTTTTTTACTTTTGAATAATGTACAGTTAAATGTTCAATATTGACAAATATTTATTCAATAAGGATTAATACCAAACAGTTTTGTGCATTCCTAATGTGTATGTGTGCAATAAGAAGTTTGCTTATCATTAACATTAAAATATACATGGTTCACAGCTGTATGTGTACTAATATAGTAGTGTTTTTACATTCTGCTCAATAACGCTGATGTATTTCTCTCCCTGTGGCTCTCTCAGTGAGGGATGGTGTCTCTATGAGGATGCCCTCACGTCCACTCGTGGCCCCTCATAAATCGTAAGTGCAGCGCACAACACCCGATTTGGCCTCAGTAACCAAGCACCAAGTTGTGCCTAAACTGCTTCTGTCTTTGAACTTTATTACATCATAAACCATTGACTTTACCAAATTCAGTGTTGAATGTCTGTACATATTAGCATGTAAAAAAGTTTTAAAAAAAATTGTGACTTCCTGGAATTTAACTACTTCGGACCAACTGCTGTTTAAAACCAGCTTCATGTGGAGTGTTAGGCCAGTGTTATATCTCTGCTGTCTCTAACCACCATACCAACTTCGCTGACCTCATAAACTTTAATGAGTTAGTATCTAATTACAGCACAGGTTAACACCGTCGGGGAGAGCCCTGAAGCAAACTACCGTCAAATAACATCGCTGTTCAACATTAGAGTGCAGTGTTTATGACTACTTTCTTTGAAACTTGTAATGTGATACAATCTCATATTGTTAAACTGTTCAAGGCAAACTCACACATTTAGTACACACACACAGATGTTCTACAGATTGGCAGAACGAATAAGTCTCTCTGTCAAGTGAGTGTGACATTCTCTCATGTTCGACTCTCCCTTTGCCGTCCCAGCATGCTCGCTGATGACCTGAAGCTCAGCAGTGATGAAGATGACAAGGACGAGGTAGGGCGCCTGTTAAGATTGTTCAAGGAATCGGCTTAAAAAGCAGATATCATCTATTATTAGCAATGATTCTTGCACTGCTTGTGGTAACTGTTAGATTTGAACACAGTCTAGCTCATTTGTTCATTCATTATGAAATGCATTCACACACATTCACGCCATTTGTGGAGGCAACGTCCTCTGTGATGTCTCCGTGTTAAAAGTATATGACTAATACTATAATACTTTTTAATATTTATATTAACATACTGCAATTTATTATAAAAATAATAATATTATAATATTAATAATATTAATATATTATTATAATATTTTATAATGATTTGGAAAGAATCATTTATTTGATTAAATAAAAAGGTCATATTGTGAAATATTATTAAAATTGTATTTTTCTGCATTATTACTCCAGTCCTCAGTGATCCTTCAGAAATCACTTTAATATGCTGATTTTATGCTCAAGAATCATTTCCTATTAACACAGTTGAATGCAGTTGTGCTACACTATCTAGCTGCTCCTCCCTCACATTTACTCCAATAGGCTTTATGTCGAATGTCACATGAACAAATAGGAAAACAGGTCTCATCGCATCTGCTTGTCAGAGAAAGTGTTAACAGCAGTATGAACTGATGGCAATATCTATGGACTTTTAAAGGAAATCAGCTAACCTAGCTAGTTATTTTTATTGTTGGCATTTTATTCAATTAAAATTTCTGAATGCTATTGAGAAGAAGAAGAAAAAAACTTAATAGATATATTATCAATCTGTAGATATCAATCTGCATACACGATTTAAATTAGTTATGCTCATCTTTGGTACCTCCTTTGAAGGCATCTTCAGTAAAATAGCTTTATATTTAACTGAGCACATACAAAGGGCCTGAACCAGAAGCGATGCAACCTGTTTTATAGAATACGGATGTTTGTTGCGCATAACCCCCATAGATAGGAGTTCTATTAAAACAAATTATGACCTCATGTTACAGAATTTTTTAGGAGGCACTGCCTTCTTGTCTCCTTGAGAAAAATGCCACCGCTCCATTTCCGTGCTGCTGAGCTTGACATGGTTCGCTGAAATTAAGAATGTAGCGAGTTCGATATTTGACTCAGTCATTTAACCTACAACACCAGCTCCTTGTATGTGAGTGTATCTCATTCTCTATCTCTACCCAGGACCCCAGGTTTATGAGTCATAACAGTCTGAGTCATAAAATACACCAGACTCATGACCTTTCTGGCATTACTGCAGGACTGTGGCTTTTGCTTTGGTCAAGATGCTAGTAGTGACCATGAAGTTGAAGATTCCAAGCTAAAAAGCTCTCTTATTTATTCTTAACTGTTAAACAGGGAAGTGAGCAAACAACTTCCTGGGCCAATAATGACCGGTAAGTGTGTGCTTTTGATGTTTTGTCTGCTTTATATGTTTGTAGCTGTCTCATTATGGGCCAGTGTTTGTCTCTGTATGTGTGTATTGCATATTGAAGAGGTCAGAATATGTGGAATGTGACAGCTGGATGATAGAACAGCCTCTGTTTCTTTTGGCCTTTCAACATGTTCAACCTCCAAACACACACATCACTTGTGGGCCAAGCATTTTGTCAGGTTTTAGTCTGCATACTTGTTAGGATTCTGGAATTTCTCTGAACTTGATTGTCATGCTTGTTGTACATGTAAATGCATTGAGTGTGTGGCCTAAGAACGGTGTGTGCACTTCTCAATCCCCATCCATTGTGTGCATGTATTGACTGACAGCTTGTCAAGCCAGCAGCAGCACCACACACATGTTGGAAGGGTGAGACATTCTAGCTCAGGGTCTTCAGGATCAGACCCCTCCAGTGAGTGGGAAAGCAGCAGCCAGCGATCACGCAGCCCGAGCCCAAGATCGCACGCTCAGTGCAGGACACCGACCCAACACCGGACCCTAAACTGCAGCACAGAGGTACACTAACATTTTTTTTGCCATGCAATCTACTATTTTTCATTGCCTCATTCTCTGTTTTCCAGTAGTTGTTTTTAGCGGATGAACAAAAAAGGGATGGTAGGGGGTGGAGAGAGGAATGTGGAGGGGTGGCCACTGAGACTTTAGAATCTGGGTGTCATGTCAACATGTGGCACCCCAGATGACTAACTAGATATGAAGTAGTACGTCAGCCTTGATTTCATCACATAAAGCAGAACTTAAAGGGATTACCCCCCCATACCCCAAAAAGAAAAGGCTGTCATCATTTACTCACCCTCATGTTGTTCCAAACCTGAACTGAACCCCACTGACTTTCATTGTGTGGAAAAAAACAAACAAAAAACATTGAGATATTTTTCTCCTGTTCCACAGAAGAAAGAAAGTCATACATGTTTGGAACAACATGAGGGTGAGCAATTAATGTCAGAATATTTATTTTTGGGTGAACTATCCCTTTAAAAAAATCTGAGCTGATATAAAAATTTTATTCTGTGGTATTGTTTTTATATGACGTTTGGCTATACCGGTACACTGGCTTGTCATAATTTTGTTTGTCAGAAAGAGGGATTAAAAGCTCCAGTAGCATAGGGCTGCACCACCATATGAATGAAGGTGTCTGTGTGACACAGCTGGCTCTATTACTGAACATGCCATCTATTTGGAACCTGTGGAGAAGGGAGGAGGGAACACCATGTGTTTTTCATCTACGTGTAGTCATGTAGTGTCTCTGAGGAGGACGGCTTGGAAACGCCATGCGGTTCCAGGTAGAGGGGGGTTGAGGGGAGGGGCAGTGGGAAAAGGGCACAAGAGATGCAGTGTCTTTGCTGGAAAGAGAGAGAGAGGGGAAGGGGGAATGTTTGAGTGGAGGAGTAAAAGTTTAAATTAACTCTGGTCAGCTACTGGAGGCAAGCAGGGAAAGCACAGTTTGCAGGGAAAGCACAGGAGCTATCAAGTGAGTATTCGCATCGTTTTGTGGCATTAATTCAAATGTTTTGTAAAGTCAATAGTTGGTGTAGCTCACTTTATTACTCTATAAAGTGTGATTCTGTTGTCATACAGTATTTATCTTTTTAAAGCAGAATTTTTTCTTTAGCTTTCTGGATTGTAATAATTTGAAGCAGTGAACTGAAGAGGCATTGTTATGGTAAAAATGGTGTGAAATTGAAACAAAGGGTTTGTTAGGGTTTAAGGAATCTCCATAGTGTTTCTGCGCTCTCTCTCTCTCTCTCTCTCTCTCTCTCTCTCGCTCACACTCTCACCCACTGTTTTTCTTTTCCTCTCTCCCCCACTGACACACCGGCTTGTTTACATAAATGCTCACGTTTCTTATTCATTTATTCTAACAATAGGATTAACAATTTTTAATTCCCATTTTTATATTCTATCCAACATGCTTTCTCACAGTCACATTGTTGAGTAAATAGGAATGGGTTTCAGATATGGGTTTATGCAATCTTCTGCATACATACCATCTTTACTTTCCACAGTAGAGATGTTCATTAGCTAGAAGTGCTGTAATGCATTAGTCTATAATTGCTAAGATTGACTGTGCATCACCACTATTATTATGAATGTTATATTCACTGTTATAATTGTCAGCCACATACATCAATTGTCTTTAAGAAGTTCTGCAATATATTTACATTTATACTGTTGTCAACCTCAAGAGTTTATGGTAAAGAGTGGATTCACTGATATAATATGTTGTAATCTAGGTCACTCGTCACATTATTTGATCAAATTCATATTTTGAGTAATATTTACAATACAAACTATTTTTACCAGTATTATTATTATCTTCTGTCTTGAACTTGTCCTTTCTCTATCCAGACGGAGAGTCCACCATCCACACAGTGGCAACTGGACAGGTGGCTTGAGAAAGTCCCTAAAAAGCATCAGTCAACTGACCACGACCCAGGAGGAGGACATCGACGGAGTGCAAAATCAGACTGTGACCGAGGACCATCACCGGGTAGATACTGGGGAAGAGACTCTGAGTCAAGACAGGATTATAGTCCTTGTGAAAGTCCAGTCCCAAGTCCAAAATTTGACTATAGCCCCAGAAACAGTCCTCGTCCCAGCCCGGAATACAGTCCATGCCCCAGTCCAGGAATTAGCCTTGTGCCAAGCCCAGTGCCAAGTGTGTGCCCAAGTCCAGGAGACAGCTTCAGAGATAGTCGAAGTCCAAGCCCTTTATTTCCACACCCTCCCAGAAGCCCCAGTCCAAATTTTTCATCCACCACAGTACCTATCCAAGGAACATATCCTCAGGTACAGTCACCTCAACAGGAAAATCCCAGGCATATTGCACATCCATCAGTTGCCTCCAATCCAGCACATCGTCCCAAGGTCAGGCCATGGGTGCCTCCGGACCATAGCTCCAACCAGAGAAAGGAAATTAGACTCAAAGACTCTAGATCCAGAGACTCTCGATCCAAAGACTCCAGACCTGGTCCTCCCCAACAACCCCATCATTCCAAACACAGCTTAACAGAAAAGTCACACAAAGATCACACACACAAGCCTGAATCCAAAAACTCTGAATCTACAAGCAAGCAAAGGTTTAACTCGCCTTCGAACCCAATTACAAAGCATTCGTTGAAGCAAAGACCACGTGTTAGCCCAAAACCACAAGCCAGGCACTCATCTACAACTGACCATAGTATTGAAAATAACCACAGAAGCAATGACCCTACAGGGGCATCAAACCACAGTTCAACCTCCAAATTGGGACATTCATCTCATTTCAATACTTTAAAGAGCTCAGACCGTGGTCCTTCATCAAAGTCCAGGGACTTGTCCCAAAGAGAAGTCAACAGTCATTCTAGTCACAACTCTAAGACTAAGTCTTTCCCAGATACCAAGCAATCCAGCTCTAAACAGACTTCCCAACCACATTCCAGCCCAAATCCCAGGGTCAAACTAGGGGACACCCCAGTACCTAGAACTGGGCACTCCCAAAAGGAGCCAAAACCCAGAGAGAGAGAGCGGGAGGTGGACAGCCGAGGAAAGGCCCAGGGAGTGACCCTGGTGCCGACTGGCAAAGAGCAGAGACAAAGAATACTGGCGGAAGAGCAGGTAATAAGGCGCCGCTGGGTTCAGAGTTCTGAGGAAGAGGGAGAAGAGGAAGATAGGAGAACTGAGGAAGGGGAAAGAGAAAGGAAGCGGAGAAGGAGGAGGGAGCAGGAAGCTGAATGGAAGGCGGTGCAGCCCAAGCAAAGACCTCACACCAACAGCCAGCATCACGCTCAACAAGAAAGCAACAGACTCAACCTTGAGGAGCAGAGGAGGAAGAAGAAAAGGTGGAGCAACCAGGACATTTCCTCACATCCTCATGTGATAGACTCTAGCCCTTCTCCTCCACTCTCTCCACCTTCGCCTACTCCTGTCGTCAAGCCCACTTGTCCATCATCTTCCTCATCCTCCTCATCGTCCTCATCATCTTCCTCTGAATCAGACTCTGAGTCCAGTCCACCCCGGAACATTGCCAAAGTCCCTGCAGATTCAACATCAAACCAAAAAACTGTTCCAAAGAGGAGGGATGACAAACAGGGATTAGGCACTGGTGCTCACCCCCACGGCTCAAGCTTAAGCACCCCTGAGACAGATAAAAAAGTCCAGGGCAGGCACAAACTCTACACACTGGTTCCTTTTGGCCGATCTGAGAAGTCCCCCACTGTTGCACATCGAGGCCTGAGAAAACTTGTTGTGAGGATAGACCTCTCACTTCTGGGTAGAGTCCCTAGTGCAGATGAGATTACAGAAAGACAGTCCTCGTCTTCATCTTTGTCATCGGGAAGGGCAAAAGAAAAGACATCGATGAAGCAACTGCACCACTCTGAACAACTGCCTGGAGATGGCAGAAGTAAAAGAAAAGTGAGGAAGAAAAAAACATCTTTACATTCAGTTAATGCAAACAATTCAGCAATTTTGAATTTATGTTCTGTTGAATATGAGAGGTGTCTTCTTACATACTTGTACATTTTCGCATGTTTTGCCGTATGCCATAGGCTGAGAATGGAGATGCTCAAAGAGAAAATAAGAGAAATCACTCTCGTGCTGATAAACTCCCATCGTCAGTCCATAATGACACTGAGGAAACCTGCGCTGACAACAAACAAAACGGGTATATTTAGACCTATTTACTTTATTTGAACTTTTTTCCTTTTATAAATCAGTACTGACAATTGTACATATAAAGTTTGTCTTTGCAGATACAGTTTAGGTCAAATTTAAGTTGTGTTTTGAAATTCAAATTTGAATTTTGTTGATTCAGAAATTTGGAACATATGTGCTATTGCATATTGATAGTATAATAGGATATTTTCAAGCAATTACACATTGAAGGACATCATGGAAAGCCCCTATAACAAAATACAAACATGGAAAAGGTCAATTCATAGCTGTTATTCTTGCCAATTGGGGCATGTTGGCGTAATCTGATGTTTACTGTATGGCTCATGCTTTTTTGATGACGTCCTCTTTATTGCCGTGTATGCAGATGTCATGATGATTACTTTTACTCCAAGAGGCCAGTGTCCCCATTGTCTCCTCCATCTGACATAATAGAGCTCTCAAAGCCCCCTGTGAAAGCTCAGCACGCAGAGAAGTACCACACACCTCCAGAAAAAGACAATGATTCAACAGCACAGAAAACACAGGTTCTTAAAATAACACTCAGACAGCACATAAAAGCTTTCTTTCTTTCTTTCTTTCTTTCTTTCTTTCTTTCTTTCTTTCTTTCTTTCTTTCTTTTTCATTTTGCAGTCAAAGGCTTATTTATAAGGGATTTCTTAGTTTTTACAACTGCTTTACAATAATTTTTCTATAGATTTTTTTAACACTTAAATTATCAACATCCTTCAATCTTAAAAATGTAAGTTCCAAAAAGAATTTAACAGCCTGATTTTAAAATAGAACATACAATTTGACAAACTAAGAACTTTTCATTCTTTAGTTCTTTAGAAGAACTAATGTTTTGTATAATGCAACATAAAGAACCTTTTTAATCTTTAAGAACTATTTGGCATATCAAGAACCTTATATAGACCAATAATAATAATAATAGAAGAGGGTTCTTTACTGGAATTTAGATTGTTCTAATGTATTATACACAAATGGAACAGGACCTTTGTCTCAACAGGTCCAGAAGACGCAGCCCAAGGTAGAGGTGGAGTGTGTCGGGGTGTCGGGACACCCACAGCCTCTCTCTGGATCTCGTGTTCCTCCTCCAAACCTTCCTCTTCACTACAGAGGAACCGTACCTATCAGTGATGTGTGAGTTCATGTCTGTTAATGCGGTGGATGATAATGCTTTCATTTAACAATGCTGCAGCGTATAATGTCAAAAAGCTTCCCATAGTTCTCACCTAATGTTTTTTTCTTCCCTTCATGTTAGCTCTCATCATGCTGAGTACTACATGCATGAGGCCAAGAGGTTGAAACATCGAGCAGATGCAATGGTATAACAGCATTGTGAAAATTATGGGCTTTTCATATTGTGTATAACCCCTAGTTATCGTTGTTCTAAACCTCGCTTTTAACCCTGAGTAATGGAACTTTTCACACTTGTAATTTAGAAGCGAGGTTAGCAGTGCTTTTTCGCTGTTAACCCTGCATTTCGGTGCCAAACATGTGTAATGATGCAGTGTCAGAATATTATCAATGACACAGACTGCAAATATTCAAATACGAATGTTAACCCAGGGTCTAGGAAGTGTTTTTCTAAATAACTGTGTGTAGAGGTCTCAAGGATTATAGAATATAAAATTAGTCTCATACCAAAACAAGGTTGAGAATCCCTGGCTCATCTGTGTATCCTGTCTATCTGATTCATCCACTGCATTTATGCTTTTGCCTCTCTATCTCTGTTTACAGGTGGATAAGTTAGGAAAAGCTGTGAATTATGTGGATGCCGCTTTGTCCTTCATGGAGTGTGGTAAAGCCATGGAAGAGGGACCGCTTGAGTCCAAATCCCCCTACACCATGTATGCTGAAACGGTGGAGCTCATAAGGTGTTTCTTCTTCACCCTCTCTATTGTTCTTTTTTTTCTGCTTCTGCATTATTTCAGCATGGAAAGCATTTTGACTAGGCCAAATATCACAAGACTTTAATAATCTATAAATGGAAAACAGTGGTAGCTCCTTGTGACTATTTTACCTACATCAGATATGGGTGAGATTTAGTGCTGACAGATCAACAAGCACAAAAAATGCAAACATATTTGTTAAAGGGTTAGTTCACGCAAAAATGAAATGTTGTTTCAAACCCCTAAGACCTTCGTTCATTCGTTCATCTTCGTAACACAAATGTCACAAAGATATTTTTGATGAAATCCGAGAGCTCTCTGACTTCTCCATAGACAGCTATTTAATTAACACTTTCAAGGCCCAGAAAGGTAGTAAAAACATTATTAAAACAGTCCACGTGACTCCAGTGGTTCAATCTAAATTTTACAAAGCGACGAGAATACTTTTTGTCCGGAAACAAAAATAACGACTTTATTCAACAATGTTCTGAAGATGAACAAAGGTCTTATGGGTTTGGAATGACATGAGGGTGAGGGTGAGACAGAATTTTCACTTTTGGGTGAACTAACCCTTTAATATTAATATATTGTAGATTATATGCCATATTTTTGGCAGATGGCAAAATAGAAAGGGCCATAAAAGGTGGTATGTATGTGAGAAGCTCTGTTAATTTGACATGTTCTCTGTTCTGATTAGATACGCTATGAGACTTAAGAGTCATGCAGGCCCTGGAGCCAGCCAGGAAGACAAACAGCTAGCTGTACTGTGGTAAATACAACACTACAAAGATCACTACACTGCAACTATCTGTATTTATCACGCTATAGTCTATTGACAAAACAAAAATTTTGTGTCTGGGTTGTAGTTTCCGCTGTCTTGCTCTACTTTATTGGCAAATGTTCAGACTTAAAAAGGACCACGCTCTGAAATACTCTAAAGTCCTGCTGGACTACTTCAAGGTAGGCTGTTATCAGTTATCATACATCATATCATACAGTTTGTTAAAACAACTAAGTTGTGCTGTTGACAGATTTACCCATACTTGTAACTGTTTATTCTTTTATTAGAGTTCGCCAAAAGGACCTCACAAACCCCCTTGGAACGATGCTGGAAAGTAAGGGCTAATTATAGCTGGGCCTGTAATTCATATACTCAGCCACTGTGAGAAACCATTATGTTGTGTTTGAGTGTCAGTACAACTGTATTTGTGCTTCAACAGGGGAACTGTACCAACTGCCTCTATTTGTTCTGTCAATATAATGGGATCTCACCCAGGCAGCTCACCGAGCAGTGTCATCAGCATTCCCCATCGTATCCACCAGATGGCAGCAAATCACCTCAACATCACCAACAGTGTCCTGTACAGTTATGAGTACTGGGAGGTGGCTGATACCCTGGCCAAGGAAAATAAGGGTGAGTTTTTGGTGCAGTTCTGTTTAGAAAGTAACTGTGCACTTCCCATTTTAATAGCTTAGAAAAAAAAAACATTTATTTGATATTATTTTAAAATGTATTGTTATTTACAAACCCGATTCCAAAAAAGTTGGGACACTGTACAAATTGTGAATAAAAACAGAATGCAATGATGTGGAAGTTTCAAATTTCAATATTTTATTCAGAATACAACATAGATGACGTATCAAATGTTTAAACTGAGAAAACATAGTTTTAAGGGAAAAACAAGTTGATTTTAAATTTCATGGCATCAACACATCTCAAAAAAGTTGGGACAAAACCATGTTTCCCACTGTGTGGCATCCCCTCTTCTTTTTATAACAGTCTGCAAACGTCTGGGGACTGAGGAGACAAGTTGCTCAAGTTTAGGAATAGGAATGTTGTCCCATTCTTGTCTAATACAGGCTTCTAGTTGCTCAACTGTCTTAGGTCTTCTTTGTCGCATCTTCCTCTTTATGATGAGCCAAATGTTTTCTATGGGTGAAAGATCTGGACTGCAGGCTGGCCATTTCAGTACCCGGATCCTTCTTCTACGCAGCCATGATGTTGTAATTGATGCAGTATGTGGTCTGGCATTGTCATGTTGGAAAATGCAAGGTCTTCCCTGAAAGAGACGACGTCTGGATGGGAGCATATGTTGTTCTAGAACTTGGATATACCTTTCAGCATTGATGGTGCCTTTCCAGATGTGTAAGCTGGCCATGCCACATGCACTCATGCAACCCCATCCCATCAGAGATGCAGGCTTCTGAACTGAGCGCTGATAACAACTTGGGTTGTCCTTGTCCTCTTTAGTCCGGATGACACGGCGTCCCAGTTTTCCAAAATACTTCAAATTTTGATTTGTCTGACCACAGAACAGTTTTCCACTTTGCCACAGTCCATTTTAAATGAGCCTTGGCCCAGAGAAAACACCTGCGCTTCTGGATCATGTTTAGATATGGCTTCTTTTTTGACCTATAGAGTTTTAGCCGGCAACGGCGAATGGCACGGTGGATTGTGTTCACCGACAATGTTTTCTGGAAGTATTCCTGAGCCCATGTTGTGATTTCCATTACAGTAGCATTCCTGTATGTGATGCAGTGCCGCCTAAGGGCCCGACGATCACAGGCATCCAGTATGGTTTTCCGTCCTTGACCCTTACGCACAGAGATTGTTCCAGATTCTCTGAATCTTTGGATGATATTATGCACTGTAGATGATGATCACTTCAAACCTTCTGCAATTTTTCTCTGAGAAACTCCTTTCTGATATTGCTCCAGTATTTTTGGCCGCAGCATTGGGGGAATTGGTGATCCTCTGCCTATCTTGACTTCTGAGAGACACTGCCACTCTGAGAGGCTCTTTTTATATCCAGTCATGTTGCCAATTAACCTAATAAGCTGCAAATTGGTCCTCCAGCTGTTCCTTATATGTACATTTAACTTTTCCGGCCTCTTATTGCTACCTGTCCCAACTTTTTTGGAATGTGTAGCTCTCATGAAATGCAAAATGAGCCAATATTTGGCATGACATTTCAAAATGTCTCACTTTCAACATTTGATATGTTATCTATATTCTATTGTGAATAAAATATAAGTTTATGAGATTTGTAAATTATTGCATTCCTTTTTTATTCACAATTCGTACAGTGTCCCAACTTTTTTGGAATCGGTTTGTATTATTTAGGGAAAAAAACGTATTTATTTATATGGGGAAAAAGTGTGTTTATTTTATTTATTTTTTTACATTTTTGATAAATAAGAATTTCAGTGATAATTCAACCAATGGCAATTAAATGATTCTCTCTCACACACACACCAGAATTTTTCAACTATCTGAACACACTGACTGGACCCTTGACTCTGCATAGCAGTATGGCCCATATCGTCCAGTACACAAGGCAAGGGCTGCAGTGGATCCGGATCAGTGCTAATCTGTCATAATACCATGTACAGACATTCTCAAAATCACTTGTGGAAACGATGTTCTGAAGCCAAATCAGCAAAAGATTTTACAATTCCTGCACACTGTGACCAAGGTGTCTGATTTTGGGCCAGGACTATTGTTAAGCCCAGACAGTGCTGTTCATGACAACATGAACATCATGTTATCATATGGTATTTAGAAGCAGACATGCCTATGTTACTTCATCCTACTGAGCATTAAATGTCATAATATCTGAGGATACAGTGTCAGATATAATCATGTTTTCTTTTATGCAATCAAGACTTGCAGGTCAAATTGAAAGAACTTTGGTCATTCAATTTTTAGCACTTCTTTAAAAATGCTAATCTTACTGAAAGTTTTGAAAAGGAACCGTTGTCAGCTAATTCATCAAATGCTGCTTTTCCAAAATGTGCCACATTTTTATATAAGAAATAATAAAAATATTTTTTATTTTCTGTATGTAATTATGATAACTCTTTACTGGATTCAAGTGATTTTTTTATGACAGGGTGTTGCATCCATCCAACGTTCATTTAAAAACATTGTTTTTTGTTTGTTTGTTTGTTTTTTACACGAGCCTTCCATAACTTCTTCAAAATCAATGCATGCACAAAGTCTTTAAGATCTGTGGATGTGATTCATTTTTTTAATGAAGTTCTTTGTGCAATAAGTCAGACTTTTTACATATGTGTCATGTAAATGTTTTGGTGCTGTTTTTCAATAGCCAGCATAAAGTCATGTCGGTCTATGCAAGACTATTTATGGCATTGTGAAGTTCTTGTAAAGTAAGAAAAAACATAATCAGGAATTTTGTAATTAAAGTGTTTTACAGTAGATTGTAGTAGTGTTGGTCATATATGTTAATGATGGTGATGATGATAATGAATTGCAAACCACAGCAATCCATTAGTGATATTGCCATTTAGCAGACCATAGCATAAGATCTCTAATGAAAATCAAGATTATATTTTGAAATAACTCATCTACAAATAATCAGAGACTTTGCACATTCTAGTCTCTAAGATATTCTAGGTACCATTTTATAAACACCTAAGGAAATAAAAAGAAGGACTGTCCTCACATAGTAACTTTACCTTTGAAAGAGTACTTGTTTGCTTATTTAACATTCCCACCTTCAAAATACTAAACTACAATTACTGTTACTACAGTACAAAGCCAATTTCATCTATGCAGAAACATTTATGTTTCGGTGTTACTATTTACAGCCATGTGTGTGGTTCCATATGCATCTTTTAATGAATAAAGAAACTAATTATGCAAATATATTTTAACATTAAAATGTGCTAATGTTGTAAAGTACTGCTCATTGTTAGTTTAACACATTTTAAATGTACCATTTTTAATGCTACTTAAAGTGATGCAGAAAATGTGCTATTTTATTTATAAATGCGTAATTTCATATTATTGAAATATAATTATAAAATTAATTATACCATAATTAATTATACCATTATTATAAAATTAATTATACCATACCAAACATTAAAAATAGTTTAATTGTTATTTTAATCTTATTGAGAAGTCATACCAAAAATGTGCTATTTTAGCGGAAGTCACTAATTTTTCTATTTGTCGCCTGTTATATATTTAGCAATGGGAAAAGATAACCTCATCACATCATCTGTCGCCGTTTACTTACACACGGATCCTCCTTCTGTTGTAGGACTACCCGTGTTGCCATGTCCGCGTGATATACGCGACTTTGATGGTGTGCTTTTCCCTCAGGCAATAATGAGCGTTTTTTTGCGCGATCTGGCAACAACGAGTACTATCAGCGACAGTCCGCTGCTGTGTATCTGTGTATGTACTAGTTCGGCTGCCGTGTGGCGTTTAGCACACATATATACGACACGTAGCGTCAATATTTTGTTTGGTTAAAGCATAACGTAAATGGCCTCTGGAGCCGAGAGAGCGGAGCCTGGAGACAGCGAACAGGATGAAGAAGATGTATACGAAGTGGAGAGGATTATTGACATGCGAGTGGAGGAGGTGAGAGAGTGTGTGCGCCAGCGCTTCGGATGCCATATTGCTAGCGACTTAGCATGTAGCTATTACTGTCCTTTGTAAATACTACAGATACGGGTATAATAAGTAGGATAACGCCAAAGAAAGTGTTGAAAGGGACATTTTACGGCCTGTTCACCTTAAAATAAACTTCCTGCAGTGAAGAGAGTGTGTGTTGCAGCGCTTCGGGTGCCATATTGCTAGCGACTTAGCATGTAGCTATTACTGTCCTTAGTAAATACTGCACATCCGTGTATACATAGTAGGATAACTCCAACGAAATAGGTGAAAGGGACATTTTACAGCATGTTCGCCTTAAAACACAAACTCCCTGCAACGCAGAAAGGCTGTTGCACTCGTTGTAACTTTGAGTGTTAGCTCAGCTCGCCGCCCGCTTTGAGCCATGAGCAGAGGCGCGAGTCAAAATTGAGTTCCAAAGGCGTTGTGCTCTTGTTGTTTACATCACAACTGCTTAATGTCTAGCTAAATTACTACTTAAAACCCCTGACTAAACCTACTTACGCCCAAAATAAACACGAACACGAACAGTGGTGTTTCATACGGAGGAAAACAATGTTGACAGCAGTGACAGTCATTCAACGGTTTATTCTGTTTGTTTACTATTATTATATCTAAAACAGCACATTATTAGTCGCTTTGCACGAATGCATAGAAAATAGAGGGACTAAATATTGTGCACATCTGTCGGATCAGAAAAAAATAAATGAAACATGACCACTTTTTACAGTGTAAACTCACAAATAAATCTTGCACTTAATGCGTGAAAGATTAATCGCTTGCCATGGTAGACCTTCATGCATGATCTGAAGGGAATGCATAACAATGATTCAGCATTTTTCCTTAGAAGACGTTTATTTTATTAGAATACAGCAATTATTCAGTAGTTTAGATTATTGTAAGATGTCGTAACACTCAGACCCTGAATATTGTTACTGTACTATGGGGAGCCGTTTTTGACATGGATTTGCTCTGGAGGTGTTTGGAGATGTGAGGTGGGGTTGGGATCTGTTTAGACTAGAGTCTGTGTTTCCCTGTTCTTGTTTAGGTGCTTTACTCGAAGGCCTCTTGGGTTCTCATAAAGAGAGAGAGAGAGAGGAATATCACATTACAGGCCACTTTCATCACATAACGGAAGATGCCTGGTTGCCTCAGCATATGTGGAATGCTGACTGGATGATTAGTTATTTGGAGACTGTTTTACTGTGTAGTTCCGAATGTGTAAAATGCAAGAATAACTGATCACTTCATGCCAGACTGCCTCAGTTTATTTTGGTGAGGCTACATTAAGCAGTGCCTAATCTAGAAATATCACAAGGGCGTGTGTTTGTGGAACTGTGTATCATTAGTATTCAAAGGACAAGGGTTATGTGACAATGGGAGGTTTGTTTTTAAATGTTGTTTTAAAACGACAGATAATGAAGTGGAGTGAGCAGAAAAAAAAGTGTACTTGAAAAGGTATATTCATCTGTTGCAGATGAAAGCCTGTTGGTTAAGATCAATAAATCCTTGGTAGAGTGTGTTGAGGTCAGTGATTAGAGAACAGATAACGCACAACATGTAAAATCAATTTTGTACCACTCTGTGCCCTTTGAACTGGAGTCAGTTGTACTGCAGACACTAATGTATCTGTAATGTGTGACGTAAAGTCACTGTGTCTTAGTGTCTAAATGTGGGTAATTTTGCTTTTTAAAGCAATTTAGATACATGGAACCTAATATGATATTTTAAGCTTATTTGTGCAGCTTTTTTTGTTTTTGTCTCTCAACTGTCTGTCAGATTATTGTCCCATTTCACTGCTTTCTCAGCTGCTTTTTATTTCCCTTTTACCATAGCCTTTTGTAGTCAGAAATAAGCTTGTTATAATTATTATTTTGTATTTCAGATGATGGCATGTTTATAACTAAACATGTAGCATCTATTTATGTCTCCTACTTCAGTTAAAATAAACAACATGCAATTCTTAAATTATGCCTTGCACAAAATCAAATTAACATTTAAATTCAAAACTATCTGTAAATAATGCATAAGATGCCATAAATCAATAAAGGCTATCCTTGACTACAGTTTAAATAACTGGTTTATCAATATGTTATATTAAAGCAACAAACATTAAATATACAACAATACTGTTCAAAAGTTTGGGATCAGTGAGATTTTCTTGTTTGTTTTTGACATTTGTAATGATACAAAATATTTCTATTCATCAAAGACTTAATGCTTGTCACGTGACTCACCGCAACCAAAATAGCGCTGTATGACAGATGTATCGCTTTTATTAGGTTTTTCCTTTTTTATTCAAAATATTGACAAACTTGCTTGTCATTTACCATGTCATCAATCTAATAATTCGATTCTCAAATACGTGTGAGTGTGTTTTGCCATTTAAAAACATTTTATAAATGATCTTGATTTTGCTCCATAACGTGAGATGGGCGCCGCCATGTTTGTCCTGTCAGTCGGATTTACAGCACGTAAATTCTTCAGTTTCTCCCGAAATACATGCAAGTAAGTGACCGGTGAACTGGGAGAAGAATAGAGTAAACTTTATAGTTACTTGCACTATGTGTATCTGATATTAATAAAACTCAAATTATATTTGAATGGATTGTTATTGCTGCTTCCATAGACACCCGTGTGTATTTTACCAACTCTAGATGTATTGTTTTACTAGTACTTGCGTGTATTTAAATGTTTGAAACCTAAAATAAACATTATGTGGTTGAAAACACTGCATGATGTATGTCAAGCGCTGAGTGCGTCCGGCTCTGGCTCAGTGCCAGCCAGAATGCGAAAACACAGTTTGAATCTGGCAGTTATGTCACGTCTCTGAACATTCTAAATCCCATATACGGTACCGTACTCTCAGGGACACAGAAATAAAAATCCCACACGTGGGACCGCTCAAAAGGTTAATCGAGATGGGCACAAAAATGACCAAATTTCCTCCAAATGGTTTGTTGCGCCCCACTTGTCATGTCTCTATGCCCCACACTTTGAGAAACGCTGTATTAGAGTGATTTCTGAAGGATCATGTGACACTGAAGACTGAAGAATCACAGGAGTAAATCACATTTTAAAATAGAAAACGGTTATTTTAATTGTATTAATATTTCACGATATTACTGTTTTACTTTCTTTTTTTTTTATCAAATAAATGCAGCCTTGGAGAACATAAGACTTCTTTAAAAACATCAAACAGTTTTACAGATACAAATTTTACCTTTCAAACTTTTGAACAGTAGAATACATTTAAGTCAGTAGCAATTTCTGTCACTATCTTGACTGCAGAGGCATTAAACCCATAACTAGATAGATATTATTATACATTTAAAAACAAAACAAAAAAGTTGCCATGACTTTTTAAATATCTGATGGATTTTTGTATTGATACCTTGTTAATTTCTTATTCTGCAAGAAAGCTGTGTAGTAAAAAAGTCTTTTTGAATGAGAAATATTTCTGTCTCTCTCTGTGTCGGTCTCAGCGTTCGTAACAATTTTACCCAAGTGTTGTCCATTCATACCGACTGTAACATGAGTCAGTCAGTGATGGCTTTAAGCCAGAACCACTCAGATCAACTGACAGCCTGTGCTTCGTAGACTTCTGTGCTTTGGCAGACACACACACAGTCAATTATGTCTTTAACTTGCTTGTTTACATAAATACAGTGACTACCTGCTTCTCATTGTTGCTTGTTCCTGCACAGAGGCAGTTGTACAGAAACTAGCAATCTAAGCCAAGGCACTTGAATATATGTGAACCTACTATAGTAGTAGTTTTGTGCTTTAAGACCCATATAGATGTGTGTTTACATACAACAGCCACAAAAGTATATTGAGTTGCTTGCCAGTTTTGTGAAACCAGTTGATGGAGAAGAGGAGAGAGATTATTTGGCTTTGATTTTCAACTATTATTAATCCTCTAGCTAGAGTCACAGGAAATAAGAGGAGCCGGGAATCGGCTGTGTTTGTTACTTAGCAACACAGCGGATAATGAATTTCCCTTTGAAACTAACCTGTGACGCTTGGGATGTGTCTGCTAATTACTGCCTTGATGCCTCCTATAAACATCACCCTTCTCATCATTCTCTCATGTAGCGCATGACACCAGTGATAATGTGAGGTAGAAGTCTGGCACTACAGCCTAAGCAGTGTTTTCATAGCCTGAAAACAAAAGTTCACTGTTTTTATAAAGTTCACTTATTTATATACTTAGTTTTGAATTAGCTTTTATTTTTATATTTTCAGTCTATTTGTTATGTTTTTGTCATTTTAATTCTTTCCCTTTTTTGTATTTTAGTTTTAGTAATTTTAGTACTTCAACACAAGGAACATTCTCATTATTATAACTGGCAGCTGTCCAACATCACTACCTAAAATGGTCATAAAACTAAACAAATTTTCTGAGAGGTGTTTGGGTTGCACATCATAGTATACAATATTAGCATCTGTTCATTTTTATTGTAGTGAAAACTGGTTAAATTTGTGCTGTTTCATCTTCAGAGTACCCAGAATATATGTGTGTTTGTTTACTGTGAGCTTACAAAACCATGTGAATTTTGTTCATTTTAATGCCTGCAATGGTGAATTGCAGTGTGCATTTGTGGTAACCTTTTATGCTTCAACAATGAGAGTGAAATAAAACTAATGGGATCTGTTGTCAGTCTCCCCCTCCACTTTACTCCATAATTTCAAAAGTGTGATGAGAACTAACCGGTGCTGAAATAGGGGGGTTCATGAACCTTTAAAGAGTGTTTAAACCTGTATGTTTTCATTTAATGCTGTATGGAGATTGTAGATAACCCAGTGGTCTAACATTTTTGTAGGGAGTGGTGCTGTATCGGGTGCGATGGAA
Source organism: Paracanthobrama guichenoti (assembly GCA_018749465.1). Taxonomy (NCBI): domain Eukaryota; kingdom Metazoa; phylum Chordata; class Actinopteri; order Cypriniformes; family Gobionidae; genus Paracanthobrama; species Paracanthobrama guichenoti. The sequence continues at coordinate 20,954,748 of CM031951.1, forward strand.
GAACTATTCATCGGAGGAAGACACCTGGGAGCCTGAGGCGCATCTGGACGACTGCAGGGAGGTGCTACTGGCCTACAAGAAGGCCCTGGCCGAGATGAAGCCAAAGAAAGAAACTGGGATGGTGAGACTCTTAAGATGTGTTCACATGATTGTAGTTTTTCTAAGAACTTGTACGGGCAATGCAATCAATATCTGGTTTATCTACAGTCTTTATGAATACTGATTTGTGTTCCGTTGTGCCTAGAAGCTGCCCATGAAGAGTGATCTGTTCGATGCTGACTCAGAGAGTGAAGGTGATAAAGAGAAACCCAAAGAATCACCTATAAAGAAGAAGAAGAAAAAAAAGAAGAAAGTGGAGGAATCAGACGAGGAGATTCCTGTGAAGAAAAAAGAAGAAAAAGAAGGATAAATGGCGGGAGGACAAGCCTCTGCCTGCACCTGAGTCTGATGAGGAGGAGGAGGAGGAAGAGGAGAGCAGGGATCCTTCCCCTACACCTCCTAAAAAAGAGACGAAGAAGAGGCTCATTGAATCAGATGATGACGATGCCCCAGTTACTCCTAAGAAACAAAAGAAGCTTGACAAGCCTAAAGATGGAGGAAAACAGAAGAAAGAGAGTGGAGAAGACCGCAAGAAAAAGAAAATCAAGTCAAAAAGAGAGATTGATTCCTCTGACGAAGAGGATGATAAGAGCGACGTGCCCTCTGAGACCCAAACAGATGATACGACAAACACAGAAACAAATGATTCCTCCAAATCTATGACAGCAAAATCCACAGACAAATCTGTTCGAAGTGAGAGTGGAGGCGACCTCAAGCAGGCCAAGCAGAAGAAGGCCAAGTCTGACCTCAAACTGCAAGGTTTCAAAGACCTGATTCAAGAGAAGAAGCCTAAAAAGGTAGAGGTTTCAACGGCTGTGCTCAAAGAAAGTGGTTCAAACAAGCTCAAGAACCTTACTAGTAGCAAAAGCACTAGCAAGTCTTCTCGCAGTGAGGAGGAGCCTGATTCCAGTGACACGGGGGCAGCCACGCCTGCACCCAAGTCAAAGGTCAAAAGCAAAGGGCAAGAAGCAACCCTTACTTCTCAGCGGCTCTCATCTGCATCTTCCTCCTCCTCATCCTCCACAGCATCAACAGCCCCAATCAAACCCAAAGAGGAAGAGCCAAAAGAAGACGGTGGTGAGAAGGCTGGTGCCTCTAACCTGTTTGAGAAGTTTCTGCTGAACTGTGAGGCAAAAGATCGCGTACCAAGGAGACAAGCAGACCAGAACAAGAATGCAACTCCAAAGGTACAGGTCTATAAAGCTCTGATGGAACCCATTTTCTTCCTTTCCTTATATTGGCATTGGCATTGGCATTGGCATTTCTCTTTCTCTTTCTCTTTCTCTCTCTCTCTCTCATACACCCCAATACTGTTTAATGTTTATGAATCCATTTACTGTATTGTTTGATCAAAAATACAGTAAAAGATGATTCTTCAGAAATAATTCTAATATGCTGATTTGGTGTTCAAGAAACATTTCTTATTTTCAATATTGAACAAGTTGAAGAAGTTGTGCTGCTTAATATTTTTGTATTATGGCAACCACCAAGAATGCTTGGAAATGTTTTCAGAAAATGTAAAAAATCTAGTGTTATGTTTGTGATTTGACTGTTTTATTTTTAACTTGTTCTACAGGGTACAGGGAAAAATGACAAGAAAACAAAATTGTCAAAGCAGTCTCCTGCACGGAAACCTGATTCAGATAAGACAGAGAAGGCAAAAGATGGTAAAATACATTTGTAGCTGACTTTAATTTTTAATGGTCTTGTGCTTTTTGTTTGATCACCTGATATTAACAAATACGTTCTTCTCCTAACAGTGCCACGATCAGGTCAGAGTCCTGTCTCCATGGAGATAGACGAGAAACAGGAGAAGGGAGCATCCGAGATGGAGAAAAGTGATAAATTAGATGAGCCAGCCCCAAAGTCCAAGGAGGAATTACAAAGGGAGCAAAGAGAGGAAGAGCAAAGGAAGAGGAAAGAAAAGATGGAAGAAGAGGAGAGGAGGAGGAAAGAAAGGATTGAAGAAGAGGAGAGAAAGAAGAAAGAAAGAATTGAGGAAGCCCAACGGGAGAGAAAAGCACGCATGGAGGAGGCACAGAGACTGGCAGAAGAAGCCCGGCAAGAGAGGCTGGAAAGGAAGTCCATGACGGAGTCAATAGCGTCCCCTGACTCTACAGAAGACTCCAGATGGAAAGACAAAAGGAGGAGAAGTGAATCACGGGTCTTCACCACCTGCGATGACAATCAGGACTCTCAGGAGACCATGGAGCGCTCAGACAAAACTCCTGGTTTGTACTTGAAGAAGTAAAATTTTTAAAAACAGGTCTTGAGATTCTGTTCATTTGCACTAGGGCTGCATGATTAATCGAAATTAAACCGAAATCGTGATATGTAATCGCAATATGTAATTGAAATCACAGTATGTGGGATTATCGAATCGTGTTTCAGAGTGAGGTCCGCCAATGTGTTCTTTTACAAATGTGCAGCTCATGATCCGATGTTTTCAGTGTCTCAGAGCGGCTTGGATCGCAGTAAATGATCCACACAAACTCATCTCTGCATCTGTTGAGTTTGGGTCGCTTATGCATTTGAAAAAGCAACATGTTTCAAAATAAAAGCTTCATGGTTTAATGTTTGAAAATGAAACATGGAAAAGAAAGAAAGCTTTTATTATTGTAATCTTAAACTTGTACTGTAAATAAATTTTGTATTTTTCTTAAATACTCTTTTATTTTACAAATAAAATATTACAATAGTACTATTTCTTGTTTTGTATAGTATGTTTTAGTAATAATAATCATAATTAAAATAGTAATTATTGTTGGTATTTTATAGTAATATTGATGCATAATGATTTTTTTGTACAAATCTGCAAAGAAGCACATTAAACCGGTGCTTTTTAAAATCACAATCACACTTTTTATCAGAGAAAATGCAATACAATTTTTATTTTATTTTTTCAAATCGTGCAGCCCTAATTTGGACTTCATTTAGCTGTTTTTGAGCAGAACAGCTCATTGTGTGATCCATAGGCATTTATATGTATTATAGGCTATACATGTAATTGCTAATATAGTGGGAATCCCAAGCAGTGTTTGAGTCCGAGGTCACCCCTGGACACTAGTAACCATGTGTCTCTGTGTGACAGACAGGGGACTGCCATCTCTTAATCTTGGGCTTGAGCTCAAGCTGGACTGGATGACACTGGAGGACTTTCAGAAACACTTGAATGGAGAGGATGAGAATCTCTCTCCGCTAGCCTTAACTCCCAGTGAGTGATATACACAGAAAAACGAATAGGACCATCTTTCATTTTTTGTAACATTCAGTTTTGAGTCTCAAGTTTTTCTTCACACGTTTTTCCTCTCCTTTTCTCCCTTGCTCTTTATTTACCATCTAACTCTCAGCTGAGCTGCGAGAAGCAGTGAAAAATGGGAATTACCTGGCAGTAAAACGTGCACTTAGTTCCAAAGAGGACTACAATCTGGATCAGGAGGTATGCTGCTTGTTTCTCTTTCTCTCTTCCTCTATTATTTTTCTATTTCTGACGGTGTCTGTCTTGAAATCTGTTATAATGACTCATAATGGTTCATCATTCAGTCCCTGGGCTGAGAATCACTCACTGAGCAGAAACAGACGTTTTCACTCAAATTCTTGTCTATAATACCTGCAGAGTTGTTAACATTCCCGCTCATCTGTTAGAACATCTGCTATATTGTAATATTTTGAATTGAATTGAAATTGAATTAGCAAACAAAGATACTTTTTGGGCATCTTGAAAAGTAAACTCTATTTGAGATGATATCATGTAAACATTTATTTATTTTTTGTTTATGTGCTGCCACCTGCAGGACTCTAGCGGAATGTCCTTAACGCTGCTGGCTGCTGCAGGTGGTCAGGATGATGTCCTCCGGCTGCTTATTAAGAAAGGAGTGAAGGTCAACGCCAGACAGAAGAATGGCACCACTGCCCTGATGCATGCTGCTGAAAAGGTGCAGAACAACACTGTTCTATTCAGGAACCCTCACAATGGCTGTTTCACTTCAACCACTAAACACGAGAGTGTTAGCATATTTTGTCTAGTATTGTTATGTTTGTATATCTTAGTATATCTTATCTTAGTATAGTTAAGCATTAATTTTATATGTGATCGTGTTGGTGAGTGCACAAGCCCTCAACTGTCTCTTTTATAACTCGTCCTGTTTGGTGCAGAACTTCTTGACGACAGTGGCCATTCTTCTGGAGGCAGGAGCATCTGTAAATGCCCAAACTCTGGGTGGAGAAACGGCTCTCATGAAGGTGAGAAGGTTGTTCTATTCAGGGCTCAATTTGAAGGGGATGGCATCTCCTTGTTGAAAAGGACAATTACCATTCCCATTAGATTAAAGGTGCAATAGGTGATCTGGGAAATGCTAACTTTAGCCTGGTAGCATACAATCCCTCCCTCCCTGCAAATCGCCATCCAAAGCCACGCCTCCAAAACACATGAACGCGCACAGACCAGAAGTGAGACAACCAGAGACAATGTTATTGGATTACATGAACTTTACAGTTCAGTGAGTAACAGTACTACAATAATGAAAGTAAACAACTGTTTGCCTGCCATTTTCACGCTGTCTGCACAGCGTACGTGAACACGCTGATGACATGACACATTAACTGACAGGCAACACGTCCATAGACAACATATATTTATAAATACATTTAGACCGCTTAACATAGTGATTGCTATCAGGATATGAGGAGACTTTCAAACAGCATACCGAAATATTTTTCTGTAGAGAATCACCTATTGCACCTTTTAAGAGTGTTGTGTATCATGTAAAATTTATCATGCAAATTAAATATTAAAATTCTCTACATATGATAATTAATCAACTAGAAATAACACCGATTGACTAATCAGCACTCGATATTGTAATGTGCTGTGCAGTCAAGCAAGCTTTTGTCATTTTTCGCCGCTTGTTCAAAATGGCCAGAACAGTTCAAGTGCATCTTTGGATGTTATGTCACAGTATATATTTCTTTGATTAGTGTTTAAGGACATGGCATAACAAACCCCTGACATGACATTAGAAAGAATAATGAATGGCTAAACATGGCTAAAGTGTTGACTCAGTAAGGGATCGTTGACAAAGTTGCTAAATCTGAGCTTGTGTATATTATTTTATTATTTTATTTACCATACATATACACACACACACACACACACACACACACACACACACACACACACACACACACACACATATATATATATATATATATATTAATAAAATATTATTATTAGGGGCCAAGCCCCAAAGGGGCTGTAGCCCCTATTGTATCTGTTAGTTTTCTTCTTATTATTTTTCCCGAATGGGAGTCAATGGTAGCCCTATGAACCGTAAGTAGGAAAATGAAATTTGGCACACTTGTAGAGATGTTCATGAATAGTCATTGGACCAAATTTGGAGTCTCTAGGACCAACTCTATAGCGCCACCACCAGTTCAAAATTTCAACATTTAAACTGTTATAACTTTTGAACCATTTGAGATAGAGAAATGAAACTTAGTACACCTGATTTCTCTCGTCATGCTGATTACATTCAATATCTTACATTAAGGCTCCACCCATTACATTAACAGCCATTTTGAAAAGTACAGTGTTCCGTTTTTTCACCACTACTCCTTCAAAATTTGTCCAATTTTGTCCAAAATTGTCTCAAAATTGATAAACTTTGGAGAGAGCCGCACAGAAATGACTGAACACTTTATTCATCTTTGTTCAAAAGTTATGATGTCAAAAACTTAACAAGGTCGACCCAAAATTGGTTCAGAGGCTGTATCTCAGCCAAACTTTGATCAATCGAAACGAAAATTGGTAGGCTTCATCGGACCCATGATCTGAGGTAACATGCCAAAGTTGGGAACAGCGCCACCTACGGGTCACGAGATATGAAAATCACAATCTTGGTGTCTATGGATTCCTCGTGTCATGCTGAATCTGGGGATATCGGATATGTTAGGATTAGATGAACCACGTGACCGCCAGTTTGAATTTTGTCATAAATTGCGATCTTTTTTTAAAATATTTGACATATCTGCACAATTTGGTACGCGTGACCGACAGCACGTCCTGAACGTACCTGAGAAGTTTCAGAACAGCGCCACCTAGTGTTCCAGATATATAAGGTGTTTTGCAAAAATGCTTATAACTTTTGAAAACAGTTTAAAATTTAATTTCTTTATGTAATTTTGTTCCCTGGCTTGTGACGATTCCGACGATGTGTGATTTGTCATTTTCCAAACATGTGATCGTCTGCCATATTGAAGCAAATGGAAAAACAGTTTTTTTCGCTACTCCTCCTTCAAAATTTGTCCAATTCTTACAAAACTTGGCAGAGATAATCTTTGGACCGAGCCGCACAGAAATGACTGAACAGAATTTTTTTGTCCAACTGGGAAAAAAAAAAAAAAAGTTATGATGTCGCGAACTTCACGAGGTCGACCCAAAATTGTTATCAATTATCAATTTTGGTCCATGCCAACTGAACTTTTTAATTATAAAACGCTGTGCATTTATTTGAGAGAATCTTAATTTTGAGTCAATTTTCGTTAGAACTGTGGAACTTCAGTAGGTGTTTGAACGCAAGCCTCCCCAGTGGCGCAGTGAGATGAGCGTCAGGCACTGGATGCAGGGCTTTTGGGTTCGAGTCCCGTGGGGAACGGCTTCATAAAAGTTGCTCTGCATTCAGCTACAGCCCCTTCTGGGGCTTGGCCCCGTCAAACTGCTTGCAGTTCTTGTTTTTATTATTATTATATGCCTGTGTGCACTGTACTTGTGATGAGAGACAATTCTGAGGAGAGAGAGAGAGCTGAGATGCGTTCCATTCAGAAATGATTGTCCTATTCTTTTCATCTTTACTCTTTAGAGTTTTGTGTAGGGCTCAAATACCACAGTCATATAATTTATTTAATAAATATTTAGATGTTTATTTTTATGAATAGAACCGGATTTATTTAACAGGAAATATTTTTTGTAACAATGTAAATGCCATTACTGACTTTTGATCAATTTAATGTATCCTATCCTTAATATAAGTATTAATTTCTTTCAAAAACAAAATTTCTCTTATTACTAATATACTTTTTATTATTTAATTTGTGCTTTAGCTGTTAGACATTTTGCCCTTTTCAGTAATAACTTTTATGTACTAAGTCCAGATTGTTGTATTTTTTTTTTTTTTTTTTTTTTTAGGCTTGTAAGAGGGGCAATGCAGATGTGGTTCGCCTCCTGCTGGAATATGGGGCTGACTGTAACATCCTGTCTAAATACAAGAACACTGCCTTGTACTGTGCCAAAGTTAGCAACAATGTGATGGTATATGATCTAATCAAAGACCACATGCAAACGTGAGTGTGCTATATTTCTATTTTTATATATTATTATTATTATTATAATTATGGCTGCATTATTTCTTATTATAACACTGCTGTGTGTGTGTGTGTGTAATATAATGAAATGTATGTGTATATTTTATAAGGGTGTGAACCTACACTGGTCTCACAGTTTGAATACGATTATCATGCCATTGATTCGGTTCAATTCGGCATTGTGACGCATTGATGACGCACTGCATCCTCGTGTATACAATTTTGTCAATAAATACAAGCAGTCTGTTGTATGAACTGAACCTTTAATTTTACCTGCTCAAAGAAAACAAGCTTCTTAAATGTATCAACCAACAAATGTAACAAACAAAACTCAAGTCTGGGCACAGAAGACCGCAGAAGCATTTAGAATAAATACACAAAAGTAAATACTAAAAGCCACTTTAAGAGGTGGTCTGGGCCGCCTTAGTCAAAACTAAAGTCTAAATGCATCTGGTTGTTGAAACCACATATGTAAATTTTACTCCTCCCAACAATGCTAAAAAAAATAAATGTATGAGAGCATGTTATAGGCTATATGTCATGTTATAGCCCGATATGACAGCACTACCGCAGCACGTATCGCCACAGAGTGTCTCTTCATTAAGCCAATGCACAAACTACCGCAAATTTAACCGAAAGTAAAGTCGTAGGTGCTCAACATACAATCATATTCATAGTAGTAAAGAAACTGAATGATCTTACCAGTGCTGTTGCCACGCTCGCTCATATTGCGGTCTTTGATTTTGAAATTAGCTGCTGATCAATAAAATGCAGCTCATATCTGTTGTTTTCGGTGACGTGAACTCCATTAAATCTGCATAGTGCGGAAATTGAAGATCGGATTTATATCCGTTTTGCGGAGATACATTTATGTGCCCAAGTGTAAATGAAATAATTTTGATAAATCAGATAGCTTTGATTTACACAGTGCGTGTGTTCTCCAGGTCGTGCTTACCAGGTTGTTCATTAAATGTGCCCAAGATGTCACCTTTTAGAGTAGGTGGAGCATTTTTAATTACTCTCACTCGTGTCTTGCCTCCCTCTGCCATTGCAGGCTACCACGACAAAGCACGTACACGACAAATGACGTCAGAAAAGAATCAGTACATTATAACCGGTTACTGTTACTGAACCAATACCGTATCGTCCTCGTCTGCATCGCGATGAAACGATTAATTTTGACACCCCTAATATTTTATCTTATCTCACAGGTTATCAACAGTGGCGGAGGAGACAATCAGAGCTTATTTTGAAACGCGGCTGGCCCTGCTGGAACCTGTATTTCCTCTGGCTTGCCACAGATTGTGCGAGGGACCAGACTTTTCACTGGAGTTCAACTACAAACCTCCTCAACACACACCCGGAGAAGGTGAGATACTTGCTTCAAATTCTCAAGTAACTGCCATTTTATTTACCAAATTGGTGTGTCATTATTGTGTTTTCTGTCTCAGGATCTGGCATCCTGCTTTTCATCTTCCATGCAAACTTCCTTAATGAGATCACAGCTAGACTTTGCGGACCCTGTAGTGTCCATGCTGTCGTCCTGAATGACAAGTTTCAGCTGCCCATCTTCTTGGTAAGACGCTGATGTCATGAATTATCCTTATTCAAATGTATAATTTCTTTATTCTGTTGAATGTCTGCAGTCTCTCACAATCTACATGCTGCTCCCCCTGCAGGACAGCCATTTCATATACTCTTTCAGTCCTGTTCAAGGACCCAACAAACTGTTCATTCGTCTGGCAGAGTCCCCCACAGCTAAGGTAATTGGGACCGTTACACATAAATTTTTATATGAGAGTTTAGATACTACTGTATAACTTGTAGCTGACTTGGTTCTAAGTCTAAGGTGACCAGATTTCTGAAATGGAAACAAATAGGTGACATTTGCTATTTGAGTGGTCAAAATATCACTAAAATCTCACGTGTTATTATCTTTTAATTAAAAAAACAGGGACAATACTTTTTTTTTTTTTAATGTTTTTTTGTTGTTGTTGTGGACTCCTATATTATTATTAACATTAATAATTATTATGATTTAGTTTGATTTATTAAGATTTTTGGTTTGGATTTAATACAATTCAATGCAAAAAAAAAACCCAATGAACAGTTAATAGTAACCATTGTAAATAAGCAGTTCAAAACAATATAACATGACTTAACAAAAACGCACAATATCAATGCCTTATTCTGCTTGACCATATTCTACATCCCTTAATCCTACCCAATACCTAAACTTAACAACTGCCTTACTATTTTAGTTTATTAGGCAAAAATCTTAGTTAATGGTGAGAATTTGACCCTAAACTAAAGTGTGAACAAAACATTTAATAGAAATAACTTCTGGTTTTTCATAAAATACTTCTGTGTAGATTTATTTTTATTGATTGTAATTAATTTGAATCAATTCAGAAATCACATTCTGAATGATTTGAATAAAAATCCTTATCATGGAAAAGTGGGAATTCTGAGCTAAGCAAGCTTTATGGTCATTTAAACTTATTAATCAGGGAATATGTTTCTCTCTTTCCACAGGTTAAACTCCTCATTTGTGCATACAGAGTACAGCTACAGTGATGCCACAGTCCTTTCTTCCAGGTCAAAGGTCACTGCAGGAGCTCGGCCTCTCCAAGAACTGAGACTTTTCCTATACATGACACATGCTGAGCAGGAGACAGTTTAGAAATGGTTTTGTTTTATTTCAGGGAAAGACTGAAGTACTAACAGATCAAAAACAACAGTCACAAATCTCAGTGTGACTTTAAATTCGTGCTTGGTTAAGTGTAGTAACGAGTTTCCAGAGATCTGGTTTTTGAATGGCAACTGCATCACACGAGGGCAGCATGAAGTGTGACGCATTGGGCTTGTATCTTGTAATTTGTACATCTTGTTTGTAAAGTGTTCCTTTTTATTATTTTTTTTTTTTTCCTTTTAGATATAATTATTTATCACTTCAGATTCACCCACTGTTTTATGATCTGTGTGTTTAACCCGACCACACACTAGTCTGATGCATTTCTGTCTACATTGCTTCTGCAGAGTGAATGACGGAATGAACGACCAGTTCTTGTCTCCCTGTTGCTTTGACAAGACTGGACCCAAGTGTGACTTTGAACACCAGAGTGGGTGCTTTTTGTTTCCTGAGAATGTGATGTTTTTTAAAAAGCATGAACTAATGGCGTGAAAACAAAATTGGACAAAATTATGCCATTTATAGTTGAAGAAATGTATGAATGTATACATTTGGTTTGTGAGATATTTTAAGGGCTAATTTGTGTTTGCATTGAGAGGAGGATCCACACAGGTTGAAGTCATCCAAGTAGGAGTGATCAGTAGAACAGGTTCTTTTTAATGCTGATTAGTAGGGAACGTGACCCTTTTTATGTGTGTACCTATGTGTCGTCAGGCAGGTTGTACATCAGCTCAGTTTAATTTCTTATTAGATTTTGCATTTGACTTTAGTTGTATAACTGTTAAAATGGCAGCACATGAGTTCAGGTCATCTTCTCGTACTGATCATACAAGTCACGTGAGTGTAGTTTTCATAAAATCATTTATGACTGAACTAAGAGTCAGATTGGGAATTTACAGATGGGCTCATCCTGAAAGAGTTTTAGAAGTGCAGTGAAGAGTTCTTTTTTTCTGTTGTTCATGGCCTACCTCTCTTTGTCCTGTCATTGTACTATTAGTAAGTGAAAGACTGCTCATTGATTCACTTCCTCTTTTGACTACAGTAAATAAACTGTACATATATTTCCATAACAATCAATATTTTGTCTTCATTCTTCAATATAGCAACCTTAATATTCAAAAGGAATAAACAGTGGTTCTCTTAACTGGTGCAACATTTAATATACACATTCATTCTAACAAGGAAGACTGACGAAGATGGTCCTTAGCCAACATACACACTAGAGATTGGTTGTGATAGAAATGTATTTACTATAAATTCTATAAGGGCAGCAAAAAAAAAAAAGACAAAAAACTGGCCATAGGTAGGTCTGTACCATGATGGTAGTTCTCTCAAACTCAGGGTTACAGGATCAGTTTTAAGTTGACAAAACCAAACAAATCCAATCAGGCTTTGTAGGTACCTTAAACGTTATCCGTCAACTAGCTATGGAGCGTGTGTGCATAAAAATGTGACATCACTAGCTAACATCCAGTCGCTTGACTTGAAGCAGTACTGCGGAGACCAATCAGTGTATAACATGAAGTACCGCGAGGGCAATTGGAGAGCTGATAGCTAGGTATGCTTTTGAATCGCTCTTACGGTACTTTGATGTCATACACCGATCGGGCTGCGGTGCGCCTCTTCAAGTCAAACACGCCTATAGAAACTGCGATTCACTTCTCTCTTCTGCTGAAGATTAAGAGATTGAAAAATATTAAGGATTTAAACATTTACACAACAAGAAGAAAATAATTGTCCATGAAAGAGGACAACTAAGAGAAAACATCTAGCTATATTAGTGAAAGATGTGAAGTTAGTTTATACACTCACCTAAAGGATTATTAGGAACACCTGTTCAATTTCTCATTAATGCAATTATCTAATCAACCAATCACATGGCAGTTGCTTCAATGCATTTAGGGGTGTGGTCCTGGTCAAGACAATCTCCTGAACTCCAAACTGAATGTCAGAATGGGAAAGAAAGGTGATTTAAGCAATTTTGAGTGTGGCATAGTTGTTGGTGCCAGACGGGCCGGTCTGAGTATTTCACAATCTGCTCAGTTACTGGGACTTTCACGCACAACCATTTCTAGGGTTTACAAAGAATGGTGTGAAAAGGGAAAAACATCCAGTATGTGGCAGTCCTGTGGGCGAAAATGCCTTGTTGATGCTAGAGATCAGAGGAGAATGGGCCGACTGATTCAAGCTGATAGAAGAGCAACTTTGACTGAAATAACCACTCATTACAACCGAGGTATGCAGCAAAGCATTTGTGAAGCCACAACACGCACAACCTTGAGGCGCAACAGCAGAAGACCCCACCGGGTACCACTTATCTCCACTACAAATAGGAAAAAGAGGCTACAATTTGCACAAGCTCACCAAAATTGGACAGTTAAAGACTGGAAAAATGTTGCCTGGTCTGATGAGTCTCGATTTCTGTTGAGACATTCAGATGGTAGTCAGAATTTGGCGTAAACCGAATGAGAACATGGATCCATCATGCCTTGTTACCACTGTGCAGGCTGGTGGTGGTGGTGTAATGGTGTGGGGGATGTTTTCTTGGCACACTTTAGGCCCCTTAGTGCCAATTGGGCATCGTTTAAATGCCACGGCCTACCTGAGCATTGTTTCTGACCATGTCCATCCCTTTATGACCACCATGTACCCACTCTCTGATGGCTACTTCCAGCAGGATAATGCACCATGTCACAAAGCTTGAATCATTTCAAAATGGTTTCTTGAACATGACAATGAGTTCACTGTACTAAAATGGCCCCCACAGTCACCAGATCTCAACCCAATAGAGCATCTTTGGGATGTGGTGGAATGGGAGCTTCGTGCCCTGGATGTGCATCCCACAAATCTCCATTAACTGCAAGATGCTATCCTATCAATATGGGCCAACATTTCTAAAGAATGCTTTCAGCACCTTGTTGAATCAATGCCACGTAGAATTAAGGCAGTTCTGAAGGCTAAAGGGGGTCAAACACAGTATTAGTATGGTGTTCCTAATAATCCTTTAGGTGAGTGTATAGGTATAAAGAGACTTGAACATGTAAGCTCACATGTAGTTATTTTTTAAAGCTTTATCTGTTGATTATAAAGCTTCGTATCTGTATATATTCACTGAAATCAAATGGTTTCAAAAACCATAAATGCTGTCAAAATTTGAATGGGCCTAACCAATTCCGACACATTGGCCAAACAGAAAAATGTATGGCCTATGCATTTAAAAAATGCCAAATATTGGCCAATATGTCAACCTTGGTAATATGTTGTTCGACTACTACTTTATGGTATGGTCCCTAGTTCATTAAAGGTCTACTGACATCAAACATTGGATTAACAGTCAACAGCTAAAAAGGTCCATGTATGACCAAATCAACAGAATGAGTTTTAAGCTTAAGCAGCACTGAAGGATTCACCTAGCTGCTCAAATGTATTTTTAAAAAAAAAACAATATTTGTATGTGCTTGTTTGTATCTGTTATACAAATATTTATGATAATGTTTAACTGCTGCCGATCACCCCTTATAGACATTATGTAAAATAGGCCTCTCTGTACTTTGTCAAAATAAATGTCTGCCCCCTAGCCCTGGCTGTAAAGCACATAGGTAATTCTATATATTTTACTTTTTGACCAATAGTACTGACTGAGGTCTGTAATCACGGTCAGTACGACAAACTGGGTCACTGAATTCGGTTCCTCATTCGATCCCATCAGTGTCCACTTGTGTTGGGCAAGGAGGTCTTTTGTTTTATTAAGTAATTGAAGTCAGAAAAGTTTGTTATATATGTTTCGTGAAAGGATTTATTACAGAAAGGACTGCTAAAATGTAACTTTGACTCTTACGTAATGCAGTTCCGTCGCCATATTTTCACCCAAGCAGTTTCAATTTAATCAAACGCTCTTGTGTTTATAATTACAGCTATTGGCTTTGTCAGTAACTAAAGTCTAATTTATGAAAAAATCAATATGAAATTAAGAGGCATTCAGCACCAAAAGTAAAATCTTCCTTTTAACTATTGCTGCATAGGTTTTTTTACACAATAGCCTACATCCATACTCGTTAAAGCGTTCGTTTATATTTCTTTAGGATGAAATCGACCAAAACAACCTAAGATCTGATTTACAAATCTGACTTCACTGAATTGTCAAATTTAAAACTTCAACACGACGAAATATATCTAAAGCGGTGTCACTGTGTTCCTGTTATCTCAGAAACTGCCGCACGTGGTACGCGCTCGCGTTGTCTAGTTCGTAAACGAATAGTTCTTTTGAGTCTATTCTTTTCAATGAATCAGTTGAACCGTTTCACGCAAGGTTCGTTCATGATTCGGTCAGAGATGTTTTCGAATCAACAACTCAATGACTCGTTGAACCGAGAAGCGTCTATTCTGAAAATGGCTGATTCACACTGAGCCAAGAAAAGTTGAGTGAGATGATTATAGCATTTCGAGAGAATAGCAATAGCATAAGGTGCCTACACATGGAACGTTTAAGAACATTTAATGTGCCACGCTGGGACGTCAATGACCACGTGATGGCGTTAATACGTCATGGCGTAAAAGAATCACGGAATCGTGTTTTTAACCGGATCTTTGAAAGGATCTGTTCAAAAGAACCGATTCCTATAAAGAAATCGGACTTACCATAACCAGCGCGCGCACGATCCAGTGTGAGTAGCGCGAAGATCTCGCTGGCAGTATTCTCCTCCCACGCGCCTGGAACGTCCGTACGTTTTCACGCATGCGCGCCAGGATTTATGTCAAGGCACAAAAGTGGCGCTCTATCATCTCCAGCTCTACTCCGGTAAGAATTTCTATGGCGTTTTGATGCTGAACTGTGCGTAATTGGCCAAAGTTTTTACAACTATGTCCGCCGCGGAGCTCGAGCTGAGGAAACTATCGGGGTCACCTGTGTTTGTACGCGAGGGTAATTTAACGTGCAATTTTACCCCGCCTGAGATTTCCCCCCTCCGCCGTGGCAGGGTGCTATTGCCTATGCTCTCGCGCATTGTTTCGCTCGCTCTCTAATGGCGGACATGAAGCAGTGCTACCCGCTGACTGAAGGGGGCAAGATGATTTACCAATTTGTAAATGGCTCTTGTTTTTGTAGCTAATAGGTAACGTTATATGTGCTTTTAGACCCTGGTCAAATTGACAATCTTGGAATATTTAGTGAAATATTTGTGGCTGGTCATCTTTAGGCGTTATAGTTGGTGTTTCTTAACTGTGCAGCGCCCCTACAGGGCACCACATGCATTGCCTTTTGATTGCCAGGGGTAAACGCTCTGGGGTAACTTCAATTAAACCTTCACTCAAGTGTTAATACCGGCAAGAAAACTTATTTCTCGTAGAAATCCTAAAGGGGATCATAAGTATAGCCAAAAGCAGACGTATTTTCTAAATGTATGTTAGAAGTGTGTTTATAGCCAGAGTCCAATTGCTCGCAGTGTTATATGTGGGTTTTTATGCAAATGTTACATCTTTTAGAGTGCCGTTATGCATATATTCGGCGATATGATATTCAGTTCAGTTTCCCTCCAATTTTGTCGCGGGGATTCTTCTCCGATAACTACTTCTGACTAATTGTTTTCGGTACAATAACAATGGCGCAGTCTCGGAGGCTCTCCTCCCTCCAGTTCGCCGCTAATCCAATGGCTGCATGCGCCAGAGAGGCCAGGGGTGGGAGCACAATCGACACATGGGCCGGGATTTTGCGTGAAGAGGGGCATTTGGGGTAGATTGGGAGGCTCCTCCCGCCTAGGGGTCTCGCGTAGCAAGTTTGCGGACCCGTTGGCCCTTGAGGTTCCCGAAAATAATGAAAGCCTATTAAGCACAACGTGGTGACGTCGTCATCCGGTTGCCGTGACAGCGCGCGGATCGCGGTCGGGTGTGTGTGCGTGCGTGTGTGTGTGTGTATACGAAGGGTCCGGAGTCAAGGGCACGGCCCAGGGGTGAATGGTAGGAATCGCCCCAAAATTACTTCATTATTTTGCTAATTGACACAATTGGTGCTCGAGAAGTGCAGCTTTATGGGGCCGTGAAAATGTGATGCATTTTAGTGGGGACCTTTGGAAAACATTTGCGTTGTTGCTCAGAATGTAGACTTGGCACGCGCATGTGATTATATCACGTCTGAGAGGTGAATCAGTAACACTGCATATACTTTCCTCTCTCCAGCATCCTGATCATGGCATCACCCTGCAAGGAAAGCCCACAGATTCAAAATGTTAACTTGTTTGTGTTACATCTATTTGAGCAGTGTTTTTGTATTTGCTGTTTGGCTTTGGCTTCATACGAAGTCTGTGGTATTGCATCAACATAAGATCTCAGCTGAAATGGGGCATTCAGTGTCAAATCCTGGGAATGGACCAAGCCAGACTCCAAGCTCTGCATTGCAGTCCAGATGTATTAAAGTTCAACCAAAGTCTTTGCGTTTGGAAATCTGTGTATGCTATGACAAGCCATCCATTGTAAAGTTGTATCTCACATAAAACATGCATTAATTTAATTTTGATAGAAAACAGTTAGGCAAATGGTGTTTGTTTGAGTCCTGTAATAAGTCTAAATGGGTCACATGTTGATGACGAAAGAGTTTCTATTCATTTGCCTTTTGCTTGAGTGAATTATTTTGGATGCTTGGTGATCATTGTTTCTTAATAATGATGTCATTGATACTTGGTGACTCTAAATAATTTTGTTGGGGTTCACCAGTGATTTTGTTTTTCCAGAGACCCCTTTTTTTATTTATTCCATGGTAAATTATTTTTAATGACATATGTCATTATTAACGTTAAACTGAGCAAATTTGTTTAATTTTGGCCCTCTGTAGTCAGATTGGTAATTTTGTTCATCGTTTTTTCTTTCTCTAATGCAAGGATTATTGATCAACAAGTAAATTTTGTTTTCTACTCATAATTCACGTGGCTTTGTTGCTTCCTCAGGTAATTGTTCGGCTCATTGTGTTTGTCTACAGGTGGTTGCCTAAGCGATGGATGGCGATTTGGAAGCCAGGGCAGATGTTGAGGAGGCAGGTACAGTCACTGGGGAGGAGGAGGAGGAGGAGGAGGAGGAGGGTCATATGGAAACACCCAGAACAGAGCAGACTCCATCTGCAGAAGAGTCACAGACAGCACCAGACCTGCCCAAGGCCTCGGAAGACAATGATGACGATGTTGTATTGGTAGAAGGGCCTCCTGCTCAATCTCAGGGGAGATTACAGCCCCCCAGCCCCACACCTGTAGAGACCCTTGCTGCTGCCAATGACTGTGCAGAGTCGGCTACCACGGCAACAGCTTCCTCCAAGGCGCCTAGTCCTCCCTCCTCTGCAGCTACCACCGGCACAACGGCCAAAAGCCAGAGTGAGCCAATCGTTATCGATGACGAGGAGGATTCAGAGCTCAAGGGTGGCGCCTCTTCCTCCCTGCCGCCCCCTGAGGCTAAGGATTCCCTGAGCAGCACCGAACCTGACTCTGAAATTAAAATTGCTAGTGTTACCACGTTGGGAATGGACTCTTCTGCGGTTGCCATGGCAACGTCAACAGCGACACCACGGGCGCTGTGCTCACAAGAGGATATAAACCTCATGATCACGAATGTGACGTCATTGAAAGGCGACGGTGGCCCCGCAGCAGGCCAGTTGGAGGATTTGGAGGGGGCTGAGAATGGACTGCAGATCAGCAGTGCATTCAGCCTGAACCCAGATGCCCAGCAGAACCAGGCTACAGCCAGCAGACCCTCACCTACGTTCAACCCTGGACGTGTTAATGCTGCAAGCCAGCCTGTGCAGAATGGAGAAACAGGGACACACCAGAGATCTGGTAATTCATCCACATGTAGTTGCTGTGTCATCTCTTACACAAAACATGATGTACATAAGGTTTGCATTGACTTATTTCTCTAGTGCTAACAAAACTATATTATTATCTGTATTAGAGGTTTCAATTTCCAGAAGCAGTGCACCATTAGCTGTAATGCATGTTGTGCAAAATGTGTATGTATATATATAAATGTATATATATATGTGTGTGTGTGTGTGTGTGTGTGTGTGTGTATATCCCCTTCAGAACTGCCTTAATTCTACGTGGCATTGATTCAACAAGGTGCTGAAAGCATTCTTTAGTAATGTTGGCCCATATTGATAGGATAGCATCTTGCAGTTGATGGAGATTTGTGGAATGCACATCCAGGGCACGTTCCACCACATCCCAAAGATGCTCTATTGGGTTGAAATCTGGTGACTGTGGGGGCCATTTTAGTACAGTGAACTCATTGTCATGTTCAAGAAACCAATTTGAAATGATTCGTGCTTTGTGACATGGTGCATTATCCTGCTGGAAGTAGCCATCAGAGAATGGGTACATGGTGTTCATAAAGGGATGGACATGGTCAGAAACAATGCTCAGGTAGGCCGTGGTATTTAAACGATGCCCTAAGGCATCCCCTAAGGCTAACGATGCCGATGGCACTAAGGGGCCTAAAGTGTGCCAAGAAAACATCCCCCACACCATTACACCACCAGCCTGCACAGTGGTAACAAGGCATGATGGATCCATCTTCTCATTCTGTTTACGCCAAATTCTGACTCTGCCATCTGAATGTCTCAACAGAAATCGAGACTCATCAGACCAGGCAACATTTTTCCAGTCTTTAACTGTCCAATTTTGGTGAGCTTGTGCAAATTGTAGCCTCTTTTTCCTATTTGTAGTGGAGATGAGTGGTACCCGGTGGGGTCTTCTGCTGTTGCGCCTCAAGGTTGTGCGTGTTGTGGCTTCACAAATGCTTTGCTGCATACCTCGGTTGTAACGAGTGGTTATTTCAGTCAAAGTTGCTCTTCTATCAGCTTGAATCAGTCGGCCCATTCTCCTCTGACCTCTAGCATCAACAAGGCATTTTCGCCCACAGGACTGCCGCATACTGGATGTTTTTCCCTTTTCACACCATTCTTTGTAAACCCTAGAAATGGTTGTGCGTGAAAGTCCCAGTAACTGAGCAGATTGTGAAATACTCAGACCGGCCCGTCTGGCACCAACAACCATGCCATGCTCAAAATTGCTCAAATCACCTTTCTTTCCCATTCTGACATTCAGTTTGGAGTTCAGGAGATTGTCTTGACCAGGACCACACCCCTAAATGCATTGAAGCAACTGCCATGTGATTGGTTGATTAGATAATTGCATTAATGAAAAAATTGAACAGGTGTTCCTAATAATCCTTTAGGTGGGTGGGTGTGTGTGTGTTTTATATATATATATATATAAATAATATAATATAATATAATATATATATATATATATATATATATATATATATATATATATATATATATATATATATATATATATATATATATATATATATATATATATACACACACACACACACACACACACACACACTTATTTAGTTAGTTAGTTAGTTACAATTAATCCAAATAAGCAACAGCTCTTTTCTTTTGTATTGTGACCTAATCTGAGTGAAACGGGTTCTATGCATTGATTGTTGATTGGATTTTGAGATGAGCGTTGCTTTCAAAAGTTTATGTAGATGAACCTGAGCTTGCAGGGGTGAAGTTTAAGAGGACTAAATGATTGTAGAAGTCTGGCATATAAGTCACCAGAAATAAGTGTTTTCACAGGAAGGTCAAGTTATGATTTGATTTAAATATTACAACAAAAATTTGAAAAGCATGCACAGATGATTTGTAACATGAATTTAGAAAATATATTGGGTGAATGGAGATTTTAAGGTAGTATTTATTGTTTCCAGGATTCAAAAACCAAAAGGTTTGCAGAGGTCTTAATAGAGACTGTCATGACGTATATAAGGTTGAGTCTTTTTCTTTGTCGTCCTTTTAGATTCATGGATCTCCCAGTCGGCCTCTTTTCCCCGTAACCAGAAGCAGCCTGGAGTGGACTCACCATCTCCTGCAGCTCCTCTGCCCAAACCTCCCTGCCAGTCCTCCTCAGGATCCCAACAGCCACAGCGCACCATGAAAGTCACATGCGCCAACTGCAAGAAGCCTTTGAAGAAAGGCCAGACTGCGTACCAGCGCAAAGGATCGTCCCACCTGTTCTGCTCGACAACCTGCCTGTCTGCCTTCTCCCATAAGCCTGCTCCCAAGAAGAGCTGCACCATGTGCAAGAAGTACGAAATTTTTTAAAAATGAGTTTCAGAGAGGGAACATATTTCTGAAAGTGTTAACTGCAGGGCAAAATGACACTAACCACTCTTGCTTGTACACACCATCAGGCTTTTATAGAAGTACATTGGTTTGATGTTTTTGTTTTTCATTTAGTGTCATTCTCTCTTTTGTGCCTTTCTCCAAATCAGAGATATTACCAATATGAAAGGAGGCACCATAGTGGCCCAGGTGGACTCCAGTGAATCATTTCAGGAGTTCTGTAGCACCGGCTGCCTGGCAGCTTATGAAAACAAACAGAATCCTCAGAAGAATCAGCTCAAAACGAAGTGCACCGTCTGTGGAAAGCTCACTGAGGTCAGACAATTTACATTCTGCTATACATTTTGATTTGGATTGAATCTCTCACACACTGTTGTAACCAGCTGCAGCCATGACTATTTCTGCATATTGTTTGCTGTAAACATTTGTTTAATGTTCAATGTGTACAGACACATTGCTTCTATCATGTTACTCAGAATGTGAATTCTGGAGACAGGGCTCTGTGTTTATGATGCACAGACAAACACTTAGAGGCACAGGCGAAAATCAGTTATTATACTTGATGCATAAAGGGCATTAGATCTTTTTAATTATGAACCATTTCAACTGCACTGACAACTGCATGCGTTGACAGTAAAGACATTTTATAATGCTTCAAAAGATTTTTCTGTTAAATAAATGTTTCAAGAATCCTTAGAAATGTTTCCACAATGTTAAGCAGCATGGCCATTTTCAGTATTGATAATAATAAGAGATTTATTGAGCAGCATATTAGAATGATTTCTGAAGAATCATGTGACACTGAAGACTGGAGTAATGGCTGCTGAAAAAATCAGCTTTGCCATCACAGGAATAAATAACTTTATTTTTTACTTTTAATTTCTTAAGTAATTTTAAATTGTAGTAATATTTCACTATCACAGTTTTACTGTGTTTTTCAGAAGATAAATTCTTAAGAGAATAAGAGACCTCTTTCAAAAATATAAAATTCAAATCAAATTCTAGAATCAAACTATTTGAATGTATCCGCTAAGTTATAAAATAGTTGTCATTAGAACGATTTTCTAAGCGCATGTTATAGATTTAATTGTGAACAGTTATATGAAATATATGAACGGATTAAATGTTTTGACCCTGTAATGCTTAACTAAAATGTCATAACTGGGCCTTCCGGTGACATGACTTCTCCAATCGTTTAGTCTGCTTAAACCCCGCTCTTGCAAGCTCACGTTCATCTGCCTCCACTTTTGAGTGCAATGCCCGCATCTTTAAATCCATCAACAACCGACTTCTAGAATCCTGCCCTGCATTTTTTTACATTCAGATGTACATCACAAAGCAGATGAAAAGATCTGATGCTACTTCCATTTCATTAAGAGTTTGTCATAAATTAGTATGTGTGTATTCTATAATTTACAAATCCTATTTAGAAAAAGCTTTGTTCATTAATTAGTTTTTGTTACGTGATTTTCGCTTAGTAGGCCTAACTAATAAAAGCTGCACTGATAATGGCTGAAAGGCAGCCATTGTGAACTGGGTGATGCTGGTGAATTAATGACTCCTACTATGGTAAAGGCTTAGATTATGAATATTAATGATGAATAGTGATACATTAGAGCTAGATTATTACCATTACGTTTATCAAGGCTGTATACACTGCAAGTGATGTGCTTTTGGGAGTTTTTATTCTGATGGTATTGTATACATACATTTTTGAATTTTGACTGCATTAAGACTTGTGCGGCCAAATAATTTTCACTTGCAGTAGAGCTCTGGAATCCTGCCGTTGAAAGTCCTACCAATTAGGAAGGATGGTCACAATCAGCTCACACATTCATTGTATCTGTAATACAGGTTCATTGTAATTGGATGGAAAACCCAAGTGCTGTCATTTTCACCCACCTTTTATTTTTGTGTTGTAGAATATAATTTTCGAGCACTATCAGTATCAAGCCCCTCCAGCCTTGTAGCCATGGTTACTGCCATCCTTGACTGTATTTGTGGTGTATCCATAGTGATCACCTTGGGAACAGAAGAAAAGACCATTACACCAATTTAGTAGTCTATTTGTTGTTTTATAACATTAATCTAACCGAGCATTAAATACAATGCATCATTTTGATGTGTCTTTTTGTATCTTCTCCAGATTCGACATGAGGTGAGCTTCAAGAACGTGACCCACAAGATCTGCAGTGACGCTTGCTTTAATCGCTACCGTATGGCTAACGGGCTCATTATGAACTGCTGCGAACAGTGCGGGAACTACCTGCCAAGTCGTGCCACAGCGAACCACTTTTTACTCATCGACGGTCAGCAGAAACGCTTTTGCTGTCAAAATTGCATCAGGGACTATAAACAGGTCAGTGTTTGCAGGTCAACACCACAAAGTCAAGCTGTAAGGTTCACACCCCACAGTTCTGTGAATATCTTATTGCACATTTATTTCTGATTAAAAATTGTGATTCAAGAAAACTTTGTTTTGCTGTGCTTTGTTAGTAATCATAATAATAATATTATTACAAACTAAAAATTAAACAAAATAAGAAATATTACTATATTATACTACAAGTATTTAAGAAAAATAACATTTTATTTTTCTAATTGTAAAATTACAATACTAACATTTTATAGCTGTCCTAATGTCTTTATTTTCTAATTTATTCTCAAATGCATGATATATGTGACCCAAACTCAGAAGATGCAGAGATGAATTTGTGTGGAGCGGCATGTACTGTGAACCGAGCCACTCTAAGACACTGAAAACACCTGATCATGCTGCACACATGTAAAAGAACACCGTGCCGTGCTTCACTCTGAAATGAGCAGCGCATATTTCATTTAATCTGAGCCTTTGTGATTTGATAATCACATCATGGCATTTTGTGATTTTTGGCTTTGATTTGAATTGTGCAGCCCTAGTTCTGATGTTTTTAGTGTTTACTCCCAATTCTCTTTCCTCAGACTCATGGGAAGATTGTGCAGTGTAGTGGCTGTAAGGTGATGTGCAGATCATTTGATGCCACTCAGTGTATTGGGTCAAATGGAGCCATGGAGTCTTACTGCACCACAGCATGTATGACCAAGAGCAAATTCACAACTTCTGCACAGAGTGAGTAGATAATCACAACCTAGAGCTGATATTGTGACTCTCACTCCATGAGTGCCAAACACCTACATTTGTGTTCCCTTAATGCCTAAGTTTGATGTGGTTTTCATGTGTTGAATATGCAAAATCTTCAGTACATATAATGCCCATGTAGTTTTTACCACATTTCTAAAAACTCTGAGTCAAAGATTTGAAGTCGTAAGAACTGCATATCTGTTATAAATGTCAGCTCATGTTTGATCTTGTTTGTATTTGTAGATTCTGAGCCCTCATGCCATTTCTGTAAGAGAAATGCATTACCTCAATATCAGGCAACTCTGCCTGAAGGAAAGGTTTTGAGCTTCTGCAGTTCACAATGTGTCACCAAGTTCCAGGTACTTCAGATGCCATTAAAGCTGTTATATCTGGCATTTCTGTAGAACCCGGAATAGAAGAACTCAAGCTAGTACATGCCTCATTAAATGTTAGGAATGTCCATGTCTAAGTACACCGTAGTAATGTTCTACTGGTGGCTTTATTATCCAAATGCCCCCTGCAGAATGCCACCATCCAAACTTCAGCCAATGGGCAACTTCCTACTTCAGCTTCAGAGAACATTCAGCTGAAATGCAATTACTGTCGTGGTTCCTTCAACCTGAAGCCAGAGATTCTGGAGTGGGAGGTAATAACGTTTTCAATTACCCTATTATTTTATTAAGATTTAAGTCTTTTAAAGGAATTATTCTCAATTTATATTCTGCCATTATTTACTCACATTGTTTCAAACCCATATGCTGGTATTTTTCCATGGAGCGGAGTTCTTTTTCTTACTACTGTTATTTATTTTCTATTGTTTATTATTTAGATTTTGTTGTTCAACATTAGTGGTCGACCGATATTGTTTTTTTGATGGCTGATCCCGATGCTGATATCTTAGAGAGCAGGGTGGCATATACTTTATATTTACTTGAATTAATATTTAATACATTAGAAAAAGTAGCCTAATTTGAAAATTATTTTAAAAATCTCAAAGTTAAACAGAATTACTTTAGATTGCAACTTCTATTATTCTGTAATAGTATTAAAAAAACAAAAATGGTTTGAAAAAAAAAAATGAATAAAAAGGAAGTGAGCAGTAAACACTGTAACCTACAGGGCACTCCTTAATCTGGTAAGTTTGTGCCCACTGGGAGTCATATTTGTTTTTCAAATAAAGGCAAGGTAACTAATTTTACATGTAGCACAGTGAAAATGAAATGAATATGGCAGAGTGAGCAACTGAATATAGTGCAGCATAGTTTGTCGATTGTGCGTCTCCAGTAAAGCTGAACTGAGCGTCACGCACAGAGTAACACGTTCATGCAGGCTACAAATGCGCACTTCAGAATATCTGACAGCTAGATTCGACCAAGTCTGCAAGGTTTGTGAAATTAAATGTTCATTAGATATTCAAACATTTGTTTAAATTATATAAATGCTTACTTGCTGAATTCTGACGGTAAAATAGAAATGAGCCTTTCTGTTACTAACAATATAAAAGCAAATTCTGGATCGTTTACAGTTTACTTTCTTTGTATAACAGTTCAGTCTATTAATGTGTTAGACAAAACTGTTAAACAGAGACCATAACTAATGAAGATGGAATATAAAAGCGTTGTGTTCTCAGTCGGTGCCATTCTCAGATCCAGCATTCTCAGCAACATCAAAATAAAAGTCCTGCTTCCAACACATCGGCCAAACTGAACGTATAAAAAAAAAATGCCATTATATCAGTCGACCACTATTCAACATAAAAGTTTAGAATGACTTGAGGGCAAGAAAATTACATAATTTAGATTTTTTTTTGGCTGAACTATTTGCCTGAATATCTGATCTCTTCAGGATAAAGTGCATCAGTTCTGCAGTAAGACCTGTTGTGATGACTACAAGAAGCTCCACTGCATCGTGACGTTCTGCGAGTACTGTCAGGAAGAGAAGACTCTGCATGAGACTGTCAAGTTCTCTGGGGTGAAGAGGCCCTTTTGTAGTGAAGGTCATTATTCTGTTTACGTAGAATTTCTGGGCACGTTTAACAGTACATTGTCCTGTGATTTAAACTACTGCTGTTCACATCATGACATGCTGTGATTTTATCTTTATGGTATGAGGACAATGTTCTAATGAATTTGATGTTTAAACTACTACATTTATGTATAATGACAGGTGTGATTTCAGGCTGTCTTTTTTATTCTGTCTGCAGGCTGTAAGTTACTGTTTAAGCAGGATTTCGCCAGGCGTCTGGGCCTGAAGTGTGTCACTTGCAACCACTGCACCCAGATGTGTAAGAAATCTGTCACCAAACAGATAGACGGAGTCAGCAGGGACTTCTGCAGCGAGACGTGTGCTGCAAAGTTTCACGACTGGTACTACAAGGTACACTGATTTGATCGTTCCTAAATTTAAGATCATGTGACAAAGCCCTGATAATGCTGCTTTTACTGAACACGGGATTGTACGAGACTGACATATTGCATTGAACTGACGTTTGAAAAAAATAGAAATTACAAAACACCCAGTAAGTGTAGATCTATTAAGCGGGATTACATACAGTGGGTATGGAAAGTATTCAGACCCCCTTACATTTTTCACTCTTTGTTATATTGCAGCCATTTGCTAAAATCATTTAAGTTCATTTTTTTCTCATTAATGTACACACAGCACCCCGAATTGACAGAAAAACATAGAATTGTTGACATTTTTGCAGATTTATTAAAAAAGAAAAACTGAAATATCACATGGTTCTAAGTATTCAGACCCTTTGCTCAGTATTTAGTAGAAGCACCCTTTTGATCTAATACAGCCATGAGTCTTTTTGGGAAAGATGGAACAAGTTTTTCACACCTGGATTTGGGGATCCTCTGCCATTCCTCCTTGCAGATCCTCTCCAGTTCTGTCAGGTTGGATGGTAAACATTGGTGGACAGCCATTTTCAGGTCTCTCCAGAGATGCTCAGTTGGGTTTAAGTCAGGGCTCTGGTTGAGCCGTTCAAGTCACGGAGTTGTTGTGAAGCCACTCCTTCGTTATTTTAGCTGTGTGCTTAGGGTCATTGTCTTGTTGGAAGGTGAACCTTCGGCCCAGTCTGAGGTCTTGAGCACTCTGGAGAATGTTTTCGTCCAGGATATCCCTGTACTTGGTCACATTCATCTTTCCCTCGATTGCAACCAGTCGTCCTGTCCCTGCAGCTGAAAAACACCCCCACAGCATGATGCTGCCACCACCATGCTTCACTGTTGGGTCTGTATTGGACAGGTGATGAGCAGTGGCTGGTTTTCTCCACACATACTGCTTAGAATTAAGGCCAAAAAGTTCTTGTTCTCATCAGACCAGAGAATCTTATTTCTCACCGTCTTGGAGTCTTTCAGGTGTTTTTTTGTTTAGCAAACTCCATGCAGGCTTTCATGTGTATTGCACTGAGGAGAGGCTTTCGTCGGGCCACTCTGCTATAAAGCCCCGACTGGTGGAGGGCTGCAGTGATGGTTGACTTTCTACAACTTTCTCCCATCTCCCGACTGCATCTCTGGAGCTCAGCCACAGTGATCTTTGGGTTCTTCTTTACCTCTCTCACCAAGGCTCTTCTCCCCTGATAGCTCAGTTTGGCTGGACGGCCAGCTCTAGGAATGGTTCTGGTCATCCCAAACGTCTTCCATTTAAGAATTATGGATGGCCACTGTGCTCTTAGGAACCTTAAGTGTAGCAGAATTTCTTTTTTGTAATCTTGGCCAGATCTGTGCCTTCCCACAATTTTGTGTCTGAGCTCTTCAGGCAGTTCCTTTGACCTCATGATTCTCACTTGCTCTGACATGCACTGTGAGCTGTAAGGTCTTATATAGACAGGTGTGTGGCTTTCCTAATCAAGTCCAATCAGTATAATCAAACACAGCTGGACTCAAATGAAGGTGTAGAACCATCTCAAGGATGATCAGAAGAAATGGAGAGCAACGGAGTTAAATATGACCATGTGATATTTCAGTTTTTCTTTTTTAATAAATCTGCAAAAATGTCAGCAATTGTGTTTTTCTGTCAATATGGGGTGTTGTGTGTACATTGAGGGGAAAAAAAAAGAAGTTAAATGATTTTAGCAAATGGCTGCAATATAACAAAGTGAATAATTTGAGGGGGTCTGAATACTTTCCGTACCCACTGTATTTAGGGAAACCTTTGATTTTGGAGATCCTTCATACTTTAAATGATTTCTCTTGTAAATTACAGGTTATAATCTTTGACCCAAATCTGTGCTGCAGTAATTTGAAATCCCTGTATTTCTGTGCTGTGTCCACTAGGCGGCGCGCTGCGACTGCTGTAAGGTACAGGGGAACCTGACAGAGTCTGTGCAGTGGCGTGCAGAGATGAAGCATTTCTGTGACCAGCAGTGTCTCCTGCGCTTCTACTGCCAGCAGAACGAGCCCGACATGGCCACACAGAAAGGCCCGGAAAACACAGCTTTAGGTACAATATAAAACCCCACATCTGGAAATATGCATATTCTATATGTAGTCATGTTTAAACTAAAATCCTTTGGTCCATTTGCAGGGTTTGGAGGACCAACCCAAGCATCTAAGATGGTGAGGATTCTGTCAGTTTTGACTGAATCATTCTTAAACACAAGAAACTACAGATTGGCACATGGAGTAGTTGTTTCAATTAACTTTAGTCTATTTTTATTGTGACTTGCAGTCGTTTACTCAGGGGCCTGTATCGTATGCGGGGGGAGGGGTCCTGAAGGATGTGAAGAATAAAGCTGTCCTCTGTAAGCCCCTTACCATGACTAAGGCCACCTACTGCAAACCCCACATGCAGAGCAAACCGCTGCAGACAGGTGAGCACCTTCTGTTCTGTGACAATACAAATGCATTAACTTTCTGGAAAAGATAGAGGGTTATGTGCTTCTGTCTCTGCTTCCCATCAGATGAGACAGGCCTGGAGGGCTCAGGAAAGGAGTATGTTCCTGTTCCAATCCCTGTTCCCGTTTACATCCCAGTACCCATGAACCTCTATGCTCAGGCTACGCCCACTCCTATTGCAATACCTGTACCGGTAAGCGTTTCCTCACAGAATAAAAGCATCATATTGTTTTTAATTGTAATATTAATGTTTTAAGGTGTGCAATTTTGTAAATGCTTTATGTTGTGCTTATAAAGTTATTTTATTTATTAAATTTAAATGAATACATTTATAAAACCAGTGTTTTATTATAATATATATATTTTATTTTTTTAATTATTCTATTCATGTATTTTATTTTATCTGTTTTCTTTTATTTATTTTATTAAAATGTGAGCATGGTCTGAAATGTATTACAACATGCCTTCATGGAGATTACCATCGTTGTTCTGTGGCTCATTTTGGTGCTTTCAGGTGCCTGTGCCAGTGTTTTTACCAACGACGCTGCAGAACGCTGAGCAGATTGTGAAGACCATCAATGAGCTCAAAGCCAAAGTTCCCTCTGACCCTCTGGAAGCTGATCTAATAGCGATGGCTGAAGTGATTGCACATGAAGAAGATGAGAAACCCAAATGCTCAAGTAAGAACCTGTTAGGAGCCATCCACCTTTGACAGATGGAAGCAAGACTCTGTTACTCAAACACTGACTGTCACTGCCTTCACCTCACACAGATTCTCATTTCTCAGCTTTTTTGACACCCTCACCACTTCTGCTCCAGTAGCAATGCCACACTTCATTCTTTATAAACCTTTATCCATTCACTGCACTTTTTTTTGTTAAAATACCACTGCATGTCTAGTGTGTCATCTTGAGTCTGTTTACAACAAATTGTCAAAAACCCATCATGTAGAATCAATGCAATGTTTAAAAATCTTGTCTCTTTTTTTGTTTTGTGTAGACTTCAAATGTGAAAAGAGCAGTAGAGAAGTGAAGATTGAAAGTGTAAAACTTGAAAATGGCAGTGGTAGCTCAGAAGAGGATGAAGAAGACAAGTATGAACCAGATTTGGACCTGGAGAAGGACCTGCCCCTAGGTACACTACCACAAAATGAACACGATTGTTATTGCAAGAGGTGCAACCAATTGTATGATGTCTACCTTAAATAAACTATTTTCCTCTAGTAATCTCTCTGAATATGTAATCACTGTTTCCAAAATGCAAAATTATACATTGTGAAGACATGTTGCTCTGGTCTGTTCCAGCATCAGAGCCTGTCCTGGTTGAGCGTCTAGATGCAGACATGCTCTTTTCGTTGCCTCCAGTCCTGGCTGAGGAGAAAGAGAAGATGCCTCGGCCCAGAACCAGGAGGAGGGTAATGAACACATCCACCCCAATTACATCACATCCAGTGCTATCCTGTGATTAGAAAACCATTTGCTGTTCACATGCTGATGTGTCGTGATTGCTTAAGTTTTATATGAGGCTCATAGTCACAGAGGGTGATTTAACAATGACTGTGCGTTTGCTAATGTTTCTGACCTACTTTTGCTGCAGGGTCAGAAGAGACGGGCAGTAGAGGATGAGTCTTCATCCTCATTATCCTCATCACCAACAGTAGAGCCCTCAGCCGCAGACAGCTCTTTCCCCTTGAGCTCCAGATATGGCTTAAACGCATGGAGGAGATGGGCCACGTCTGAAGCCTCACCGTCCAGTCAGTCCAAAGGAGAGGAGAGCCAAAAACAAGGTATTCGTCATGATTGATCTTCCTCAAAATTAAACTTAGTTCGTTCATGCTTATTTAGCTTGATGCTTGATTTGTATATTGTAATGCCAGATGGTCCCAGGGACATTTTCAAGCTTGGGTTGAATTGGTTTGAGACTTTTGTTTCATTGTGCTCAATGATTATAACTTCACTGCTGTTCACATTCTGAAAGAGTTTTGTTGACCACTTTGAATTATGAGGGCACTTTTTTTTTCCATCTGAATTTATCATAGAATCACACTCTTGTAAAACCTGCCTTATGCCATGTTTGTGTATAAAAAAAAAAAAAAAAAAAAAAAAAGTCTTCAAAATAATGTACTGTACTGATGTTGCTCAAGGTAAAACATTTTTTTTGGTTGTTGTTTTTTCTCATGGGCAGTTAGTTTAAAAGGCAGTCTCTTGTCCCTGAGCCCAGCAGAGCTGAATCAGTCTTTATCTTGCTTCGTCAAAGAGGTGCGTCGACCCAACGGGGAGCGCTATACGCCAGACAGCCTCCTTTACCTCTGTCTCAGCATCCAGAAGGTAAGACTGTCCACATCCTGAGTCTTGCACATACCTGTTGCCCATTAAAGCTGTAAAAGAAGATCATTAGACTAGCGCTGCTCAAATATGTCCTAGGCACCCCCACCACTGCACATTTTGTATGTCTTTCTCATCAGACACCCAATTCAAGTCTTGACTGGGTCCTAGGACAGGTTTGACAGGCACTGTATTAGACACACATTTGTAAATGAAAATTTATAATTGCATTAAATAAGGTTATGTTTTAAATATATATTTTTTTTGAACATACAAATGAAATATTGGAAAGAATGTTTAAACATGAAACTAAACTGCCAGTAGGTTGCAGCTGGTGACAGTCTTAATGAGTGAGTCATTGAGTAGATTCGTTCAAACGGCTGATTCATTCAAGAATGAGGCCTATATATATAATATAATATAATATTATATTATATTATATTATATTATTATTATTATTATATATTATTATTTTTTTTCTTTTTTTTTTCTTCTATGAATGAGGCAGTCGTTTATGAATAGGTCATTGAATCGGTTGAATCAAAGAGTCATTCAAAACATTGAATCATTCAGTAACACTAATGCTGAGAGATGCATTATGGTTCTGCTGTGATCTTTGGAAATATTTTTGCTCCTGAAATAGAATAAAAACAGTCAATATTGCATCTAAAATGTAAGTGACTTGATGTTAATTAATTGTTTATGCAACTGTCATGAAATCAGTGTCACATTTTCAATTGTGATGGTATTCAGGAAAACGGCACTCTTGGTCGTGTGATGTTGTTTTACTGTATCATATGTTATAAATATTAAAAACTCCACATTTTGACCGCAATATGTTAACTGAGTTTCTCTGTGTGAGTGGCACTTACTTCTTTCCATTTCTCCTCGAGAGGCTGCGCGAGCCTCAACAGCGCAACCTTGTTACCGTCAGTTCATTACATTTCTATATTATTATCCACTATCAATCGCCACTTACACTAAATCATTCTTATGTTTTGGTGATTCCCTAGTTATTTTTTGTTATTGACGTTTTAATGAGGATACTTGTCCGGTTGGGCAAGTAAAATTTTCCCTTGGTCCTTCAAAAAAATCCACTTGTCCTGGACAAGCGTTAATGTCGAGCCTTGTATAGTATTATTAACCTTCATTTCCTGTGGCTTTCGTTTTTTTTTATAGCTGTACAAAACAGCTCGTTATGCTGCTCTATATTGCAAACTGGTGTTTCTTACAATATTATTTTTAACGTATTGTCTTAATTATAAACACGCTGGTTTATAGCGCAAACAGTTTTACAGTTTCACTTATTCTTGTTATTTTTCCTGTAGCAGCTAATAAATCGGAAGTCTCACATTCTCGTACAAAACGCCTTACTTTCGTGTTGAAAAATAAGGTGGATTGACAAATAGTTCTCTCTTGCTGATATTGCCTTATTGACCATCTGTAACTCGACAGATTAATAGGCATTGTAATAAAATTTGACACAGTTGTTTATTAGCAAGCTAGAATGAGGATGACTAAAGTCGCTCATAAATTACAGCCAGTCATCTAACTATTAGCTTAACCATTCTTTCAAGTATACAAAAATGCTATTTGTGCTATTTTGAAAATATTGTTTTAAATGACGTTTGCTTGCCTTCATCTAAATGGCATGAGACTTGATGACTTTGTCGACACTTGCTAGCTCTAACGAAAGAATGGTGTTTTTTTTTGTTGTTTTTTTTGGAATATCTGGTTGTATATTAGTGTGAAAAATAGTCACACTCAGTATGTTTAGGGTCTTCCCAGAATGGAGCGCTCATGTTTGCACCCCCACCTCCAAAAGTCACCCATAGAACTCCAGGGGAGATTATAAAAAATTGCTTTGTTACATAATTTCTCAAAAAAATGTAATTTACAATGCTTAAAGCAAACAAAAATGAAGGGGTGACACCACAATACATCCATGATGAAGTAAACACGCACGCAATAATACAATTTATTTAAAAAATTAAAAATAATATTTTAATGTCAAACATCAAAGCCATCTTGTTATGAGACAATCTTAAAATTTACATCAGTTCCCATCAATTGAAAAGGAGAAATAAAGAGGCCATGATTTAGTAAAGTTGTGTTTGAAGCTAAACTTTGCAGAAAACTAGGTCCTAGACTTGAGCACTCCTGGGTTAAGTGGTGTCCAGTGATTATATCATTTGCTGTTCACATCCAGAAACATGATGTTGATGCTTTTGCTATGAGGACACATCACACTGCTCATTGAAGACTGATCCAGTAACTTTATTTTTTTATTTAGGCGTTTCTTGCAATGTGCTGTCATGTTTTTCACATTTTTGTCGGTGCTTTGTAGTATTTGCAGGACAAGGGAAGGACAGATGACCTCTTCAGTGACCCACAATACCACATGTTTGGTGAAGAACTTGACAAGCTCCTCAAAGACTGGCAGCCCAGTGTCCTTCCTGATGGTAATAGCACTAATACATTTATAGAAAGTGTGAAGAGGTCTTTCTAATATGACTGTCATTTTTAAATGTCCGGTGATTATAACTTGCTGTTCACATTCTGAAAAGTGCTGTTGAAGCAATCCAACTATGAGGACATTTCACACAAAAAGTGCTTTGTATATGGAGTCTTTCTTTAAGGTAGGGTAGGCAATTTTGGAGAGGCTAGCTTTGAAAGCATGAGATCTCACCATCCCTTCTCAGCGTTCTCCAAAGCCACACCTCCTGCAAAAGATAAGAATGCTCAGACCAGAGTCTGCAAAGCGACACGAAAGACACCGTTAAATTTCATTGTGAATCAAAGCAAATCAAATTTCAATAATAATGAACGTAAACAACTTGCAGAGCTCGAACTTGTACCATCTGATTGCTGCAGATTCATTTCGGCATTGATGGTGTTGAAATAATAGTCTGAGGACATGAACAGCTCCGGGTAGAACGTCATGTGTTGCCATCTCGATATTACAGTTACGACATGGCGTGAATGCAGCATAAGCTCGTTGTTTTGGTTCAGGTGGAACTGTAAAGGGCAGCTGCTGTTCATTTATGGTGCTCTGTGACTGTCTACAACTCTGCAAAGCCTTACAGAACGTGCTGATGACGTGTGATGTCTGCGTAGCAGGGTGTGTGGTGGTATGGAAATGCATATGTTGAAAGGCAGGCTGGACATCTTATCATTGCATGCAGGCCAAATGCAATGATTATTTGACAAACATTGTTTGGTCCTGAGACTTTCACAGAAGATGTATGTACGTTTTACTATTTAGACCACTTTTATAATTGATTGCTATCAGGATGTGTAGAGCGTTTCAACCAGCAACAAAACGTTTAAACGTACGGTTGTATAAAATTAAATTTGCCTACCCTACCTTTTAACCTGATTTTGAATGTCTAATTTGATTGCTGATTAGAAATACAATAACATTTTGCATGAGCTGTTATGATCAGTTAAGTTTGAGTGTATTTTTTGGTTAAGGTTCTCGGTGGGGTCGTGTTGAAGAGCAGTATCTGTGGAGCAGTGGCCAGCTCGGGGAGCAGACACCCTCAATCCTACTGGGATCCCTCCTATATCTCAACACCAAATACTTTGGTCTTCGCACCTCTGAACAGCACTTACGCCTCTCGTTTGGAAACGTCTACGGGCCTAGCAGTTCCAAACCGCATAGCCATGAGACCACCGTCTGTATACGCATCCCCTCCATCTCACAGGAGCAGCACGGTATGCAAAATGTATATACTGCCTTTAAAAGGTTTTGATCAGTAAGATTTTTAATGTTTTTAGAAGTCTCTTATGCTCACCAAGGCTTCATTTTATTTTATTAAAAATACAAAAAAAAGTAATATTGTGAAATAATATTATTAATGTAAAATAACGATTTTCTATTTGAATATTTTAAAATGCAATTTATTTCTGTGATGCAGAACTTTAAAGAAATTAAAACGTTTATTCAGCAAGGATTAGGTGTGTGAGACCCTTATCTCACGAGATTGGGTTCACGAGAACGAGACAAGATTTTTACATAGTATTTTTAAGAAATCCTCAATGATGAAATACATGACTGGAAAAATTGTTTGCAGGTGCATTTGAAATGTTTTAGCTCGTCATCTTGTAATGAATATAATTTCAGTTCTACTTTCTGAGTATGAATTTGCGTCATATGCAGTAAAAGACAACAATACTCAAGCACTGTAGAAGGTTTTGCACAAACTCAACTGACCGGCTTCTTTCGGTCTTCTCGTCACATGATCAGTGCTGCGCACCATGTACGGCTTGAATGGTTTGTGTTGGATGAGCTGATGGAATTGAAGCGACTGTTATCCACCTGAATTAAATAGTTTTTATTTCTATAAAAAGCAAAGCTACAGTGGAGGCGTAATGTAAACGTAGCGGTGACATTCTATCCTAACTTCACCCTCACACTCTGTCATGAAGGTAAAAGATGTATCATGCAGATGCGTTCGATTTCATCACAACCCTCGCAAGGATGCATTAAATTGATCAAAAGTGACAGTAAAAACATATATAATGTTACAAAATATTCGATTTAAATTAAATGCTGTTCTTTTGAACTTTCTATTCATCAAAGAATCCTGGAAAAAAAATTGACAACTGTTTTCAACACTGATAACAATCAAATGTTTTTTGAGCAGTAAATCATCAGTGATTTCTGAAGGATCATGTGACACTGAAGACTGGAGTAATGATGCTGAAAGTTCAGCTTTGCATCACAGAAATGAATTACATTTTTATATTATATTCAAATAGAAAAGTTATTTTACATTAATAATACTTCACAATATTACTGTTTTTTTTTTTTTTTTTTTTATCAAATAAATGCAGCCTTGGTTGAGCATAAGAGATGACTTCTAAAAACATTTAAAAATCATATCAATCAAAAACATTTAAAATGTAATGTAGCTATATATATATATATATATATATGATTTAAAAATATATATATATTTTATCATCAGTATTGCTGTTATTCTGAAACAGATTTTCAGAAAATGTAATTTTGTCTGTTTTGTACCTCTCCTAGAGCAATCAGGGAGTAAAAGGAGGCGTAAAGATGACTGTGACTCAAACTTTGAGGCGGACAGTGGTTCAGGAGGATCTGTTCCCTGTCCTGTTAAGAAACACGAGTGCCGACTCTATGAGCTTTACCTTTCGAAGTGGTGAGTCGCATATAACTGTTACTCATTTGTTAAACATTTTAAGACCTTCATCTAAAAGAGGTGTACAGATCCTCTGGCTGATCACCAGAACTTTTTCAGTGGGAAAGGCCAATCCAAGACTGTAATTTAGCTACTTTTGAACTAAGCAGTGTCCAGTGATTATAACATTTGCTGTTCACATCCTGAAACATGGTGTTGACACTTGTTGTATGAGGACACATCAAATTCTGTAAAGAGACCCTGCAGTGATGCAGCTGTGCAGTCAGAATTCCTGTTGTGTTGAGGTAGTAATGTAAACCGTTTAAGACCTTGAAACAGGCTGGAAGAACAAAAATGACATTAAGACTTAAACAAGGATGCATTAAATTGATCAAAAGTGATAGTTTTTGATTTCAAATAAATGTTGTTGTTCATTGTATGTTTTCACAAAAATATTAAGCAGCATAACTGTTTAAACCATTCAACATTTATATGAAGGAAATGTTTCTTGAGCACCAAATCAGCATCTTATAATGATTTCTGAGGGATCATGTGACACTGAAGACATCCAAAATCTTACCAAACCCAAACTTTTGAATGGTTGTGTAGATCTAATTATGTAGTGAGATTATAATGAATAATTAGTTAAATTTAACTACAATCTTTAGCAAATCTAAAGATGAATATCCATTTGTCAAACTGTGATTACTAAATATACTTGTAGCATTTTAAAACGATTGATATTTGGATTTTCTTCAAATATGTCAGTTTATCTCCCATAACAGGAAAATATTTGTATTTTTGGTATCAGCCAGATTTTCTTTATTTCTCTGTATTTCTAGTTCTGTTAAATGGACTCTGTTGGATCTGACTGCTGTGGTTTTTTTTTTTTGTTGTTGTTTTTTTTTGACCCATCTCTGCTCTTCTTCTCTCCTCAGCCCAGAGTCTGTGAGACAGAGGACAGATTTTTTTTACATGAAGCCAGAGATCTCTGCTTCCTTGGACAGTCCGCTGTGGTTCAGCTCGACACCTCTAGAGAAGAGTGCGCTGGCTAGGCTCCTGACTCGAGTGCTGCTGGTCAGAGATCTATATAAAGACAACCAGCACGAGGAGGAGGGAGTCTAATGGCCGATGCATTGAAGACTTCTTGCTATGCTGTCGTGACACCCTGTGCATCACCACGAGCTGCTTACCATGTCACCCTGTCACTCTCCCTTTAAACACACTGATACAATACAGCTAAGAGATGATGTCAGGATGGATTTTGGTGGGATTATGCTGATTCAGATCAGCCTTCCCAAAGTCCCTGAGGAGTTTTCTCTAAAAACGAGACCTACAGGATGCTGCTTTCTTCGTGTCCCCCCCCTT
Source organism: Paracanthobrama guichenoti (assembly GCA_018749465.1). Taxonomy (NCBI): domain Eukaryota; kingdom Metazoa; phylum Chordata; class Actinopteri; order Cypriniformes; family Gobionidae; genus Paracanthobrama; species Paracanthobrama guichenoti. The sequence goes on from CM031951.1 coordinate 20,991,882, forward strand.
CTTTTCAATTTGTTGAAAACTTTTGTTCATGTAGCATTACTTGTGAGGCCACTGTGGTCTGAAAATATTTCTGAGTGTAGTCTGTTAGCAGACAAAAGACACAGGAACTTTGGTCCTGTAAGAAAAGTAATGGAGTTGAGGAGGATATTTTTTTTTCTTCCTGCCCAACAAAGCCTTCTAAAGATTAAATTTATTTATTACTGTTGATTGACATCTGTTAAAGAGAGAGTCCAAGATTTTGTAATAGCAGGGCAGGGTGTGTGTGTTGGACGCTGTGCCATGTGTGCAATTTCTCTGGCCTTCCATAATAGCATTAAAACCTGCTGCAGCCCTGGACCTCTTCTTTGTGCGAGTGGAATGAGTGTGTTTGTGACTGTGTGTATCTTTCCCTCCCCTTTCTTGTGTTGTTTTGGAGTGGATTGGATAGGAGTTGGTCCTGCACAGCCAATATGTTACTGGCGTTGAACCTTTAAGCCTGAATCTATTCCTTTGAACAATCAAGTGTATGAAATTTGACTTTGAATTTCATCTGCAGCATATCCTGATTACACAGATAAGCGGAGACGTGTGGTCAGTTTAAACATTGTCATAGGATTTGCTCTATACCCTTCCTGGAGTCTTGAGTAATTTTGAAGGATGTGCGTGTGCACAAAAATAATTAAACGTTACGTTCAAAACACTTAGCTTATGCAAGAGTAAAGGTGATTTATTTATAAGGTGAAAGTCAGTGGGGTTTATGTTTTCATGACTTTTACGATTATTTTCCTTGACCTTTTCTACCAATAAATTACAAGTTCATTTCTTGGTCTCGTAATGGTTTACCTTAACACCCTTTAAAGATCATGATATATACGCAGTTAAGCAGGACTGTGAAATGTGAATTTTGTCATTTTGTTTACAGTCCTTTTCTCCTGTTGGTTTGGAAGGGGTAGAAGTGAGTAGCCTTCTGTAACAGTTAAGATGTTTGTTTTGTGCTTGCTAAGCCAAGCTCATCATTAGTTATAAGGTTTTGAAAAATTAAACTTTGGCACTTAACTTATCCTGCACTGTTTTTTGCAGTGGACATGAATGATACCTCAAATCATATAGCTGGAGGAAATGTTCAACTTGAAGTGATTTGGATGGGTGAAAGAATCCATTAGATTAATACATAGAACGATTTGCACGATCATTCAAAATTTGTACTTGCTTGCTAATTCTTTTTTTCCTACTTCATTATTATTTTTCACTTTTATATTACCATTATATTAAAAAGTCATAACGCCATGGAAGGTCAATTACACTGTCTTTCTATAGGAATATGCTTCAAATCTAAAGCAGCCACCTTAGATTACAGCTCTGGTTCTCTCAAATTTCAGAAGTTTCTTCATGCTATAGCAGGTCCAATGTTTGTTGATTTTTGTTCTGTTTTCCATTTAGTTTTGTAATGAAACTCATGCATATGTTATTTTTGTCTCAAAAAAGCACTTGGTAACTGTCTTTTTTTCCCCTTTTTTAATGCATTTTCCTATCCAGCAGAATATGAATATTGTACAAGTAAGCAATTTGCAAGTTGATTAAAGGCCCATTCGTTCACACCAAGAGCTTTAAAGATAACTGTAATGAACTGTTATAGCATCCACACCAACGCAAGATGACGTTCTGTTTATTTTAAGCATGCGCTGCAGTTGTCTTCTGCCACTTTAAATGCTCAAGCTTTTTAAAGTCGGGTGGTGTTTTTAATCGGTCATCAGCTGGGTGGCGTATTATTCTGAAAGTGATGGCGCAAAGTCATGTTGAAAATATCATTTTTACGAGTTGTATGTACATGAACGCCACCACAAAGCCTGAGTGGGAAACTTTTTTCTTTAAAGTCAGAGATTACGAGTTGGAGCCATGTCAGTGAGAAACATGGCAGAACACTACAGTACTATAGTGTAGTAATTTGTGGCAAAACACACCTGATGCATATTTGTTCTTGGTTATCTTGTAGGTAATTAAGAGAATTTTAATCAACAAGTGACTTGTTGACAGACTGTTTCCTTTTCTTTCTTTTTTTTTGACTATCCCGACACAACTGGCAGATGAGGATGCATGGGGTTCAGGAAAACGGTCAGCTACTTTTTCAATTTCATTTGGTTATGTTAGTGTCGCTAAAAAATACAGAGTTGTGGAAAAACAAATTCAGTAAATATGTGACCAAAATTCTGACTCGTAGTGTATAGCGGCCAGAATAGACTCTTGGGGGTTGACTCCTTTTATTCAGAAGGCTACGTAATTGCTTAGTAACACCCTTGCATTTTGGAAGTTAGATTTGCAGAGGCAGGCATCACCCCCCCCCAAACCAAACCCCCTCAAATTTTTTCTTCACCTATGGTATTCATGAATGGAAACATACACCGATCAGGCATAACATAATTCCTAATATTGTGTTGGTCCCACTTCTGCTGCCAAAACAGCCCTGACCCATCGAGGCATGCACTCTACTAGACCCCTGAAGGTGTGCTGTGGTGTCTGGCACCAAGATGTTAGCAGCAGATCCTTTAAGTCCTGTAAGTTGCGAGGTGGGGCCTCCATGGATCAGACTTGTTTGTTCAGCACATCCCACAGATGCTCGATTGGATTGAGATCTGGGGAATTTGGAGGCCAAGTCAACACCTCAAACTTGTTGTGCTCCTCAAACCATTCCTGAACCAGTTTTGCTTTGAAGCAGGACACACTATCCTGCTGAAAGAGGCCTCAGCCACCAGAGAATACCGTTTCCATGAAAGGGTGTACATGGTCTGCAACAATGCTTAGGTAGGTGGTATGTGTCAAAGTAACATCCACATGGATGGCAGGACCCAAGGTTTTCCAGCAGAACATTGCCCAAAACATCACATTTGTGTTTTCAGATAAGCGACCCGGCCATCCACGTGATGTAAAAGAAAACATGATTCATCAGACCAGGCGTCCTTCTTCCATTGCTCCGTGGTCCAGTTCTGATGCTTACATGCCCACTGTTCAGCGGTGGACAGGGGTCAGCTTGGGCACCCTGACTGGTCTGTGACTATGCAGCCCCATACGCAACAAACTGCAATGCACTGTGTATTCTGACACCTTTCTATCAGAAACCGCATGAACTTCTTGAGCAATTTGAGCTACAGTAGCTCGTCTGTTTGATCCTGTTTGTTCCTTCCTTGGACCACTTTTTATAGATACTGACCACTGCAGACCGGGAACACCCCACAAGAGCTGCAGTGATGCTCTGACCCTGTTGTCTAGCTATCACAATTTGCCCCTTCTCAAACTCGTTCAAATCCTTACGCTTGCCCATTTTTCCTGCTTCTAACACATCAACTTTGAGGACAAAATGTTCACTTGTTGTCTAATATATCCCATCCACTAACAGGTGCCGTGATGAAGAGATAATCAATGTTATGCACTTCACCTGTCATAATGGTATCCCTGATGACGTTTTGCATTATGCTAATCGCATAGACTGTAAAAAAAAAAGTAGTGTCTGTGACGTCACCCATAGGATTATGAAGAGCAGTTTTGAAGTGTAAAGTAAGGTCGAGCTAGCCGTTGACATCTTGGCAGCACGTCACTCCCGGATAATAGAAAAAGAGGCGGGATGTGGATGTACAAACCACAATCCACCTGTCACTCAAAGCGGCCACACCCTTAATTATGCAGAACTTTAAGGCTTTATATAATGTAAACGAATGAGTTATAAAAGTTCTCAGTTGTCATGGTGCAAAGGGCAAAATTAGCTGTATAGACCAAAACCACAGTTTGTACCAGGCTGCAGTGTTGGATGTAACTAGTTACTAAGTAATTAGTTACTGTAATTTGAATTACTTTTCCTTGAAACAATAAGGGATTACTCTTATTTTTTGTGTAATTTTTTTCTGTTACTTCACAAGTAATTGAACTAAATACTGTGTATAGACTGAAGAACAATTTTATATATATATATATATATATATATATATATATATATATATATATATATATATATATATATATATATATATATATATATATAATACAATAATGGAATTAACATCAAAATCATCACATTTGTAATACTTTGGTCAGTTAATAAGAAAAAGTAGTTTTATATTATGTATTTCATGTCTATCCTTGAGTCGCTTAACTCGAGGTTGATATAGTATTTGGAAAGTAATAAGTAATTAAATACTTTTTGGAGAGAGTAATTTGTACAGTAATCTAATTACACTATTGAAGATGTAATTAGGAACTAGTAATTAATTACTTTTTAGAGTAACTTACCCAACACTGCCAGGCTGTAAACATGTTTTGTAAAGTTGGGCATTTTAACATGGGGCTCAATGAGATTCTGCTCCCTTCTGGAGCCTGTCCTTAGCGGCCAGTCGATGAATTATAGTTTAAGTCACTTCCGTATTGGCTTCAAGAGAAACTGAGGGAGGTTGCCGCTTGGCTAATATTAGAAGTCCTCTCTAATGAAGTCACATGTCCAACGTGTTTTTAATACCATATTATGGTTTAATACCAGAGTTGAGCCTTTCCTGCTGTTATGATGTAAGACTATATTTTTTCTGGGTCGTACTGCAGGAGCTCTTTTTGCCAGACGAGTGACATGAGCTCACTTGGCACCAATGGTTGGTATCATTTCCTCCCAAACAAACACATGGCTCCCAGACCAAGCCCCTTGATGGACTTTATTCCAGCAGGTGTCTCATGTCAATGACTACGCTGAGAAGCACAAGGTCATTGCAGTAGATTGGTCATGTGACAGGAAATGGCTGCCAGGACGATACATGATGTCCTATTTACACTAGGGTTGCCTGAGTTATGATTGACAGGCAGTCAATCATAGGCAGTACAGCACTCCCCTCTTCAGTATAAATAGGAGTTGTTCTGCATGCTGATCTATTTATAGAACAGTGGAACTATTGAGGTAGAAGTAGGAGAAGATCTGCAGGAATGAAATTGTGACAGGATTTGTTCAATTGACTTTTTAAAGGTAATTTAATAAGATGATAAACACTGTTACCTGTAAGCTATCCAAGGAATACATTCAGAGAAGATAGCAGTCTTATACAAACACTCAATCATTTATTGGTCATACTAGTGAATTTTCACAGGGCATAAAGCTCCATTGTCAATAGTAGCGATATATGAAGCAAAGCTCACACAGAAGTCACTTTCAAACCAAGCAGCTTTCTGTTACTAAACACAGACAACCTGTGATCAACTTTAATCTGTTGTGAAATTTGAATGGGGAAATATTTCGCTCTCACAGAATTCACAGTCTTGTGGATTCCTTTTGAAATGACTAGGTTTCGCCTGCAAAAATTTGCAGAACAGCAGAAAATGTGAGTGAGCCTTTGTTCATAATTAGGTTCAAGGGATGTAAACAAATCAATATTAAACTATACTTAACTCATCATGCAGTGGACTAGACAATGAATGCCATGACATCATGTGGTTTGTTGAGATACTTTTCATCCAGTAAATGATTAAATGGGTGAAAAAAATCATACTGACCTTATTTAAAGCCCAGAATAATGATTTCACAGTGGGCTCTTTTGATATGGGCCAGGAAACAACCAATCAGAACACCTTAGCAACTGCATAGTAACATGCAAAAACCCAATTAGAGCAACTTTGCAACCACATAACAATGTGCTAATAAACAGTTAGAAGTCAAGTCACCTTTATTTATATAGCGCTTTTAACAAGTCCAATTGTTTCAAAGCCGCTTCACATTGTTAACAGGAAAATAATGCAACAGAATTTGATTCGGCTGTACAGCCGCTCTGGTGAAACGGCGATGTTATCCAGCTAATTTCAATTATCATATAGTGTCAATGCGGGCAGATCGGTAATATATAATTGAAATTTAGGTGTCCCCAACTGAGCAAGCCAAAAGCCAGAGGCAACGGTGGCAAGGAACCAAAACTCCTTCAGGGCCAGAATGGAGAAAAAAAACCTTGGGAGAAACCAGGCTCAGTCGGGGTGCCAGTTCTCCTCTGGCCGACGAACAAACAGTGTATGATTATAATTCTGGCAACATTGCAGGTCTTAATTCATATTAGGTAAATAGATATTCGTAAGATTATTTGAAAGATTGGAGTCGTCACACCAGAGATGGGTTTAATGAGGATGTCGTGTCGATGTGGCATTTACTGGGGGGAGTTTATTTGACGCTCTCTGCAGACCCCTCTCTTTCAGGGATGCGTTGGTCATGTCCAGGTGCAGGTCCACCATCTGATCTGGATACGGCCCGAATCCAGCTGACTGCAGTAAACCTCGGGATAAACAGAGAGACTAACATTAGTGTAGATGCCATTCTTCTTATGATGTAATGAGTACATCAGGTGTTATGGGAAGTGTTCCCGGTTCCGGCTGACCTAGTTAATGCAGCCTAACAATCATTTACTGATTTGAATAATAGAAATTGATAATGTTTTATGTGTAAGCTATAGTAAAGAGATGCGGTTTTAGTCTAGATTTAAACTGACAGAGTGTGTCTGCTTCCCGAACAATGCTAGGAAGACTGTTCCAGAGTTAGGCGCTAAATAGGAAAAGGATCGACCACCTGTAGTTGATTTTGATATTCTAGGTATTATCAACTGGCCAGAGTTTTGAGACCGCAATAGACGTGATGGAGTATAATGTGTTAAGAGCTTGCTGAAGTACTGGAGAGCTAAACCATTTAGTGTTTTGTAAGTAATAAGCAAGATATTAAAATTTATACGATGTTTAATAGGGAGCCAGTGCAGTGTTGACAGAACCAGGCTAATATGGTCATACTTCCTGGTTCTAGTAAGAGCTCGAGGTGCTGCGTTTTGGACCAGCTGGAGTTTGTTTATTAAGTGAGCAGGGCAACCACCCAGTAAAGCATTACAGTAATCTAGCCTTGAGGTCATGAACACATGAATTAACTGTTCAGCATTTTGCATTGAAAGGATGTGCCGTAATTTAGATATATTTTTAAGATGGTAGAATTCAGTTTTACAGATGTTAGAAACGTGGCTTTCAAATGTAACTTTCAAGTTAGAACATCCTAGCAACTGTGTAGTAACATGCCACTCACAACTCATCAGAAACACCATTTTCTGCAAGAAATAATTTCATAACCTGCAGCTGAAATCTTAAATGAGCTGTTATTTTTGGCAAAAGTTTTATTTTAGGTTAGCCACCAACTCTTGACATTTGTTTGTTCATCCTGAGCTGACAGCAGCTTAGCACCTCTTCCATCAGGGATTATTTTTTATAAATTATGAATGTTCAGCATGGTCGTCTGGTAACACTGTGGAATGATTTTAAATAGACAGTTTGATCAATGAGGAAGCAAATCAGTTGAGAGGTACTGTACTGTTGAATCACAGTTTATTTTCTGCATTTGATTCATTTGGGGGTGAACAGGGTGGATAAATTCTAATTTTGGTATGTTCTCTAATACAGTTTGCTTCAGTGTAAGAAAATCTGACCTTTTGTACAGCAATTCAAATGGTTAATGTCACAATATTTGACGTTTGATATATATTTAATATTGCTTATTCATTTTATATCATAACATTTAATTGATTTAAAGTTTCCAGGTTTAAATTAGATTTAGAATCTCAGAGTGAGACTTTTTGGAAATGTTTAGTAAAAATGTTTGAGCCTTTTTGAAACCACAGCTGGTGTTATTCAGCATGTGTCCCTTGCGGTGCATCCAGTTGGGGGCGTCCTACATTGGGCATGCTTGTTGGAGCCAAAATTAAACAAGGACGGGCCAGGGCAGAATGGAGACATTAAATTCTTTCACATTTGGGCGTGAGTTTTGTTTCCAGATAAATGGCCATCGCTCTCCATGCGGGCACGACTCTGATCCCTGCTTCAGGAACACTGGAATGTGGTCTCTCTGTTTTTTCTTTCTGTTTGAGTGACGCAAAGCACGCTGAGGTTACCCCACCTTTTTGAGTGTGCTTGTGAACTTTGGCACCTCCCTGCGTTTGTGAGCGTTATGTGTGGATGTGTCTCTGTACTGCACAGGGCACAAATCTGCTTAACATTTCAGTTCAAAAATCCAAATTATGTACAAGAGAGATAAATCAAAGGCTAGAACAAGAAGAACAGGCTGTTTTGTAAAGGCACGTGCAGGTATGACAAACCCTCTTTTTTTTTTTTGAAGAGGCAGCTTTTTTCTTTCTTTTCCATCAGTTAGAGTTGGCCAGACTCCAATAACTTGTCCCATTGATCTAAAGCGAAACGACCCTGAGCGCACACACAGTCGGCCGGGCGAGAGGGCAGGCGGATGTAAAAACATTTTTTCACCCTCGTGGGTTTTTTTGTTTGGGCTCAATCCCCAGTCCTTTCAGGGGACATAAAGAAAGTGCTGCCCTCAGCAGGGTCATGTGGGATAGAGCCGCGGCAGAGGCGAGAGGCAGACTATAGGTGGCGATTAGGCCCTCTAATGTGTGATGAATCCTTTTACAATCACATGATATGAACTAATGTCACCATTTAATTATAAAACAACAGAGACTGAGCTGAGGGAGGAGGAGTTTATGTTGGAGGGGGAACACAGCAACCAGCTGTACTAAAGTGAGAAGCACCAGTATGGATGACCACCACAGTTCTCACATTTTCAATTCTACATGAGTTTTAAAACTGTTAAAGCTTCATTCAGTCGGAATTACGCTTCTGGACAGCTGTTATACCATACAGCTCAATTTGAAGGACTTATTTGTAATGTCATTAAATTTAGGATAGCCTGTCTGTGTTTAGAAAGCAGTGTGACAATGTGACACAGCCCATTTTAAACAGAGCAACAGATCTCTGTCCACACGCACATTGTGAATGAACATGACCCGTGTAAGTTCACTCAGAGTCACTGTCACTGCCATTTTGCCTTTAGATATGGACCCTTGTTTAGTATAAGCACAAGTCCAGACATTCTCTGTACTGAACTAGAATAGTGTGAGAGTGTGTTCACAGAGAGATCTGTGTGCCCTGCCATTGTCTTCTGGGTCATTCTACAATCGCAGTGACAGATGCTGTTACTCACTTTCAGCTGGCAAAAGGTCAAACTGCAATGCACACTATTCCTATACAATACCATATATGATTTTAAACACATTTGAACTTTAACTTGCAGTATATTTACAATATTATAATACATTTTTACAGTTGTTTAATTTTTCATAAGTCTTATTTTTCTTAAGTCTTTTCTTAGACAATGATAATGTTACTGTATATATATATACACCGATCAGGCATAACTTTATGACAGGTGAAGTGCATAACACTGATTATCTCTTCATCACGGCACCTGTTAGTGGGTGGAATATATTAGGCAGCAAATTAAAAATTTTTCCTCAAAAATGATGTGTTAGAAGCAGGAAAAATGGGCAAGCGTAAGGATTTGAGCGAGTTTGACAAGGGCCAAATTGTGATGGCTAGACGACTGGGTCAGAACATCTCCAAAACTGCAGCTCTTGTGGGGTGTTCCCGGTCTGCAGTGGTCAGTATCTATCAAAAGTGGTCCAAGGAAGGAACAGTGGTGAACCAGCGACAGGGTCATGGGCAGCCAAGGCTTATTAATGCATGTGGGGAACAAAGGCTGGCACGTGTAATCCAATCAAACAGACGAGCTACTGTAGCTCAAATTGCTCAAGAAGTTATTGCTGGTTCTGATAGAAAGGTGTCAGAATACACAGTGCATCGCAGTTTGTTCCGTATGGGGCTGCATAGTCGCAGACTAGTCAGAGTGCCCATGCTGACCACTGTCCACCACCAAAAGCACTAACAGTGGTTGAAGGTGACCGGGTCTTTGATGTAGGTTTTTTTCTACATCACGTGGATGGCAGAGTGCGTGTGCATCACTTACCTGGGGAACACATGGCACCAGGGAACTATGCACTATGGGAAGAAGGCAAGCCAGTGGAGGCAGTGTGATGCTTTGGGCAATGTTCTGCTGGGAAACCTTGGGTCCTGCCATCCATGTGGATGTTACTTTGACACATACCACCTACCTAAGCATTGTTGCAGACCATGTACACCCTTTCATGGAAATGGTATTCCCTGGTGGCTGTGGCCTCTTTCAGCAGGATAGTGTGCCCTGCCACAAAGCAAAACTGGTTCAGGAATGGTTTGAGGAGCACAACAATGAGTTTGAGGTGTTGACTTGGCCTCCAAATTCCCCAGATCTTAATCCAATTGAGCATCTGTGGGATGTGCTGAACAAACAAGTCTGATCCATGGAGGCCCCACCTCGCAACTTACAGGACTTAAAGGATCTGCTGCTAACATATTGGTGCCAGATATCACAGCACACCTCCAGGGGTCTAGTGGAGTCCATGCCTTGATGGGTCAGGGCTGTTTTGGCAGCAAAAGGGGGACCAACTCAATATTAGGAATTATGTTATGCCTGATCGGTGTATATATACTATATTGCCAAAAGTATTGGGACATCCCTCCAAATCATTGAATTCAGATGTTCCAATCACTTCCATGGCCACAGGTGTATAAAATCAAGCACTTAGGCACGTAGACTGCTACAAATATTTGTGAAAGAATGGGTCGCTCTCAGGAGCTCAGTGAATTCAAGCGTGGTACCGTGATAGGTTGCCACCTGTGTAATAAGTCAATTTGTGAAATTTCCTCACTACTAAATATTCCACAGTCAACTGTTAGTGGTATTATAAAAAAAGTGGAAGAAATTGGGAACAACAGCAACTCAGCCATGAAGTGGTAGGCCACATAAAATCACAGAATGGGGTCAGCGCATGCTGAGGCACACAGTGTGCAGAAGTCACCAACTCTCTGCAGAGTCAATAGCCACAGCCACAGCTGCTTCCAAGCCTTACATCACCAAATGCAATGCAAAGCATCGGATGCAGTGATATAAAACATGCAGCCACTGGACTCTAGAGCAGTGGAGACGTGTTCTCTGGAGTGACGAATCACGCTTCTCTGTCTGGCAATCCGATGGACAAGTCTGGGTTTTGCGGTTGACAGGAGAACGGTACTTTCCTGACTGCATTGCACCAAGTGAAAAGTTTGGTGGAGGGGAGATTATGGTGTGGGGTTGTTTTTCAGGGGTTGGGCTTGGCAATTAGACAATTGTTACTAGTATTACTGCAATATAAAAACACCAAAGGGACTGTTATGACACTTTAGAAGTCAGCTTTCTGTTAACCTGCTCTATTAGATTGTCAATAGTTAATTTATAATGAATACATTTTCACTTCAAATAAAAATCAACCTAAGGGGATAATACAATATGGCTGCATCCGAAAACTTAGGCAGCTAACTTGTTGCTCGCTGCCCTATAAGGCGATGACTTTGCAGGCAGTTTTTGTGCAAAATAGAGAGAATTACTACAATAATAATTTCCATCAAAAGTGGAAACCATTGGTCAAAATCGTATATTTACACACAAACTGACCACCAATCACAACTTTCAGATGTCATCTTTTTTTATCTTAACGGAATGGAAAGCACAGGATTGTGGGATATCAAAGGCAGCAAAGGACACATCTAAGCTGCCTTCAAAAATCAGCCATTTGAAAGTATCCCAGGAGACAGGAAGTCAAGCTAACATGGGTTTCGGATGTGCTTTGATGCCTTCTTATCTTGGAATTCATCCTCCGAATGCAGCATTTTTAAGATTTTGGGCACAGCCTATATGGACAAAAGAATTCAGACACACCACTTAATGATTCAATTTAGGTGTTTCAATGCAGATCCACTGCCACAGGTCTTTAAAATCAAGCACCTAACTATGCAGTCTGCATTTACAAACATTTGTGAAAAAAATGGGTTGTTTTGAAGAGCTCAGTGAATTCAAGAGTGGCACTATGATAGTATCTTTGCAATAAGTCAGTTTGTGGAATTTCATCATTGCTAGATATTACAACGTCAACTGTATGTGGTATTACTGGAAAGTGGAAGCATTTGGAACAACAGCAACTCAGCTACAAAGCAGAAGACTACATAAAGTCACAGAGGGGGGTCACTGAGTGCTGAGGCACATGGTGCGTAAAAGTCGCCAACACTCTGCTGATTCCATAATCCGAAACTCATAATATTTAAATGAGCCTTGGCCCAGAGAAAACGCCTGCGCTTCTGGATCATGTTTAGATATGGCTTCTTTTTTGACCTATAGAGTTTTAGCCGGCAACGGCGAATGGCACGGTGGATTGTGTTCACCGAAAATGTTTTCTGGAAGTATTCCTGAGCCCATGTTGTGATTCCCATTACAGTAGCATTCCTGTATGTGATGCAGTGCCGTCTAAGGGCCCGACGATCACAGGCATCCAGTATGGTTTTCCGGCCTTGACCCTTACGCACAGAGATTGTTCCAGATTCTCTGAATCTTTGGATGATATTATGCACTGTAGATGATGAGAACTTCAAACTCTTTGCAATTTTTCTCTGAGAAACTCCTTTCTGATATTGCTCCACTATGTTTGGCCTCTCAGCATTGAGAGGCTCTTTTTATATCCAGTCATGTTGCCAATTGAACTAATAAGTTGCAAATTGGTCCTCCAGCTGTTCCTTATATGTACACTTAACTTTTCCGGCCTCTTATTGCTACCTGTCCCAACTATTCTGGAATGTGTAGCTCTCATGAAATCCAAAATGAGCCAATATTTGGCATGACATTTCAAAATGTCTCACTTTCAATATTTGATATGTTATCTATATTATATTGTGAATAAAATATAAGTTTATGAGATTTGTAAATTATTGCATTCCTTTTTTATTCACAATTTGTACAGTGTCCCAACTTTTTTGGAATCGGGTTTGTATCAAAATAGAGGCGAGACCCTTTTGGGGTTGGGGCGAGTTTGTTTTGGTGATTTGAAATATCAACATCGGTTACCAGAAAGCACTTACCCCACCTTTAATATCAGCACAAAAACTGTGTGGCGGGAGCTTCATGGAATAGGTTTCCATGGCCGAAGTTTCCATGGGTTTCCAAAATTCTAATTTAGGAGATATAAGCATTCAAAATGTACAGTCTCTCACTTCCGCTAAAATGGATCACAGATTTTTATGACATCACCGCAGACTTCAGCGCAGACAGCGCAGCCGAAGACAACAAAACATATCGGACCCATTTGAATTCTGCACAGAATGCTTTATTTCAAACCGATATGGAAGAGACCAACTCCATATTAAAATGTATGTATTTAGAATGCGATATCATTACAGTCCCTGTTGATGTATAATGGTCAGGTGTCCCAATAGGAGTTATGAAACAACAAACTTCCATATTTTGTAAAACAGGTTGCATCGTTTCAGGTTCAGGTCTTTTGTATGTTGTTAAATGTCGTTTTCCTTAAGATACCTTCAAATGAGCAAGCTTTTCACCCTTTTAGGTGAAATATCTCTTTAACCATGATATTTGTTGGTGGTGCTACTGCTCCCCATTACAATTAATTAGAAGTAACAACAAAATAGCTAAGGACAAAACAGCATGGCAGCCAATGAAAATTATTTTGAAATTATATTTTTAGTTTTACAATTATTTAGTGTGACCTTAAATTAAATGAGATGATGGGTTTCCTTTTTTCAAAAGACAGGAATATGATTGACAGGAATATAATTTTTACTGATGAAAGAATTTGTAATGTTCAAATCTAACAGCAAAACATCGACCGTCATTAACTGCACATGCACACCTTGCTCCTGACTGGGCCCCAAACATATTGAGTGGCTTTCCTGATATAAACAACACGGCACGGTGGTATTCAGGCAGAGAGGCTGCATGAATTTCTAAGGTGATTAAAGGCTATAAATAACTGCCTGTGTGTTTTTAGTTCTGGGATGGTGAAGCCAAGTGCTACACATAGATCCTGCCCTTCATAGATAGCACTGCAACCTTCAACCCGCAGACAACCAATCGAATGACACCCCTCAAACACTGGACTTCACACCTACTGCCTATCACCTCCTCTTCAATGGCTGGCTCCATGCTCTTCTTCCCACAGTCCTGTACCAATACTATCTCTTTCATTTGGTGTCATTGTTTTACTCTTCTTACAATCATTGTCATTGATCACTGCCCTTATTCTTATCATAATACGATACTCGAAATTAGTTCTACGCTGTATCCTATGCTGTACTGCAACCTTAACAGGAGGTCTGCCAGTTTCAAATTTGCATTGTCTCTCTAATCCTTTGGCCCTAAAATAACCCAACACACTTGTCCCCTCATAGATATCTAGACACAGAGCACATGAAACAGCTAGTCAAGCTTCAGCTTGTGTGTGTGTGTGTGTGTGTGTGTGTGTGTGTGTGTGTGTGTGTGTGTGTGTGTGTGTGTGTGTGTGTGTGTGTGTGTGTGTGTGTGTGTGTTCCCACAACACACAGCATGTGCTGACTAAATGCAATAAGTGTCAGTTTAAACGGACCAGTGCAGTGAGAATTAAAGTTCTCTGAACTTGAACTCCAATGTCAGATCTGACATTTTTAAGCTGCTAGTGTTGAGATTCCTTCCCTTAACATCTCTCAGGTGTTCACTGTAGCCTCTCATGAAATGGATTTAAAGTCACCATGAAATCAAAATCGGCAATTATTATTTTTTATGGAATATTGCAGTATTTATTGTAAATTATGTTTCTGTGAACATCTTTTTTAAAATTTTTATTCATGTGCCCTCTTAATCTTTAATCAAAATAACTTCCCCTCCCTCTTGCAGCGATATCTCTTCTCTGATGACGTGTTTACTGGCGAGAGGGCGGGACAACCTGTCACTTGCATGACATCACAGCAATAGCAAACCACAACCAGCCAATCAATTACTGATGGACAAAATCAAGTTTCACTTGGATATGCATTACAATAGGGAAGAAAATACTATCACAACTTCCGTTTCATGCTTTGAAGTTGCTGATTTATGACTGAAAGAGTGAAAACAGATTTCATTTGATATTTATAGTTTATAAATATCAATTACTGTGAAGTTTGACTAGCCATAGATTTAACCAAAAGGAAAAAAGAAAAGAAATTGAATCAGGCTGGTTTCCCTGATTCTTTATACATTTTCCTCAGTCTTCAATCTTCTTTTCAAGGACAAGGTTCCTCTGATCCGTTTCTTTCAATTCAAGCCAAAACCATCTTTTTGAGCAAGTCATTTTTTTGTAGTATGAATTGTGTAATGATCCAGCAGCCTGTCAAAGCTATAGCTTCTAGCTCATAGTTATTGCAATTACAACTAAAGTAAACTGTAAAACAATTATTTTAGAATTATTCTAGTGTCTCAATTAGGATGCATGTTATTGTTATTTATAAAGGAATTCTTAAAAATTATTTACTCCTTCATTGAGTTTCTTAAAGATCACATGACCAATACTAATCATACAAAAAAAATTAAGAAGATGGCAGCATCCAGGTTGGATGTGTGTAAGCGCCAAACAACTGCTTCTGAGATGAATGGTAATGCTAACGGACAGTTCTCTCCAGGTTTTACCTCATAACTACAATATAAGCTAACAGCTAAATACATTAAAGTTACTTATAGGGGCAACATTTGTACTGTTTTACTTTAGGATTATAAATAGCTTCCTAACAAATCAGAGCATTTATCTGACACAAACACAATAAGGATCTCAGTTAGGGTGACAGGATCAAATGGGAACACAATTACAATTCACCCTTCTCTGGGAGTTTGACAGGCGATCTGACCAATCAAAACGGCAAATTCGCCATTTTGTCAGACAAACAAGTTTGTAGATTAATGTCGTTGACTTGAACTTGAAAAATGGTGCATCGACGTCTTTCCGCGGTTGAAACAACATACCTTCTGATGTTCATTCATGTTTATTTTGTGCTAAAACTATAGGAAGAGATGATCGTTTCGTGTGCAGCTTGAACTGACAGCGATCTGTCACGACACATTAAAGAGCCACAAAATGGTTTATTGTTTGAATTTGTTAACATTTGAAAGATGAGACTTTGTTTCATACCAAAAGTAACCTGATCTGTCTTGTCTGTCGGCACGCTGTCTGTGTCCTCTTTGCTCCGCAATGTATTTTTTTTAACTGCATGAAAGCGTTATGACTTGTCAGACATAGCACCAGTAACTTAGCCCAACGCGGGTCCCGGCGAAGGGTCAGTTTAAGTAAACATTTATTTTGCAACATGTAAATTGCATATGGGAACTTCTAGGAACATTCTGAGTGATAAAGAGTTTTGCCGTTCCCTTGCAGAGGGAGGACAGCGTGGATTGTGGGGGTGATGTGCCATTATAGTGTCCCTCATCATTCAGTCTCATTCTCACTTCCCCTCTAGGAATCTGGAATGGAGGACCGATAAGCATAAAGGTCAACAAGTGCAAGTTTTCAGTTGAGATGTGCTCGGGCTTCCTGCTTATTTGTTTCTCAATATGGTGTTGCTCTTGATGAGTTTTGCCTGGATTGCATAAAATTGTATAAATGCCTCAACATTAATTTTTAAACTGTATAATTAAATTCAGGGTTGGTTAAAAATGACAAAATGAACTTAATTACATGCTAACCTTTTAGAAAGACCTCATAGTTCTGTGAAAGTTTCTGCCTTGAACTTTTTAATGGCCACTGACTTAATAGCCTTCTTGGTGAGCACGCCTGCACTTGAGAGCACTCAACATCAATAACATTAAACGTGAGTTTTGAAAATGAATGAAAAGGTCAGAGTAGCCTACATTTATGGTACAAAAGTTTATTTAGTAACAGCTTTGTAAACATTTGAGGTAAATGAACATTTACATCAACTTGTTCTTATAAAATTGAATACACAAGGCACTTCTTCTCTTAAGACAGCATCGAAACAGGCTGCTGTTCTGAGCATATGTAGGTGGTTCATTTCCCTGATTGGTCAGAATAATCAGCTCTGCTTGAGAAAATCAGTTCAAGAAATGAGCGTTATCTGAGAATAATGGGCTGCAACTAAGTACACTACAAACGGATCGAGATAGGAAAGAGCTGGCTGGCTGGCCAATTCGAATTCAGAATCGATGAAATGCTATAATCCACAATGTTCAAATTTCCTGCGGCCCTTTCAAGCCACCACAACAGTCCTAAAATAAAACATGGGAAACGTGTATATTTCTTATACTCTACAAGTGCTGTTTTATAAATTACATTTGATGTTATTTAAGTGGAATAATACTGCCATCAACACAACGACTTTTACCATTAAGACATTTTCCTTTAAGGATCAAAAATATTTCCTCCTTTCTATCAATGTAAGAATTATTGAACAGTGTCTTTTGCCTAAATGTGCAAATCTTCAACTATTTACTAAAATGTAAACTTTAAGAACCAAAAAACGACAAAATAACACACTTTGGTTTTTGGATACATTAAAACAGCAGAAAATAAATAACATACATCTGTAAATACTGTGATCTGATTAAAGCAAAAGTAATACTGTCCTAAGGACAAACCTGCACAGTCTGTGTGTGATGAAGCAATGTACCTCTTTCTATTTCAGGGCTGTCTGTCTCTTTAAATGGATTGCCGAAGTATATACCTGATAATGAAAACATTGTACATTGTGTTTAAATGGGTCTCAAGAAAATAATAAATCCTGTTGTGCTGTCATGTTGTTACAGTATGTGTCCCGAAGGCATGTTCTATACAACAGCAGTAGTAGTCAAAAAATGAGGGCCTCACAGTAACCTGAAACTGGACCAACAAAAAAGAAAAAAAAAAATGTTGATGAACTTCATATTAGCAGAAGACACTTGCAGCATCTTTTCATGTCCATTTTGAAATAACTACTTTTTAGCAACCATGAACTGACTACAGAAAAGCAATGCTTTCGATGACGTTTTTTGTACTCATTCTCAACCAATTGCTTACATTTTTAGAAATAAAAATGCTCAAACTTTTCGATATAAAAACCAATAAGGATTTCAAATGTCACATGTAATGAGAGTTAGTACTCCCCTCCTCAGATTAACTACTTCAAAAGTGATCATGTATTCCTGATGGCAAGATGGTCATATATCAAAACTCTCAAATCCAACAGAGGAGCAGGATGTGAACTTCAGATCATGGGATTGAAAAAAGAAACATGGTCTGGAGAATACACAAGCTATATGAATTAAAACTGCACCATTCAGTAGTACAACAGTTATCTATATATGTCACTTGTCTCAGTATATGTTCATTTTTTCATGTATGGATGACCTTTTGTCTGTTATGCATTGAAGTTTGCCACTTTCATCAGGCAATGTGCTTGTTACTTTTTTTCTTCCCCAACACTTTGATTTCTCTTTAGAGTGAGGAAATGCAGAGACAGATGCTGGAACAACAAACTTCAACTACCCCCTTCAATTACTGCTGATTTTTTTCTCTCATTTCTTGCCTGTTCTATTCCAGGCTTCAAAAATAAATTAAATTAAATAAAGTACATAATAATACACAAGAGTGTGTCATTGTCCATTGTCAGTTAAACCATGGATGGTATTTATGTTGTATTTAAAATGTAGTTTTGTTTGTTTGTAACCTGTTTTATTGCACTGCAAACATTTTATGTTTGGTGCTTTTGTTATATCATGAGACTTGGATACAATATACTTACTAAATTGAACTGATTAAATGGCAGTCTTTAACTACTTTAAGGTCAGACTAATTCAAGTGACATTTTTCAGTGAATCACTCCAGATTCTGGTATAACATAACTGGCATCAGGTGGGCTGCTCCATTCAACTACTGCATTACACTAACCAGCATTCAGCAGCCATCTTTCATATTCCCATAAGAGATGAATGAACTCTTTGCGATTTTACATCGCTCATTTTATGAATGGAATTAACTTTTCCATTCCAGCAATCTGCCTCTCACTTCCTCTTGTTTTTTTTTTGCTGTATTTCTTTGTGTTTTTGTCCACAAAAACCTGCGCTTTGGGGTGGAGAGCCACTACACCGCCAGATCGTTGGGCCTCGCTCTCACGCTGCTGGCTTTACTAGCCCTGCTCAGTCGCCGAGCGTCAGTGAAAATAACGGGCGGCTCGTGCATCTCCACCGTGGTGGTGACGTGCCCTTCCTCCGGCCCAGCGCTCAAACCGCCGGCAGCGGAAGTGGGGGTGTCAGCGAGCTGAGCAGCGTCTTTGGCTTGCCGCCCATTATTGGAAGAGCGAGACGAGGAGGAGGAGGAAGGGGAAGGGGAGGCACCGTTCATCTCCCGAGTCTGCTGCTCGGTGGCCAGGTTGGCCCAGTTCTGCTCGGCAGCCAGCCTGTGGTTGTTGTTGCTGATGTAAAAAGGTGAGGACTCCTCGAGCTCCTCGTGCAGAGGGTCCATCTTGAACTCAGCCGTGGAGGGTGCCGACACGGGCTGGAGGAACACGCCGCCACCCACGGCCACCTCCGTGTAGTCTGGCGGGTAGCTGAGGGTGGGAGGCACAGTTCTGGGAGACTCAGGCTCTGCTTCGTTCGCGTCGGGCAGCGACTCACGCTCGGGGGCAAACTCATTGGTCATGCCTTGTTTGACCTTCTTCCATCCGAGGTGATAGATTTCTAACAAATTCAGCAAAAGGGACACGCAAGCCACCACAAGCATAAATATGATGAAGATGGTCTTTTCCGTGGGCCGGGAAATGAAGCAGTCCACCGTGTTGGGGCAGGGCCACCGTGCACACTTATACAGGGGCCGCAACTGGAAACCATAGAGGAAATACTGACCTAAAATAAACCCCACTTCAAACAGGGTCTTGAAAATTATGTTGAACACATAGGTGCGCAACAAGGCACCTCTGATGCGGATTTTGCCGTGCTCGTCTCTGATTGGCGGCTTCTCCTTTTTGCCGCCGCCGCCCCCACCCCGTCCACCGGACTCCCCTCCCCCTCCGTTTCTATACAGGAGTTCTTTCTCCTCCTGGAGCCGGCTGGCCTTTCGTAGCTCCTCCTCGCGCTCTTTCCGCTTCTCCTCCATACGAACAATGTGCAGAACGTGGCCCAGGTAGATGAGCGTCGGCGTTGACACGAAGATGATTTGGAGCACCCAGAAGCGGATGTGGGAGATGGGGAAGGCCTCATCGTAACAGACGTTCTCACAGCCGGGCTGCTGCGTGTTGCAGGTGAAGTCCGACTGCTCATCACCCCAGACCTCCTCGGCCGCCGCTCCCAACACTAGAATCCTAAAAATGAAGAGTACCGTCAGCCAGACTTTGCCGATCACGGTCGAGTGTTCCTGTGCATTCTCCAAGAGCCGCCCAAGAAAGCTCCAGTCACCCATGCTTTACGATTTCTAGCCTAGAGAGAAAGTACAGTCTGCAGCCGAGAGCGAGAGACAGAGAGAGAGAGAGAGAGAGAGAGAGAGAGAGAGAGAGAGCGAGCGAGAGAGTGAGTGAAAGAGAGAGAGAGAGAGAGAGAGAGTGAAAGAGAGAGAGAGTCAGGTGAGCAAAAGGGTTAAGAGGGGAACAGAAAGAATTCATCAGAACTAGTCAACTGAACAAAATAACATGTTAAACTGTACATTATATGGTTTGGATCTTCTTGGTCTGTCTAGGCCTGTGAATGTTCAAACAGGCACAGCTGAAAGGTACATAAACCTATAAAAAAACAAGCTCAGCTCTCATGAACTCACACAGCATTTCACGGTTCTGTACAAGATCCGAACTGTAAGCCCTGATGAAGCACTCGCCAGTCCCTCGCACAAATATATCAAATGATGTTTGGGAAAATCGAGCAAATCAGCCTTGTCAATGATCACAGTAAATATCACATTGACAAAAACGTTTGACATAAACTTATGGATTTCGTGACCCCTCGCTATTTAACTCTCTAACTGGCTGCTATGAACCTGGCATGCACACTGTAAGCAAACTCTCTATGGCTCGCTTTCTCTCCAGCCACTGACACACACACATACACTCGTACACACACTTTTTCACCACACTCAAACACACAGTCTCTTTCTCTCTCACCTGTTCGCTTCACTGCCCAGCAGGCATGTGCTGAGATCAACATTATAATGTACAAAAACAGTTGAAAGCGTTGACTGGACAGTGATGTGTGAAGGACCCTGATAGAGCCAATTTCAGGGCATCAAGTGAGAAAATGCAGTGAAATATGGAGACAATACCAGGCCACTTTATTGGTGTGAATCTAAACTCATATCATGTCTACATGATTATAATAGCCAGCTAAAACAGTGCAATTCATGAATTCACCACGTAGTAAGTGTAAGTGCTTTGAAAATGGATGAATCTAGAAATGAGTGTCATGATATAACCTAAGGATTTTGATCAATCCAGATTCATCTTTATTATAATAAGCTGAAAAGATTTCCACTTGTAAACAAAAAAAAACAAAATAGAAAAAGACATACAACAGGCAGAAAAACAATAATTTTACTTACTAAAATGATGTTGTATTGAGGGCGGCAAATCCATCGACTAAGGTTCTATATCAAGTCTATGACCCTGAAAGAGAAGGTGCAAGTTACATAATAATAATAATAATAATAACAATAATAAACTTTTATTAATTATTTATTCATTTTATTTATTTAAAATGTTTTTAGATACATTTATACAACTGCAAATAGATTTTTATTTGTTAAAAATGTAAAAAAAGAAAAAAGTATAAATACATTTCATTTATTTAATAAGATTATTTAAAAATATACTAGTTCCACATATAATACATTTTTATGTCATTTTTAAGTAATTGATGGTCTGATATGGCTAATATTTGTATGAAATAGCCTACTCCCAAAAAATATTTTGGTTCCTAAGGTAGCTATCATTTTCATTACAGATATTAAAATGGTTAGTTTATAATTGTCGCTATTATTTATCGTCTTTGATCTATCAGCTAAGCATTTAATTACAAACTGCTGCTGTTTATATAATTAACGGATGATAGTAATTATCCAGTGTTCTCACTGTACTGTTCGGGTCAGACTATCAGAGAAAGGAAGATTTTCTATTCTGTGCACCGATTATGCGCTCATAGAGGTCATCTCAAACAACAGATGGCTCCTTGAAATGTGTCTAAGTGATGTTAGCTGTTAGTAGACTGAAACCATCTACACTGGAGTCAAAGTTGATGGCCTACCAGCTACCAGTCACATTAATATGGGATGTAAAAGGATAATATATTCCGTAAACCTAACTTAAAGCATACCTTGACTGAAGTAGGCAAACTTATCTAAAGAAAGCAATATCCAGCGGCCACTGGTGCCACAGTTTGAGTGCGTTGAAAGCATACAGACCTCCCAAAGGCAGCAGGAGCCCTCCCCGCTCCCCCCGTTCCCAAATCCTGGCAGCACTGCCAGCTTACCAAACTCTTTTGAAAGTGGCCGGCCAACTTATTCATTCACAAAAGTTCTTCACACATAGACCCGAGGCCAAACTCTCGTAGAACACCTAGTTTTTCATGGCAAATCGAGTGTGGAGACGGGGTCTCACCAAGCGCAGCTGTCTCCCGTTCCCAGCCATCGCTACTGTCACTTTGAGTGGTCATGCAAGAGTGCTGCGTTCAGAAAGTCATCGGCCAGTCAGCGCGCACGCCACGCCCCTGTCAACTGGGGTAAACTCATCGCCCCAACTTCACTATACTCGAACACACGATGAAGACAGATGCTTTATTTTACTTTATACCACAGAATATTCTCATAAAATGATGATAATAAAAGACATTAATCTAAATAATATAATAATAATGAGTATAAAAACATTATTATATGAAATAATATAAATAATAATAATATAATTGAGCAAGCGTTTTCAGAACAAAAATAGGACGTTTTAATTTTTTTGTATCACTCCGCGTTCATTGTGTTGATTGGCAAGCGTTGATTCTGCTTTGGTTTCTGTGGAAATATTTTCGTTGGCGGAGTAAAATATAATCAATATCAGGTCTAAAAATGTACAATTACTTTAAAAAGAATCATAGCTGTGCTAATGCTCAATACAACTGCACTCTTGATCGTGTGACAGTGCTTGATTATTCTCCACTGAAGATGTGATAGACTAGGAAAGGGGTTTTCAAAATGTATGATACCAAGGACCCCAAATATGATGAACCTTTTATGATGGACCCCTTCCTAAAATCCATCTATATATTTTTATGTATGAAAAAACATTAAAACTGTTAGATAAGTAGTAGGCCTAAGTGTGACATTATAAATACAACATATTGTTTCCAAACTGAAATCGGCTATGCTTAATGTTGGATGTATAAACCCGAAGAAGAACATTTTCGATTAAAAACGATTTGTATAAGCAACTTTCACAATAACTATATGTACCTCCCTCCAGTGAGCAAGATAAAAGGGACTATATAGAGAAAACCTCACTAGAAAGATACAAAGCAAACATATAGACCTACTACAATTCTGGAAAGTATGTATATGGCAAGAAAGGAGAGAAACATTTAGAAATGAAACCGTTAGAATGTTCGGTAGACTTTATTAATTTTTGCTTCGTCTTTTTATTATCTGAAATTTTCTGGGGACCCCTCAGAACCTTCTGGAGGACCCCAGTTTGAAAACCCCTGGACTAGGCAACAAGCTCCAGAGTGTGGAAGTTTGAAACAGAAATTGAATTAGGCTATAACATTAATAATGAAAGAAATCACCAAAAGCTTGTTTGTGGCAGTAAACTGGCAATAAGATAAAAATTAGTATCTAGCCAAAAATGTTGGAATTTTTGGATTGCATGGGAAAGTATCCAGTCATGCAGCAGGCCTAGCCTAAAATAGAATGGAAATGCACCGCCCTCCATTGGTTTTCCTGGGAAAATCCACCAGTGGGAATCACAATACTGACAAACACATCAAACATTTAAAAAGTTTTTTATTAGGATATTCATATAAAAGTTGTCCAAAATTCCAGAAAATCCAAAATGATAAAGAACCGTACATATTTAACAACTGACAATCAAAAATGATCACGTCTCGCGTTTGGAAACAGCAGATTCCATTAATGCCATGTGGAAACATTGGTGACAATTATTCCAGCGGTTTAATCACAGCATTAAAAACAAAACTGTTCACCGCAGACCCACTCAGAGAGGAGAAAAACTAAACGGAAGACAACGGACGTGACGAAGCGCGAATCCACGTGCGAGCTCTGTCAGTTAATGCTCTCGCTCTCCCACCTGTCTGACTGACAAGATGCCATACAGCACGCGGCGCGCTCTAGTAAGCATTCTCACGCGACTACAGTTTATTTGTTCTGAAATAAGGCACTGTTGTAAGATTATATTGAATCCCCGGTAAGGCAAGGATATTGCGAAACGCCTTAAAACTAAACAGACGTGCCATTTTGTAATTTAAATCATGTACCAAAACAAGCACAAATAAAAACACACAACCCCCACTCAGCTCTCTAAATTATAGGCTACTGCCAGTCTTAAAAAAGGTTGATAAAAAATAATAATTTGCGTTTAAAAATAAACAAAGCAAAACTCAATCATGCAAAAGTCCAAATAAAGAGAAGCATATGTACAATACAACGTGATCCCTCAAACACAGGACACAATTTTGTGCAAAGGTCTCTGAACTTCATTTATGTCGCTGTGACCACTAGGAGTCACTCTTGGGCTTTTCCAATGCCATGATTAGAGAGTACTGAGCAATGTGGAAAATAAAATTCCCTCAGTCCCCCCAAATTCTTACAATCAATGCAGTGTAATAGTAGCCTACGCACCCTAGCGGCAGCAAATGTAATCTTGATGTGGGTCTGGCTTGTCAGGCTAGTGTAATAGTCCCTATAGTAATTTTTTGGCTTGGGGGAGGAATATCACCTTTTAAATGAACCATGCTTGAAACCTGCTCTCAGGTTTGCGGCTTTGTTCTGTTCTCAGGACAACTTGTCAAAAACAAAGCTACAAATCACATTCTGTTAAAACACTGTCATCTACGAGCCTATTATCATCCAAGATTATAGTAGAATTGAGTCACTGGATGTATAGGGATAATCTTAAAGAGTCTTATTGGTCGAGGAGTCTGAAGCGGTGGACAGCAACATTGTGTTCTTTTCGTTCTGTAAGAGCGCCTTTTCTGTGGAAATTTTATCTTGGTGTACAAAGGCGCGCCTCCCCTTTCTTCTGGCTGAGCACCTCAGCAATGCCTTGACAATCAAGTAGCCCAGTTCAGCCACATTGAGCACAATGCAGATGGCAGAAGATCCCACCATGAAAATGGTGAAGACGGTCTTCTCTGTTGGTCGTGAGATAAAGCAGTCAACTTTATTGGGACAGGGCCACTGCTCACACTTCACAAGACGTGTCATCTGAAACCCATCGTAGACATAATACAGTGCGTACATGAATCCGGCCTCGAAAAGGAGCCGGAAGAACAGGCTGGAGGTGTAGGTCCACCACAGCGGCCCAGTGATGGGAAGACGCCTCTTCTTCAGGCTCTCCAGGTCATCTCCTTTGACTCTGCCAGTACGGTTGGCCAATAGGCCTTTCTTTACGCTGCGTTTGCGGTGCGCCACATGCATAGCCACCAGCAAAGCCGGTGTAGACACAAAGATGAGCTGCAGGCACCAGAAACGGATATGCGAGACTGGAAAGAAGTGGTCGTAGCAGACGTTTTTGCAGCCGGGCTGTTGTGTGTTACAGGTAAAGTCGGACTGCTCATCTCCCCAGACCGTCTCAGCGGCTATTACAAGGATGCAAATGCGGAAGATGAAGAGGACAGACAGCCAGATCTTTCCCAAGCTGGTGGAGTGTTTATTCACCCCTCCCAGCTGGGCATAAAGCGCTCCCCAACTCATCTTGTCTACTGTTGCTCTCAGCTCCTAATTAAAAAGAAAGAGAGGAATTTGATTTCGCAACTATAAAAAGGCAATGACTTGACTTTAAATCATTTCACCATTTGTTGAAAAAGCATGCAAACTGGAATTGTTTTTAATAGCTTTAAAATAAAAAACAAAAAAATACATACTTTACATATTGTTTACACAGTTTTACTGACAACTTGTCTGATAACTTTAGAGTTCAAAATTACATTTTGGATGATAAAAATAGACAAATAAAATACACTGACACACTATTTTTAATACATTTATAAATCCATTTATTCCACATTCTTGTGTAAATGTAGGTGGCGCTGGGTAGATTACTTACAATTGTAATCGGTTACTGATTCCAGAATTACATGACAAAAGTTGTAGTTAGTCAAATAATTCATTGCATTACATATTTTACATACATTATATAATCTGACAACTTTTATGACAACGGATTACTTTTAAATGACTTTTGACCTAACTTATCACATTGATTTGTGTAAAATAATCTTGTACCATACAAGAAATAAGATATAGGAGAAAGAAAATATATGGCATTCTTTGCTGTCAACAATATGAAGTGCATTAAATATTACATTATGTCAGAGTTTCCCAGACTGGGGTTTGTGATGGAACTGGGGTTCATGAATTTAATGAAAAGCTGACAGTAATTCAATCATGAAACAAAAATAAACAAACAAAAAATATTAAAATAAATAATTTAAAAATAAATACAATAAAAATAAAACTACTAAAAAAAAAAAAAAATTTTTTTAAATTATTTTATTTATTTACTTACATGTCATGTGACCATTAACTGACATCAGAGAGACTTAATTTTATTATTGACCTAATTTACAAATTAAAAATCTCAGGTGTACTTCATGTAAATATATTAGGTCAAAGAAATCAAACAATAATTGTGTTAATCATGAGTTTATTAGAAATGTTGAGAGAACACTGGAAGTGAAATAATTTCAAAAGGGTCTCAGTTTTCAGTGATATACAGGCACATATAATCGCTGATCTGTGTGTGACCGTCTGATTTTATACAAGCAGTAGGCATTTTTAGAAAGTAACATTTTAGAAAGTAATAGTAGTAGGCCAAGGAGAATCAATGAATTATGAATATTTGACTGCAATTGTGAGAATAACATGTAATCATGTAATCAATAAAAAGTACCTTTTTATAATCTGAATCTGAAATCTGTAATCTGAATATGAGTATTTTAAAACGTAATATAGCCTAATCTAATTACAAGTACTTCAGTTTTGGAATCTGATTATGTAATCCAGATTAGGCTACATGAAATCAGTTTTGCTACTACCCAACACTTGACTAAATTGCTTGTATTAACTATTCCATATCTTCAAAAAGTCAACATATTGAATTGCAAATAGTCTTTTATTAACAAATTAATTAAGATTAATAAAACACTTTATTAATTACATAACACAAGCTACATTCCGTTCAAAATCAAAGTTCTTTTACACCTGGTAACTTTGGTTATATTTGGTCGATCTTAACGAGTCAAAATTATCACCTAAAATATCAGTGAGGTTTATGGCAGTTTCACAAAAGTTTACCTGTTAGCTTACAAGACGATTCAGATCAAATCCATGATCTATATATCCGTCCAGGTGAGTAAAAATGAGTCAATTCACTTGCGGAGTTTCTTCGTAGTCTTGAGAGTGAGATGAAGTGATTGACTGAGGACAACGAGCGCATATTTAGTGCTCTCTCTCTCTCGAGGAAAGGCGCACCTGACATCGGGCGGAGCCATCGCATTCATTGGATGGTTCTTGACCTAGCAAGTGACAAAACTAGAATTCTGCATGTCCATGGAATGCGTCGCGCGCTTGCACAGCTCAACTAGAGACACTACAGGCGCGTCGCGAGCAGATGTGGTAGCTATTATGTTCTGCGGCCTGTTTAGAAACGTAAAACATGTCTTCGTTTTCACACGGCAGTGGCCACCAACAGTTTCTTTGACAGTAAAAAAACTTAACATGCACTTTCACTTTTTAATAGGCTAATACTTCAATTCGAGAGAGAGAGAGAGAGAGAGAGAAAAGAAGCATTCAGGTTAGTTTGAACTACCTTTGCTTGCAATTGCTGTAAAGGTTTAACATAGGCTACAGTGGTTCCAAAAAGTATTGAATGCTCCTAAAATGTGTTTGCATTACATAAAATATGTAAATACAAAATATCAAACCTAATAATAAAGTAAAGAAATAAACGCACTATAAGCAAAACATTTCACAAATAAGTTTCAAAAGATACAATAAATGATTCAAAAATCATATACAATAGCCTAAACTGTACTATAATGTGGAAAATGTTCATACTTAGTGTCATGAACTACTTTTGGGTTTAATGTGCACTTTGACACCAGTCATTGTTAATTCTGAGAAAAGTTCTGGCATTATTTATTTGCATCTGACAGTTGGTTTGACATGTTATGTGATCCAAAGACATTCAGACATCTTAAGGTAAGTGTCCGCATACTTATTCATGTCTCATGAAGGAAATGAGCGCATTTGCCAATGGTATATTTTTTATGCCGAGTCAAACACTCATTGGGGTGGGAATCAGGAAAAGGACTTGCCAACTGGAGATTGCTTTCATTTTCCCTTTAATTGTGAATTTTACACCATGAACAAGAATGTGTTTTAACTGTATAACAAGTCTGTCACAAATCTAAGACTTTTTAAAAATACTGGTAAAATTCAATTCATGACTAAATGAACACTTAAGCCATTTCTGAGGTTAGTTTTTGTTTCAGTAATTTTTGTCTATAATCAGACATATTCTTTTGCCCAGAAGGGAAATATTCAACAAAAGACATCAATGGCTCAGATGATCTATAAGCACTTCCCTTTATCCCATCTAATGGACCAGCCTCATTTCTTTAGCTTAGCAAGTCCCATCAGCAGTTGATCCCTTCTCTCTCTCCTGGCTGTGAGGTGTTCCTGCTCACTAGGGATCAGCTCACAGACCTCCTAAAGGGGTGATCAAATCTTTATTTTAGTTTATAATGATTACAAAAATATATATTTTTTAAAAACAATTGAGGTTATTTAAACCATCTGTCTGTTTTGAGATTTCTAAAACAACTGACTTTAGAGTTTTTTCCATACAAAATATTATTGATATTGCATACTTTTATAATTCTAGCTGCTGGCTCTCCAGAAAAGTCTGGAACAGGCCCAAAAGTATGAAGAACCCTCTTCATGCCTTCACTATAGCGCTGGAGATAGTCTTCCATACCTGGACAGACAAAACACATGGTAAGGATTAAATGAAAATGCATTTATGCATTTCTACAATACAGTAGTAGACCATAACAAGTCTAATATTTTCCAATTCTAAAAAAACATAACAGAAAGTGTTTAGATCTGTTTTAATTCATTTGAAATAATTATATTTTTAACCAAGCTACAAAATTCTTTAGTATAAATCAAAGACTGCCATGTCATTCCAAATATCTTCGACACTAAAGGTAAAGTGTGTATATTTAATGTGGAATTCAGTCCAAAATGACTCAGCAAATAGATGTTTTCTAGCAGAGTTTTCAAGCATGAATTGAGTAGCTCCTCATTTAAAGGGCATGAGTGCTTTTAGAAGGGCTCTCAGCAGATAAGACGTGCACCAGTGAAAGTTCAGTCACAGTTCTTCTCTTACAGATTCCAAGAACCTGTGCCATTACAGCGATGGAAGGAACAAGGGCGAAACTCTGAATACAGGGGGCTTTATCACCACAGTGAGAGTACCGTAGCAACTCACACACAGTACAAGCGGGCAGGGCTGAGGATGGTAATTCATCTGTCATCATCAAATCTTAGTACTGGTGTCACATGGCAAAGCACATTTCATGGGGGGAGCAGGGTCATCCTACAGATTTCACACTGCCTTCTGATTTTCACAGTGAACATGAGATCTCTTCAAAACACATGCACATTTACACACTTTTGAGCTTGTTTCAGTTTCTTTCACCATCTCTCTCTCTCTCTCACACACACACACACACACACACACACACACACACACACACACACACACACACACACACACACACACACACACACATTAAAGTCATGTGAGGTTGATCATTGATAATAGCAACAGGTTTTTCACAGACTGCTTTTTCGCTGCCCCAAGCACCACAGCAATGTTTTTTCCATGTGTGATGAAAACAAAAACTTCTTAGTGCTTAATTACAAACGTTTCCTTATTCCATTAAAAAAAAAAATTGGTTAATAGGTAGCTTGCCTTCCGGTGCGTTGAGATGCATGGTTTCAATGGGACCTATAAAAGCGTAGCGCATGCCCAGGCCCTCAGACATCACCAGATCAATGTCCTTCACTGAGATCACTCCATCCTGGATAAGAAGAAAGAGAAGTTCACTTGGCAGCTTGCTCTGTATTATACACTTGGATGAAAGACTTTTTCTAAAAGTGGTTTACTGATGTTCTAATCCTAAAATTACAGCTTCCTGCTTAGTAGTCTGTCCAGCCAACAAGGTTTGGTCCACCTGATTGAGAGGAAAACGGAGGTTGCCTCCCACTTTGTCCCATCTAAAGAGTACTAAAGCCGCTCCCACTGTATTGGGTTTCTCTTATCATTTAACTGTGTCCTCTGAATAATGGGATGGTATGGCAGGGGGAGGCAAGCGTTGTTGTGCCAGGCTTTGGGCCCACTTTACACTCAGATTACCTGTGGCCGTAGATACCTGTTGCCTGACTGTACTGAAATCAAAGCTTGGATACAGAATGGGCAGTGGGGGCGAGTTTAGGAGGGGGACAGGCTGGTCTTTGTTCATTTCCTGCGTGCAACAACGAGGCCGTTATCTCGGTGTCGCCAGGCGGCGGACTGGCTGGGGAAACCGTGAAAAGAGGCCTTTCCTGTATACAGTAATCACCAGGGGCAGCCATTAGCTTTCCCAGCTGCTCTACTTTCCAGAGCTGGCTCTCTCTCAAAGGGCCGCCTGAACTCTGAGAGGATGCATGAGTGGATTTATGCTGCAAATCTTGTGTGTAGTGCACCGTCCAAACTTTAAATGTTCCTCAACATTTAAAAAAAAAAAAAAAAAAAAAAAAAAAAATCACCTCTGTGTGCACACAAACAAAAAAAATGTAAGAAGCAAGTGCATGAAAGCATAAGTTTATAAGTCTAAAATCTTCAGAACATCACTTTAAAAACTAATTAACTAACTAACACCAAAAGCGAAGTGAATATTCGTAGATTACATACAAAGTCAATGCAAAGAAGCGAAAAGATGTGAATGTGTGACATTCGCCTCAATCGCGTCTTCTGCGTGAAAATTTAAAGTTGAAAAATTTCAACTTGAGTGGGAAATTCACATGATGCGCTGTCACGCAAGCCAATCAGCAAAGAGCCTATTGACATGTTCAGTTTGACAGGTCCGTTGTATCATAAAACGTAGTAAAAAAGTAAGCGAGGAAGTTGGACTACCTGGCAAGTTACTCACTCTAGATTACTTGTGGAACTACAAATAAAAACATTGGGCAGTGAGGACTGTCTTCATGCACATCAACACAACGTAAGAGTCTGACACAGGCTAGAAGACATTGTAGAATAAATTTGTTATTTTTGTTTGTTTTTTGCTTTATAAAATTAAGGTTGAACCACTGGAGTCACATGGACTATTTTAACAATGGACTGTTTTTACTACCTTTATGGTCATTGAAAGTATTAATTAAATAGCCGTCTATGGAGAGGTCAGAGAGCTCTTGGATTTCATCAAAAATATCTTAGTTTGTGTTCTGAAGAACAAAGGTCTTTTGGGTTTGTAACGACATAAGGGTGAGTGATTAATGACAGAATTTTCATTTTTGGGTGAACTAACCCTTTAAATTAGCTTTTGGTGTGCGCTCAGCATAGAGGCTTGCAGAAAACTTATGAACATCAGATCATACAAAAGCTAAGCAAAGTTTTCTCAGCTAGTAAAAAATATTCAAGTGTCTGTGGGCACAGCTTTAAAGTGAAGTGATGTGAAAGCCAAGTATGGCAACCCATACTTGGAATTTTTCCTCTACATTTAACCCATCAAAGTGAGTGCACACACATTAGGAACAGTGAGTAGTGAACATGCACACACACTGAAAACCGTGGAGAAACACACATTCATTGTGGTACCCAGGGAGCAATTACATTAGGTGCCTTGCTCAAGGGCTCTTCAGACCTGCTGGTAATCGAGAATCAAACCCACAACCTTCAGGTTACAAGTCCGACTCTCTAATCATTAGGCTACAACATCCCCAAGGGCCAGCCAAGCTTTAAAAAAAGCCATGTTGATGAGCCAGTTAAACCAGCTATAGGTTTATGTATACTGTTTCCCCCCCCCCAAATAACTACCTCAAGGCCAATTCACACTACACTGACAGACGGCGACCAACGCGGATTGAACAGATTATCAGTATGTCATTACTTAGATATTCTATGAAATTGACAAGTACCGATTCAACATGTTCATCTGGCGAAAACAAGCTCGTACAGACGCCAAAGGACACTGACAGGGCTAAAACACAGACGAAACCCGACAAAGTGTCTGTTGCCATCTGTCGACGTAGTGTGACTTGGGCTTTAAACTGACGTAATAGTTATTCAGAAAGAAAAAAACTTAACACCATACATAAACCATAATGCGTGCTGGTTTAACTGGTTCTTCAACATGGCTTTTTTAAAAGCTTGGCCACCCCTTGGTCGAACACTAACAATTCAGAGAGCAGATTCTTTTGAAATTCTTAAAAGCATTTTCCTGCAACAAGAAAGGAAGAGAAGTATTTTTGACATTTAGAAATTGACCCAAAACATGCAATTGTCAGAGTCAGTAAAAC